>CAWUFW010014149.1:0-429414 GCA_963921515.1 Calotriton arnoldi
GTAGGGGGTAGTGCTGGGGCTGGTGTTTCAGGGTTTAGGGCAGTGCAGTGGTGTTCGGGCAGTGTAGGGGTCGTGCTGGGGGAGTGTTTCAGGGTTTAGGGCAGTGCAGTGGTGTTCGGGCAGTGTAGGGGGTTGTGCTGGGGCTGGTGTTTCAGGGTTTAGGGCAGTGCAGTGGTGTTTTGGCAGTGTAGGGGGTCGTGCTGGGGCTGGTGTTTCAGGGTTTAGGGCAGTGCAGTGGTGTTCGGGCAGTGTAGGGGGTCGTGCTGGGGCTGGTGTTTTAGGGTTTAGGGCAGTGCAGTGGTGTTCGGGCAGTGTAGGGGGTCGTGCTGGGGCTGGTGTTTCAGGGTTTAGGGCAGTGCAGTGGTGTTCGGGCAGTGTAGGGGGTCGTGCTGGGGCTAGTGTTTCAGGGTTTAGGGCAGAGCAGTGGTGTTCGGGCAGTGTAGTGGGTCGTGCTAGGGGTGGTGTTTCAGGGTTTAGGGCAGTGCAGTGGTGTTCGGGCAGTGTAGGGGGTCTTGCTGGGGGTGGGTGTTTCAGGGTTTAGGGCAGTGGTGTTCAGGCAGTGTAGGGGTCTTCCTGGGGGTGATGTTTCAGGGTTTAGGGCAGTGCAGTGGTGTTCGGGCAGTGTAGGGGGTCCTGCTGGGGGTAGTGTTTCAGGGTTTAGGGCAGTGCAGTGGTGTTCGGGCAGTGTAGGGGGTCGTGCTGGGGGTGGTGTTTCAGGGTTTAGGAGCAGTGCAGTGGTGTTCGGGCAGTGTAGGGGGTCGTGCTGGGGCTGGTGTTTCAGGGTTTAGGGCAGTGCAGTGGTGTTCGGGCAGTGTAGGGGGTCGTGCTGGGGCTAGTGTTTCATGGTTTAGGGCAGAGCAGTGGTGTTCGGGCAGTGTAGGGGGTCGTGCTAGGGGTGGTGTTTCAGGGTTTAGGGCAGTGCAGTGGTGTTCGGGCAGTGTAGGGGGTCTTGCTGGGGGTGGGGTGTTTCAGGGTTTAGGGCAGTGGTGTTCAGGCAGTGTAGGGGGTCTTGCTGGGGGTGATGTTTCAGGGTTTAGGGCAGTTCAGTGGTGTTCGGGCAGTGTAGGGGGTCTTGCTGGGGGTAGTGTTTCAGGGTTTAGGGCAGTGCAGTGGTGTTCGGGCAGTGTAGGGGGTCGTGCTGGGGGTGGTGTTTCAGGGTTTAGGGCAGTGCAGTGGTGTTCGGGCAGTGTAGGGGGTCATGCGGGGGTGGTGTTTCAGGGTTTAGGGCAGTGCAGTGGTTTTCGGGCAGTGTAGGGGGTCGTGCAGGGGGTGGTGTTTCAGGGTTTAGGGCAGTGCAGTGGTGTTCGGGCAGTATAGGGGGTCATGCTGGGGGTGGTGTTTCAGGGTTTAGGGCAGTGCAGTGGTGTTCGGGCAGTGTAGGGGGTCGTGCAGGGGGTGGTGTTTCAGGGTTTAGGGCAGTGCAGTGGTGTTCGGGCAGTGTAGGGGGTCGTGCAGGGGTTGGTGTTTCAGGGTTTAGGGCAGTGCAGTGGTGTTCGGGCAGTGTAGGGGGTCGTGCTGGGGCTGGTGTTTCAGGGTTTAGGGCAGTGCAGTGGTGTTCGGGCAGTGTAGGGGGTCGTGCTGGGGGTGGTGTTTCAGGGTTTAGGGCAGTGCAGTGGTGTTCAGGCAGTGTAGGGGGTCGTGCTGGGGGTGGTGTTTCAGGGTTTAGGGCAGTGCAGTGGTGTTCGGGCAGTGTAGGCAGTCGTGCTGGGGCTGGTGTTTCAGGGTTTAGGCAGTGTAGGGGTTGTGCTGGGGTGGTGTTCAGGGTTTAGGGCAGTGGTGTTGGGGCAGTGTAGGGGGTCGTGCTGGGGTGGTGTTTCAGGGTTTAGGGCAGTGCAGTGGTGTTCGGGCAGTGTAGGGGGTCGTGCTGGGGGTGGTGTTTCAGGGTTTAGGGCAGTGCAGTGGTGTTCGGGCAGTGTAGGGGGTCGATGCTGGGGGTGGTGTTTCAGGGTTTAGGGCAGTGCAGTGGTTGTTCGGGCAGTGTAGGGGGTCGTGCTGGGGTGTGGTGTTTCAGGGTTTAGGGCAGTGCAGTGGTGTTCGGGCAGTGTAGGGGGTCGTGCTGGGGGTGGTGTTTCAGGGTTTAGGGCAGTGCAGTGGTGTTCGGGCAGTGTAGGGGGTCGTGCTGGGGGTGGTGTTTCAGGGTTTAGGGCAGTGCAGTGGTGTTCGGGCAGTGTAGGGGGTCGTGCAGGGGTGGTGTTTCAGGGTTTAGGGCAGTGCAGTGGTGTTCGGGCAGTGTAGGGGGTCATGCAGGGGTGGTGTTTCAGGGTTTAGGGCAGTGCAGTGGTGTTCGGGCAGTGTAGGGGGTCGTGCTGGGGGTGGTGTTTCAGGGTTTAGGGCAGTGCAGTGGTGTTCGGGCAGTGTAGGGGGTCGTGCTGGGGGTGGTGTTTCAGGGTTTAGGGCAGTGCAGTGGTGTTCGGGCAGTGTAGGGGGTCGTGCTGGGGTGTGGTGTTTCAGGGTTTAGGGCAGTGCAGTGGTGTTCGGGCAGTGTAGGGGGTCGTGCTGGGGCTGGTGTTTCAGGGTTTAGGGCAGTGCAGTGGTGTTCGGGCAGTGTAGGGGGTAGTGCTGGGGCTGGTGTTTCAGGGTTTAGGGCAGTGCAGTGGTGTTCGGGCAGTGTAGGGGGTCGTGCAGGGGGTGGTGTTTCAGGGTTTAGGGCAGTGCAGTGGTGTTCGGGCAGTGTAGGGGGTCGTGCTAGGGGCTGGTGTTTCAGGGTTTAGGGCAGTGCAGTGGTGTTCGGGCAGTGTAGGGGGTCGTGCTGGGGCTGGTGTTTCAGGGTTTAGGGCAGTGCAGTGGTGTTCGGGCAGTGTAGGGGGTCGTGCTGGGGCTGGTGTTTCAGGGTTTAGGGCAGTGCAGTGGTGTTCGGGCAGTGTAGGGGGTCGTGCTGGGGGTGGTGTTTCAGGGTTTAGGGCAGTGCAGTGGTGTTCGGGCAGTGTAGGGCGTCGTGCTGGGGGTGGTGTTTCAGGGTTTAGGGCAGTGCAGTGGTGTTCGGGCAGTGTAGGGGGTCGTGCTAGGGGCTGGTGTTTCAGGGTTTAGGGCAGTGCAGTGGTGTTCGGGCAGTGTAGGGGGTCGTGCAGGGGGTGGTGTTTCAGGGTTTAGGGCAGTGCAGTGGTGTTCGGGCAGTGTAGGGGGTCATGCAGGGGATGGTTCAGGATTTAGGGCAGTGCGGTGGTGTTCGGGCAGTGTAGGGGGTCGTGCAGGGGGTGGTGTTTCAGGGTTTAGGGCAGTTCAGTGGTGTTCGGGCAGTGTAGGGGGTCGTGCTGGGGGTGGTGTTTCAGGGTTTAGGGCAGTGCAGTGGTGTTCGGGCAGTGTAGGGGGTCGTGCTGGGGGTGGTTTTCAGGGTTTAGGGCAGTGCAGTGGTGTTCGGGCAGTGTAGGGGGTCGTGCTGGGGCTGGTGTTTCAGGGTTTAGGGCAGTGCAGTGGTGTTCGGGCAGTGTAGGGGGTAGTGCTGGGGCTGGTGTTTCAGGGTTTAGGGCAGTGCAGTGGTGTTCGGGCAGTGTAGGGGGTCATGCAGGGGGGTGTTTCAGGGTTTAGGGCAGTGCAGTGGTGTTCGGGCAGTGTAGGGGGTCGTGCTGGGGCTGGTTTCAGGGTTTAGGGCAGTGCAGTGGTGTTCGGGCAGTGTAGGGGGTATGTGCTGGGGGCTGGTGTTTCAGGGTTTAGGGCAGTGCAGTGGTGTTCGGGCAGTGTAGGGGGTCGTGCTGGGGGTGGTGTTTCAGGGTTTAGGGCAGTGCAGTGGTGTTCGGGCAGTGTAGGGGGTCGTGCTGGGGCTGGTGTTTCAGGGTTTAGGGCAGTGCAGTGGTGTTCGGGCAGTGTAGGGGGTCGTGCTGGGGCTGGTGTTTCAGGGTTTAGGGCAGAGCAGTGGTGTTCGGGCAGTGTAGGGGGTCGTGCTAGGGGTGGTGTTTCAGGGTTTAGGGCAGTGCAGTGGTGTTCGGGCAGTGTAGGGGGTCTTGCTGGGGGTGGGGTGTTTCAGGGTTTAGGGCAGTGGTGTTCAGGCAGTGTAGGGGGTCTTGCTGGGGGTGATGTTTCAGGGTTTAGGGCAGTGCAGTGGTGTTCGGGCAGTGTAGGGGGTCTTGCTGGGGGTAGTGTTTCAGGGTTTAGGGCAGTGCAGTGGTGTTCGGGCAGTGTAGGGGGTCGTGCTGGGGTGGTGTTTCAGGGTTTAGGGCAGTGCAGTGGTGTTCGGGCAGTGTAGGGGGTCATGCTGGGGGTGGTGTTTCAGGGTTTAGGGCAGTGCAGTGGTGTTCGGGCAGTGTAGGGGGTCGTGCTGGGGGTGGTGTTTCAGGGTTTAGGGCAGTGCAGTGGTGTTCGGGCAGTGTAGGGGGTCATGCTGGGGGTGGTGTTTCAGGGTTTAGGGCAGTGCAGTGGTGTTCGGGCAGTGTAGGGGGTCGTGCTGGGGGTGGTGTTTCAGGGTTTAGGGCAGTGCAGTGGTGTTCGGGCAGTGTAGGGGGTCGTGCTGGGGTTGGTGTTTCAGGGTTTAGGGCAGTGCAGTGGTGTTCGGGCAGTGTAGGGGGTCGTGCTGGGGGTGGTGTTTCAGGGTTTAGGGCAGTGCAGTGGTGTTCGGGCAGTGTAGGGGGTCGTGCTGGGGGTGGTGTTTCAGGGTTTAGGGCAGTGCAGTGGTGTTCGGGCAGTGTAGGGGGTCGTGCTGGGGGTGGTGTTTCAGGGTTTAGGGCAGTGCAGTGGTGTTCGGGCAGTGTAGGGGTCGTGCAGGGGTGGTGTTTCAGGGTTTAGGGCAGTGCAGTGGTGTTCGGGCAGTGTAGGGGGTCGTGCAGGGGTGGTGTTTCAGGGTTTAGGGCAGTGCAGTGGTGTTCGGGCAGTGTAGGGGGTCGTGCTGGGGCTGGTGTTTCAGGGTTTAGGGCAGTGCAGTGGTGTTCGGGCAGTGTAGGGAGTCGTGCTGGGGGTGGTGTTTCAGGGTTTAGGGCAGTGCAGTGGTGTTCGGGCAGTGTAGGGGGTCGTGCTGGGGGTGGTGTTTCAGGGTTTAGGGCAGTGCAGTGGTGTTCGGGCAGTGTAGGGGGTCGTGCTGGGGGTGGTGTTTCAGGGTTTAGGGCAGTGCAGTGGTGTTCGGGCAGTGTAGGGGGTCATGCTGGGGGTGGTGTTTCAGGGTTTAGGGCAGTGCAGTGGTGTTCGGGCAGTGTAGGGGGTCGTGCTGGGGCTGGTGTTTCAGGGTTTAGGGCAGTGCAGTGGTGTTTGGGCAGTGTAGGGGGTCGTGCTGGGGGCGGTGTTTTAGGGTTTAGGGCAGTGCAGTGGTGTTCGGGCAGTGTAGGGGGTCGATGCTGGGGGTGGTGTTTCAGGGTTTAGGGCAGTGCAGTGGTGTTCGGGCAGTGTAGGGGGTCGTGCTGGGGGTGGTGTTTCAGGGTTTAGGGCAGTGCAGTGGTGTTCGGGCAGTGTAGGGGGTCGTGCTGGGGGTGGTGTTTCAGGGTTTAGGGCAGTGCAGTGGTGTTCGGGCAGTGTAGGGGGTCGTGCTGGGGTGGTGTTTCAGGGTTTAGGGCAGTGCAGTGGTGTTCGGGCAGTGTAGGGGGTCGATGCTGGGGGTGGTGTTTCAGGGTTTAGGGCAGTGCAGTGGTGTTCGGGCAGTGTAGGGGGTCGTGCTGGGGGTGGTGTTTCAGGGTTTAGGGCAGTGCAGTGGTGTTCGGGCAGTGTAGGGGGTCGTGCTGGGGGTGGTGTTTCAGGGTTTAGGGCAGTGCAGTGGTGTTCGGGCAGTGTAGGGGTAGTGCTGGGGGTGGTGTTTCAGGGTTTAGGGCAGTGCAGTGGTGTTCGGGCAGTGTAGGGGGTCGTGCAGGGGGTGGTGTTTCAGGGTTTAGGGCAGTGCAGTGGTGTTCGGGCAGTGTAGGGGGTCGTGCTGGGGATGGGGTTTCAGGGTTTAGGGCAGTGCAGTGGTGTTCGGGCAGTGTAGGGGGTGGTGCAGGGGGTGGTGTTTCAGGGTTTAGGGCAGTGCAGTGGTGTTCGGGCAGTGTAGGGGGTCGTGCTGGGGGTGGTGTTTCAGGGTTTAGGGCAGTGCAGTGGTGTTCGGGCAGTGTAGGGGGTCGTGCTGGGGCTGGTGTTTCAGGGTTTAGGGCAGTGCAGTGGTGTTCGGGCAGTGTAGGGGGTCGTGCTGGGGCTGGTGTTTCAGGGTTTAGGGCAGTGCAGTGGTGTTCGGGCAGTGTAGGGGGTCATGCAGGGGATGGTTCAGGATTTAGGGCAGTGCAGTGGTGTTCGGGCAGTGTAGGGGGTCGTGCAGGTGGTGGTGTTTCAGGGTTTAGGGCAGTTCAGTGGTGTTCGGGCAGTGTAGGGGGTCGTGCTGGGGGTGGTGTTTCAGGGTTTAGGGCAGTGCAGTGGTGTTCGGGCAGTGTAGGGGGTCGTGCTGGGGGTGGTGTTTCAGGGTTTAGGGCAGTGCAGTGGTGTTCGGGCAGTGTAGGGGGTCGTGCTGGGGCTGGTGTTTCAGGGTTTAGGGCAGTGCAGTGGTGTTCGGGCAGTGTAGGGGGTCAGTGCAGGGGCTGGTGTTTCAGGGTTTAGGGCAGTGCAGTGGTGTTCGGGCAGTGTAGGGGGTCGTGCAGGGGTGGTGTTTCAGGGTTTAGGGCAGTGCAGTGGTGTTCGGGCAGTGTAGGGGGTCGTGCTGGGGCTGGTGTTTCAGGGTTTAGGGCAGTGCAGTGGTGTTCGGGCAGTGTAGGGGGTCGTGCTGGGGCTGGTGTTTCAGGGTTTAGGGCAGTGCAGTGGTGTTCGGGCAGTGTAGGGGGTCGTGCTGGGGCTGGTGTTTTAGGGTTTAGGGCAGTGCAGTGGTGTTCGGGCAGTGTAGGGGGTCGTGCTGGGGCTGGTGTTTCAGGGTTTAGGGCAGTGCAGTGGTGTTCGGGCAGTGTAGGGGGTCGTGCTGGGGCTAGTGTTTCAGGGTTTAGGGCAGAGCAGTGGTGTTCGGGCAGTGTAGGGGGTCGTGCTGGGGGTGGGTGTTTCAGGGTTTAGGGCAGTGCAGTGGTGTTCGGGCAGTGTAGGGGGTCTTGCTGGGGTGGTGTTTCAGGGTTTAGGGCAGTGCAGTGGTGTTCAGGCAGTGTAGGGGGTCGTGCTGGGGGTGGTGTTTCAGGGTTTAGGGCAGTGCAGTGGTGTTCGGGCAGTGTAGGGGGTCGTGCTGGGGCTAGTGTTTCAGGGTTTAGGGCAGTGCAGTGGTGTTCGGGCAGTGTAGGGGGTCGTGCTGGGGGTGGTGTTTCAGGGTTTAGGGCAGTGCAGTGGTGTTCGGGCAGTGTAGGGGGTCGTGCTGGGGCTGGTGTTTCAGGGTTTAGGGCAGTGCAGTGGTGTTCGGGCAGTGTAGGGGGTCGTGCTGGGGCTAGTGTTTCAGGGTTTAGGGCAGTGCAGTGGTGTTCGGGCAGTGTAAGGGGTCTTGCTGGGGGTGGGGTGTTTCAGGGTTTAGGGCAGTGGTGTTCAGGCAGTGTAGGGGGTCTTGCTGGGGGTGATGTTTCAGGGTTTAGGGCAGTTCAGTGGTGTTCGGGCAGTGTAGGGGGTCGTGCTGGGGTGGTGTTTCAGGGTTTAGGGCAGTGCAGTGGTGTTCGGGCAGTGTAGGGGGTCATGCGGGGGTGGTGTTTCAGGGTTTAGGGCAGTGCAGTGGTTTTCGGGCAGTGTAGGGGGTCGTGCAGGGGGGTGGTGTTTCAGGGTTTAGGGCAGTGCAGTGGTGTTTGGGCAGTATAGGGGGTCATGCTGGGGGTGGTGTTTCAGGGTTTAGGGCAGTGCAGTGGTGTTCGGGCAGTGTAGGGGGTCGTGCAGGGGGTGGTGTTTCAGGGTTTAGGGCAGTGCAGTGGTGTTCGGGCAGTGTAGGGGGTCGTGCAGGCGTTGGTGTTTCAGGGTTTAGGGCAGTGCAGTGGTGTTCGGACAGTGTAGGGGGTCGTGCTGGGGGTGGTGTTTCAGGGTTTAGGGCAGTGCAGTGGTGTTCGGACAGTGTAGGGGTCGTGCTGGGGGTGGTGTTTCAGGGTTTAGGGCAGTGCAGTGGTGTTCCAGCAGTGTAGGGGGTCATGCAGGGGTGGTGTTTCAGGGTTTAGGGCAGTGCAGTGGTGTTCGGGCAGTGTAGGGGGTCGTGCAGGGGTGGTGTTTCAGGGTTTAGGGCAGTGCAGTGGTGTTCGGGCAGTGTAGGGGGTCTTGCTGGGGGTGGTGTTTCAGGGTTTAGGGCAGTGCAGTGGTGTTCGGGCAGTGTAGGGGGTCGTGCTGGGGATGGTGTTTCAGGATCTAGGGCAGTGCAGTGGTGTTCGGGCAGTGTAGGCAGTCGTGCTGGGGCTGGTGTTTCAGGGTTTAGGGCAGTGTAGGGGGTTGTGCTGGGGGTGGTGTTTCAGGGTTTAGGGCAGTGCAGTGGTGTTCGGGCAGTGTAGGGGGTCATGCTGGGGGTGGTGTTTCAGGGTTTAGGGCAGTGCAGTGGTGTTCGGGCAGTGTAGGGGGTCATGCTGGGGGTGGTGTTTCAGGGTTTAGGGCAGTGCAGTGGTGTTCGGGTAGTGTAGGGCGTCGTGCTGGGGGGAGTGTTTTAGGGTTTAGGGCAGTGCAGTGGTGTTTGGGTAGTGTAGGGGGTCGTGCTGGGGGGGAGTGTTTTAGGGTTTAGGGCAGTGCAGTGGTTTCGGTTAGTGTAGGGGGTCGAGCTGGGGGGAGTGTTTTAGGGTTTAGGGTAGTGCAGTGGTTATTCGGGTAGTGTAGGGGGTCGTGCTGGGGGTGGTGTTTTTGGGTTTAGGGCACTGCAGTGGTGTTCGGGCAGTGTAGGGGGTTGTGCTGGGGGTGGTGTTTCAGGGTTTAGGGCAGTGCAGTGGTGTTCGGGCAGTGTAGGGGGTCGTGCAGGGGGTGGTGTTTCAGGGTTTAGGGCAGTGCCGTGGTGTTCGGGCAGTGTAGGGGGTCGTGCAGGGGGTGGTGTTTCAGGGTTTAGGGCAGTGCAGTGGTGTTCGGGCAGTGTAGGGGGTCGTGCAGGGGGTGGTGTTTCAGGGTTTAGGGCAGTGGTGTTCGGGCAGTGTAGGGGGTCATGCTGGGGGTGGTGTTTCAGGGTTTAGGGCAGTGCAGTGGTGTTCGGGCAGTATAGGGGGTCGTGCTGGGGGTGGTGTTTCAGGGTTTAGTGCAGTGGTGTTCGGGCAGTGTAGGGGGTCATGCGGGTGTGGTGTTTCAGGGTTTAGGGCAGTGCAGTGGTGTTTGGGCAGTGTAGGGGGTCGTGCTGGGGGTGGGGTTTCAGGGTTTAGGGCAGTGCAGTGGTGTTCTAGCAGTGTAGGGGGTGGTGCAGGGGGTGGTGTTTCAGGGTTTAGGGCAGTGCAGTGGTGTTCGGGCAGTGTAGGGAGTGGTGCAGGGGGTGGTGTTTCAGGGTTTAGGGCAGTGCAGTGTTCGGGCAGTTTAGGGGGTCATGCAGGGGGTGGTTCAGGATTTAGGGCAGTGCAGTGGTGTTCGGGCAGTGTAGGGGGTCGTGCAGGGGGTGGTGTTTCAGGGTTTAGGGCAGTGCAGTGGTGTCCGGGCAGTGTAGGGGGTCGTGCTGGGGGTGGTGTTTCAGGGTTTAGGGCAGTGCAGTGGTGTTCGGGCAGTGTAGGGGGTCGTGCTGGGGGTGGTTCTTCAGGGTTTAGGGCAGTGCAGTGGTGTTCGGGCAGTGTAGGGGGTCATGCTGGGGCTGGTGTTTCAGGGTTTAGGGCAGTGCAGTGGTGTTCGGGCAGTGTAGGGGGTAGTGCTGGGGCTGGTGTTTCAGGGTTTAGGGCAGTGCAGTGGTGTTCGGGCAGTGTAGGGGGTCATGCAGGGGGGGGGTTTCAGGGTTTAGGGCAGTGCAGTGGTGTTCGGGCAGTGTAGGGGGTCGTGCTGGGGCTGGTGTTTCAGGGTTTAGGGCTGTGCAGTGGTGTTTTGGCAGTGTAGGGGGTCGTGCTGGGGCTAGTGTTTCAGGGTTTAGGGCAGAGCAGTGGTGTTCGGGCAGTGTAGGGGGTCATGCTAGGGGTGGTGTTTCAGGGTTTAGGGCAGTGCAGTGGTGTTCGGGCAGTGTAGGGGGTCTTGCTGGGGGTGGGTGTTTCAGGGTTTAGGGCAGTGGTGTTCAGGCAGTGTAGGGGGTCTTGCTGGGGGTGATGTTTCAGGGTTTAGGGCAGTGCAGTGGTGTTCGGGCAGTGTAGGGGGTCTTGCTGGGGGTAGTGTTTCAGGGTCTAGGGCAGTGCAGTGGTGTTCGGGCAGTGTAGGGGGTCGTGCTGGGGGTGGTGTTTCAGGGTTTAGGGCAGTGCAGTGGTGTTCGGGCAGTGTAGGGGGTCGTGCTGGGGCTGGGGTTTCAGGGTTTGGGGCAGTGCAGTGGTGTTCGGGCAGTGTAGGGGGTCGTGCTGGGGCTAGTGTTTCATGGTTTAGGCAAGAGCAGTGGTGTTCGGGCAGTGTAGGGGGTCGTGCTAGGAGTGGTGTTTCAGGGTTTAGGGCAGTGCAGTGGTGTTCGGGCAGTGTAAGGGGTCTTGCTGGGGGTGGGGTGTTTCAGGGTTTAGGGCAGTGGTGTTCAGGCAGTGTAGGGGGTCTTGCTGGGGTGATGTTTCAGGGTTTAGGGCAGTGCAGTGGTGTTCGGGCAGTGTAGGGGGTCGTGCTGGGGTGGTGTTTCAGGGTTTAGGGCAGAGCAGTGGTGTTCGGGCAGTGTAGGGGGTCATGCGGGGTGGTGTTTCAGGGTTTAGGGCAGTGCAGTGGTTTTCGGGCAGTGTAGGGGGTCGTGCAGGGGGTGGTGTTTCAGGGTTTAGGGCAGTGCAGTGGTGTTCGGGCAGTGTAGGAGGTCATGCTGGGGGTGGTGTTTCAGGGTTTAGGGCAGTGCAGTGGTGTTCGGGCAGTGTAGGGGGTCGTGCAGGGGTGGTGTTTCAGGGTTTAGGGCAGTGCAGTGGTGTTCGGGCAGTGTAGGGGGTCGTGCAGGGGTTGGTGTTTCAGGGTTTAGGGCAGTGCAGTGGTGTTCGGACAGTGTAGGGGGTCGTGCTGGGGGTGGTGTTTCAGGGTTTAGGGCAGTGCAGTGGTGTTCGGACAGTGTAGGGGGTCGTGTGGTGTTTCAGGGTTTAGGGCAGTGCAGTGGTGTTCCAGCAGTGTAGGGGGTCGTGCAGGGGGTGGTGTTTCAGGGTTTAGGGCAGTGCAGTGGTGTTCTGGCAGTGTAGGGGGTCGTGCAGGGGGTGGTGTTTCAGGGTTTAGGGCAGTGCAGTGGTGTTCGGGCAGTGTAGGGGGTCTTGCTGGGGGTGGTGTTTCAGGGTTTAGGGCAGTGCAGTGGTGTTCGGGCAGTGTAGGGGGTCGTGCTGGGGCTGGTGTTTCAGGATCTAGGGCAGTGCAGTGGTGTTCGGGCAGTGTAGGCAGTCGTGCTGGGGCTGGTGTTTCAGGGTTTAGGGCAGTGTAGGGGGTCGTGCTGGGGCTGGTGTTTCAGGGTTTAGGGCAGTGCAGTGGTGTTCGGGCAGTGTAGGGGGTCGTGCTGGGGGTGGTGTTTCAGGGTTTAGGGAAGTGCAGTGGTGTTCGGGCAGTGTAGAGGGTCGTGCTGGGGCTGGTGTTTCAGGGTTTAGGGCAGTGCAGTGGTGTTCGGGCAGTGTAGGGGGTCGTGCTGGTGTTTCAGGGTTTTGGGCAGAGCAGTGCTGTTCGGGCAGTGTAGGGGGTCATGCTGGGGCTGGTGTTTCAGGGTTTAGGGCAGTGAAGTGGTGTTTGGGCAGTGTAGGGGGTCTTGCTGGGGGTGGTGTTTCAGGGTTTAGGGCAGTGCAGTGGTGTTCGGGCAGTGTAGGGGGTCTTGCTGGGGATAGTGTTTCAGGGTTTAGGGCAGTGCAGTGGTGTTTGGGCAGTGTAGGGTGTTGTGCTGGGGGTGGTGTTTCAGGGTTTAGGGCAGTGCAGTGGTGTTTGGGCAGTGTAGGGGGTCGTGCTGGGGGTAGTGTTTCAGGGTTTAGGGCAGTGCAGTGGTGTTCGGGCAGTGTAGGGGGTCGTGCTGGGGGTAGTGTTTCAGGGTTTAGGGCAGTGCAGTGGTGTTCGGGCAGTGTAGGGGGTCGTGCATGGGGTGGTGTTTCAGGGTTTAGGGCAGTGGTGTTCGGACAGTGTAGGGGGTCGTGCTGGGGCTGGCGTTTCAGGGTTTAGGGCAGTGCAGTGGTGTTCGGGCAGTGTAGGGGGTCGTACTGGGGTTGGCGTTTCAGCGTTTAGGGCAGTGCAGTGGTGTTCGGGCAGTGTAGGGGGTCGTGCTGGGGCTGGCGTTTCAGGGTTTCATGCAGTGCAGTGGTGTTCGGGCAGTGTAGGGGTCATGCTGGGGCTGGCGTTTCAGGGTTTAGGGCAGTGCAGTGGTGTTTGGGCAGTGTAGGGGGTCTTGCTGGGGGTGGTGTTTCAGGGTTTAGGGCAGTGGTGTTGGGGCAGTGTAGGGGGTCTTGCTGGGGGTGATGTTTCAGGGTTTAGGGCAGTGCAGTGGTGTTCGGGCAGTGCAGGGGGTCTTGCTGGGGGTAGTGTTTCAGGGTTTAGGGCAGTGCAGTGGTGTTTGGGCAGTGTAGGGTGTTGTGCTGGGGGTGGTGTTTCAGGGTTTAGGGCAGTGGTGTTCGGGCGGTGTAGGGGGTCGTGCAGGGGGTGGTGTTTCAGGGTTTAGGGCAGTGATGTTCAGGCAGTGTAGGGGGTCTTTGGGGGGTGATGTTTCAGGGTTTAGGGCAGTGCAGTGGTTTTTGGGCAGTGTAAGGGGTCTTGCTGGGGGTAGTGTTTTAGGGTTTAGGGCAGTGCAGTGGTGTTCGGGCAGTGTAGGGGGTCGTGCTGGGGTAGTGTTTTAGGGTTTAGGGCAGTGCAGTGGTGTTCGGGCAGTGTAGGGGGTCGTGCTGGGGCTGGCGTTTCAGGGTTTAGGGCAGTGCAGTGGTGTTCGGGCAGTGTAGGGGGTCGTGCTGGGGCTGGTGTTTCAGGGTTTAGGGCAGTGCAGTGGTGTTCGGGCAGTGTAGGGGGTCGTGCTGGGGCTGGTGTTTCAGGGTTTAGGGCAGTGCAGTGGTGTTCGGGCAGTGTAGGGGGTCGTGCTGGGGCTAGAGTTTTAGGGTTTTGGGCAAAGCAGTGGTGTTCGGGCAGTGTAGGGGGTCATGCTGGGGGTGGTGTTTCAGGGTTTAGGGCACTGCAGTGGTGTTCGGGCAGTGTAGGGGGTCTTGCTGGGGGTGGTGTTTCAGGGTTTAGGGCAGTGGTGTTCAGGCAGTGTAGGGGGTCTTGCTGGGGGTGATGTTTCAGGGTTTAGTGCAGTGCAGTGGTTTTCGGGCAGTGTAGGGGGTCTTGCTGGGGGTAGTGTTTTAGGGTTTAGGGCAGTGCAGTGGTGTTCGGGCAGTGTAGGGGGTCATGCTGGGGGTAGTGTTTTAGGGTTTAGGGCAGTGCAGTGGTGTTCGGGCAGTGTAGGGGGTCGTGCTGGGGTAGTGTTTTAGGGTTTAGGGTAGTGCAGTGGTGTTTGTGTAGTGAGCAGCGCATGCGCTGCGTCGCTAGGCGAGACCTAAAAAGCATTGCACCAAGATGGCTGCCAACACCTACTGGATTGAAGTGTTGGCAGCCAATTAGAGCCAAGCTCGTGCTTGTGTAGTTAGGTCCCGCCCAGATATATAAAGATTTTTTCCTTTAATATCTCGAAAACTACTGAACGGATTTACACCATTTAAAAAAAGGGCGCTTTCTGAACCAAGCACTACCTTTTTGCCAAATTTGGTGTAATTCCGTTCAGCAGTTTTGGCTGTAACCGTGTCTAAAGTTTCCTATGGGAAATTGATTTTTGACCTCTATTTTTGAATTTCTCAGGAACTACTGAACGGATTTACACCATTTAAAAAAAGGGTGCTTTCTGAACCAAGGGCTACCTTTTTGTCAAATTTGGTGTAATTCCGTTCAGCAGTTCGGGCTGTAGCCGTGTCTAAAGTTTCCTATGGGAAATAACATGGGGGAAACGCGTTTTGGGACCCCCCTTTTTTCGAGGCCCCCGCTTTACGAATCACCCCGAAACTTTCAGGATAGGAGCTGACCGGAGCGTCCCACTAGTTTTGAAATTTTCGCGAAGATTCGTCATCCGGCGCCAAAGTTATTGGGAAAAGAAAAAACCTATGGAAACTAGGTCCAAACTATAACTATCTACTGGCGACCGCCAGTAGATAATATACATTATATACATAATTCTAGATGTGCATGGAAAGTTTCGGGGTGATCCGTCAACTTGGGGCCGAGAAAAAAGGGGGACAAAAAAACTGGGTGTCCCATGTTATTTCGCATAGAGTCCATAGACACGGCTGCAGCCCAAGCAGCTGGACGAAATTACACAAAATTTGGTAGAAGGGTTGATTTTGGTCTGCAGATCATGCTTTGTTATTTGGTGCAAATCTGTTCAGTAGTTTGAGAAATTAAAGGAAATTCAAATTCTAGGCAGAGCCCAAGCACAAATCTCATGTTGAGATCTAATTGGCTATCAGCACTTCAACCAAAAAGTGATGGCAGCCATCTTGGGACCAGTATACATGATCGCACCCCTTAAAATGCATTGAAGTGAATGACAGGTTTTGAGGGTCACAAAAAGGAGAACGTATAAAGGGTGATAACAGATTTTAGTTAAAATATAAATCATTTCTTGTTAAGGTGATTTTACCCTGTGAAAAAGCCTTCTGCTGGGATTTCAAATATATAATGTTTGAGCGAAAACAATTTTCTCATGTTTTTACCATGGAGCTTATAGAAGGTGCACCAGAAGCTAAAATGAGAGCATATTTCTGTAAATTCACACTATGTTTCTCAGCCATATGAGAATGAAGTCTGACATTCTCAGTAAAACATGTACTTCCAACAAGAGCAGCCTGTCAGCTGATTCCCTTGTGTTCTACTGCAGCCTCCCAGAGTGTTCTAAACAACAGCTTGAGTGCTAACAGCCTTACTTATGACAAAAGTGTGGCACACCTGAAGCCATCTTGATTGAATCAAACTGGTAAAGCTTAAAACATTTAATTTAGAAAAGGAACAAAAAGAGGAGCTTCATTTTGTCATAGAAATTTGACCAGAATCACAGGATGCTGAGCTGAAGCTGAAACTCGACCTGGTTCTGCAGTTGCAAAGTCTGCAGCTCTGGCCATAACACCACATTCTCTCCCCTAAGTGCAACATATAATCAAGTGACAAACTGGATAAAAAAACATCAAGATAACAAATAATTTAAAAGTGCTTTCTTGCTATTTGAGAACTCAGAAAATATGCCCTCATTTTAGTTTTTAGAGCACTAACCATAATTTCTATGAAAATAAGATTCTCTCATTTTTATAATTTCTAAAAGAAATGCTTTAGGTATTACAGTTTTGATTACATCAAGAGGACGTCAGGCGTGCCACACTTTTGTAATAAATATAGAATGTTGGCAATCTAGTTGTTCATTAGAATACTGTGGGGAGGCAGATGTCAGGGACATGGACTTGGATAATTGAGTGGTGCAGAGGCAACAAGCTAACCATGCAGGGCAGGTGGGAGGGGCAGTGGCAGCACAACGGACCATGGATCGCAGGGGAAAGGGGGGCAGGTGCAACAAACAAACCATGCAGGACAGGCAAGAGAGGCTGTGGGAATGTAACAGGCCATTGAGGGCAGAAGGAAAAGGCAATGGCAGTACAACCATGCATGCCAACAGACCCAATTCAGGCAGGAGACTCCAGATGTTTTTAATCCCAAAAGGGATTTATTTATTCTGTCTCCTGCCTAAAATCTCCTCTTTTTCAATGTAAGTCAATGGGGAAAATCAATTCCCGAGGTTTCTTCCCCTCAAAATCTCCCTCTCACCAAGTTCAAAACATTGGCATGTATGGTACATTGGATCACTGAGGGAAGGAGGAATGGGGTAGGGACATGGACTTGGATAACAGAGGGCAGGAGGGAGGTGGGTTGGGGCACCAAACTAACCTTACAGGATAGGCGACAGGGGTTGCAACAGCGCAATATACCACACAGGGCAAGGGGGACGGCAGTGCAGCACAACGGACAATGGAAAGTAATAGGGAGGGGATAGGGCCATGCACATGGACAACAGAGAGCAGGAGTGGCGGCTGCCAGCTATCAATAGTGGTGAGGTGGGCAGACCGCTGCGGCGGGCAGACCGCTGCTGGGAACGCAAAACATACTGCACTACACACAAAATATAAGTTAACAAAAAAAAAGAGAAACAAAACCCCTTACCTGATTGCGCTCCTCACTCTGGACCCGATCTTCCTCTTTACTGCAGCACAACAGCTGACTTGCTTAACCAATCACGGCGCTGCACTGCAGCGCCAGGATTGCTTGGTGCGTCCTGGCTGGACACTCCTTCAGGCCCTTTAGGCCTATGCTTTGTCTCCACCCAGCTGTCTAAGACAGCTAGGTGGAGAACTTTAGAGTGCGCATGCCACTTTGGACGGCACAAGACAGCCGTCCAAAGTGATATGTGCACTCTGAAGCATCCGGCCTGCACTGCTCCTGTCCTCTGCTGCCAATCAGCAGTAGAGGACACGCCCCGTATGTCTCTGGGCTCAGAGCAGGCTGGCGGCTCCAGTGCGCACCACGGTAAAAAATAAAATGGCAAAGAAATCTTTGGCATTTTAGTTTTTGCTGCGCCGCTCGCAGCGGGCGGGGAGGCGACGCTCCCCCACCCAAGTGAAGAAACCCCTGCTAGAGAGAAGAGGGGAAAGAGGCAAGCTGACCATACTGGACAGGCAGGAGGGACAGTTGCAGCATAACAGACAATGAAGGGCAGGAGGGTGGGGGCCGGGGTTGCACGACAAGGGACCAGACAAGGCAGGATGGAGGGGATATGGGCAGGCACATGGAAAACGGAGGGCAGGGGCAGGAATGAAGCAGCAAGCTGACCATAGAGGGCAGGCAAGATGGGCACTGGAAGCACAACCCACCATGGAGGGGGAACAGTGAGACTATAATGGCATAAACACAGATAACGGAGGGATGAGTGTCAGGGGCAGCAAGCTGACCACACAGGGCAGGGGAGAAGGGCTGTGGCAGCACAGAAGGCCATGCATTGCAAGTGGGAGGGTGCGTGGCAGCACAAAGGCCATGGTGGGCAAGAGGGAGGGGAGGGGACAGGTGCATGCCTAAAGGGCCATTGAGTACACAAGGGATGGGTAGGGGCTGGACACAGGCAAGAGAAGGCAGGGGAAGGGGCTTCACAACAGACCACGCGGGGTAAGCACGAGGAGAAGTTGCAGCACAACAGAGCATGGAGGGCAGAAGGGAGGGGCAGCAAAATCAACTATGGAGGACAGGAGGGAGTGGATAGGGGCATGGAACTCGAACAGGCAAGGTGGCAGAGACAGGCGACAGTCATCTCACCATGCTAGGCAGGTGGGAGGGGCAGTGGCAGCTCAACAGAACACTCAGAGTAGATAGGAGGGGCAGTGGCGGTCTATGAAACATGGTGAGCAAAAAGGAGGGAGCAGAGGCAAGCACGCAGACATTGGAGGGCAGTGTAAGGAGGGTAGGGGCAGCAAGCTAAGCACAGAAGCTAAGCAGGAGGGCAATGATGGGGCATAGAATTGGGCAACGGAGGGCAGGAGGAATGGGCAGGGACATCAAGCCAAATGGAGGGCAGTGGCAGCACATTGGACCATGCAGGGCAGGAGGGAGGGGGCTGGTGCATTGCCTCGGACAACAGCCAGTAGGGAGGAGGTGGATGGGGTAGCAAGCTAACTGTTCATGGCAGTGGGAAGGGCAGTAAATCGAAAACAGAAGTGGGACCCTGAGCAAAAAACACATAGAACGACTGCCTGACAAAATTCAATTGGCGGGGTCTCTCACCATACTTCAAGGAAGCTTACCAAGTCATCTCAGAATCCTGGTATATATTTTCAACAATTATGTTTGTTAGACACCTCAATGTCATCATCCAAAGTTTTATCAAAAATACATATCTTGTTTATTGTGGTCATATCCATATAAATATCCATATATCCGTACAGATCACAACAAGGCGGGCAGGGCAGTGGCAGAACGACGGCCACACAGGGCATTAATGAGGGCGCAGGGGCAAGGACTTGGACAATGGATGGTGAGGAGGAAGGGGGGCAGGAGCAGCAAGCTTGGGTGGGGCAGCACAATGCCAGGCCAGGCAACTCTCTTCCCCCACCGTGCATTGCGATGGGCAATTTACTTAATGTTAAAAAAACAAAGTTTACAGGGATGTTATAGTTAGGAAATTGAATTTTAAAAAACCTTAGAAATTCACAAAAAACAAAGGTTACAGGGGATGTTATAGTTAGGTTCAGATTTTACATGTCCAAAACCATAGAAATTCAGCTGTAAGTTAGTTATTTCAAGTAACTATAACTTGCGCCCTCGTCTTGCAGTTTTCTCATCAATAATTTTACTGCAAATGTTACAATATTATCAATGATGTCATAAAAGATTTCATAAGTGATATAATATCTGAGGTAATTAGCGGTGCATGGCAAGGGTTCTAAAAAATTAAATTGAGATAACTCCATCATCAAACAATATCATCCTTGAGCCCATACTGGTTTTAAAACAATCACTAGTATGTAGATCAGGTGACACTCTAGTATCCTTATGCTAGACACACCATGCTGAGGGTGCAAGAAAGTCGCCATCCAGTGATAAGTGCGCATAATCACAGCACTCCAGGCAGGTGACCACACGTGTGTAGAATCTAAAAAACACCATCAAACAATACTGACAAACACAGAACATGTAAAATAGAATTTCACATCCCAATAGGCGAGGGCAGAGGTCTTACCCTATAGGATTTATTTGTCCTCAGAGATCTGGGTCCCTCAAAGCCCTCTTTGTTGCAGTAGTTGGCCAGCCGATGCAGGGCTACTGGTCCCCAAGCAACGCAGTTGGGGTTAAATCGCATGGTGGGGGCTGGTGTCACTCTTGGTTCACGAATCCGGACTTTGATGGCACTCTGGAGTCCAGCGGACTCAGGTGCGACTTTTGGCCATTGCGGATCGGTCACGTTGTATGCCCGACGCAGGTAGTGGCAAAACTTGTGCGGTGGCTACCAGCTTGCCAGTTTGGGCTTCTTCAGCTCTTGTAACCTTGAAGCTGGTTTCAGGGGATCAGCCACCTGATCCTTAGAGTCATTGCGTTGATCTGGAGCCGGCAATTAACTTTTTCCCGGGTCAGGAGGTGCAGACACAGTCCAAACTTTACTAACCAAAAGTGCAGCAGGTGCAGTCCATCCGACAGTGTAGCCTCTCATTGTGCAGTTTCAAGGGCAGCAGGGCAGTAGTCCCTCTTCAGTCTTTTCTTCAAATCCGACGTGATCTGATGAGAAGAGTGCCAGGGGTGCCATATTTATCCTAGGAAAGTGCCCTGAAGGGACCACGTGATCACTAGCCAATGGGCTACTGGGTTCCCTCCTTTCTGGTGACGTGTTTCCTGCTATGTGTGGCATCTGGCTATCCTAGAGTGCACTATTCTAGCCATGCTCAAAACGTTGGTACCCTTCCTCGTGGCTACTTGAGGGCTACAGGCCCATGGAAAAAACAGTTTGGGGGGCAGGTTTTCCCTCTCTGTCCCCGTCTTCAACTTGTCTGGCAGAACAAATGGCATCATGCTCAGGAGTGTTGTCACAGGCAGCCCTTCATGGGCAGCTTCCACTTTGAAGCTCGCCTTTTGGGCTAGCACCCAGAGTGGCCTTCCTGGGCGAGGAGGTAAAACCTCACTCTGCAGCAACTGCTCTGTTCCTTAGCCTAGGAGTCTTTCACACGTCTCCCCAGATGGGCAGAAAGTTGCCTCTGTGCTGGGGCCTTTGTGAGACCACTGGACTAGCTGGGCAGAGTAGCAACCTTTTAAAAGTTGCTTAATCTTAATTGTGACAATAACCTCGACCTGGGCATCAGGTAGAGTTCACCGACACAATTATTTTGATACCTTACAGTACCCAGTGAGGTAGTCCTATTCGGAAGGTGCCAGCCGGTAACCCTGTGTTACCCAAAGGGGCTACTAACTTCCCCCAGCAAGACAAGTTCAAAGTGTTGCTGTTAAGACACATGAAAAATGATAAGTCTTACTTAATACATAGCTCCCTGACATACGGCTCCATAGGCCTTCCTTAGGGGAGACTTACATATAGGGTTAAGGGAGTGGTGCCTTTGTCATTGGTTTTAAATGCAAAGTCAAACTAGCAGTGTAAACACTGCTCTTTCCTTTGCAGTGGCAGGATGGGAGCCATTTTGTCCTTTGTCACACTCCGGGTGGCACAAACAAAGCTGCAGCCCTGGGTAGCATATACTAGGGACCTATAAGAAAGTCAGGACTTGCCAATTGGGTATAGCCAATTCGACATACACTATGTAAGGGTAAGAACAATGGCACTGAGGTCGGGTCGGCAGGTCTCAGTGCACTCAGAGTCAAAACATCTGCAGCATCAGTCCAAAAACGTGGGGGTGAACATGCAAAAAGGGGCATTTCCTTACACATGGCCACTTAGTTGAACTTGCAATGAGATGAGGTGGTAGGTTGGTCCCACTTTTCTTACGTTTTGTCTTCTTTCAGTAATGAGTGTAGGACTTGCTCTTCAAACAAGGAGGAGTTGGAGAACTCGGTGAGAGCTAAATCTTAGTCCCTTATCCTCCTTTTGAAAGCCTGGAAAATATAGCTTATTTTTCCCTATTGCCTACTGGTTAATTTTAGTTCAGTTTTTAAGGTCCCGAATCATGATCGTGGCCCACATACCACATGTTCACACCAAACAGAGGGGGAACCCAAACACCTTACCAAAGTCATAACATGAACAAGAAGGTAACGCTAGCTCGAACATAAGATGAGCTGAAAGAGTCTGTATATGTCTACAAAACCGGTTTAGGACAACCAGTTGGGCTTCTTAATGGGTCTTCACCCACATACATAACATAGCTTGAAAGAGAGTATAAATCTACTTCCCCAAAACCTGCCTAGGACAACCCATTGGAGTTTTAAAGGGGGTGGGGGACACCTTCATAATACCAACGGGTGACCTAGGCAGGTTTTGTAGATGTATACAGTTTCTTTTAGCTCTTATAATATGGGCACATAACATGCACAAGTCATGTGGATCACACCTTGGCATTAGCCATTTATAGTCTCAACAGGGCTCAAAATCAGAAGGCATAAGTGGTATCATGCTGAAAATCAACTCATGCAACAAATCTGAGGAAACAAAGTGTGCAGAGGCTCCAGATCCCACAGTTTGTGGCATGCGTGGAAAAAAAGAACTGATGCTACTTTAAGCAGACCTCCAATAGGATCAGTGGTGTCATGGCCCCACATACCACTGAAGGAGTGAATTTCTGAAAGTTTTCAGGATTCAGTCTCGTGCTGGGATATATTTTTACTCGAGGAACGTGTATAAAGAGGTATTCATTCGATTTTTTGTAAAGCCTGTGGACTATACTTCTGGCCACACTTCCACTACTTTGGACATCCTGTTGCAAACTATGCTGTCGGAGTATGTTCCAGAAAGCCATCACCCTTATTTCAGAACCAGTTGGAAATGGGTGAATAACAACCAACTATGTCTAGTCCTCGACATACTGCAAATCAGGATCACTGTTCATCAGAAATTGGTGTTGGAGTTGCCAAACAAAAAGATGACTCAGAAGAATAGCAAAGGACATCTAGTAAAATGCAAATACTAAAGAAGAAAAGTTTAAGACCGTGTCAGTAAAGACATAGAAGACCGATTGAAAAAACTCACTATATTCCAGAGAAGCAAAGCACCAAGGTGGCACTTTCAAGTTGCCTCAGTTTTTTTAGTAGGGACCCTTTCAGGTTTGCAATATTTCAAATCTGGTGTCAGATATTTTTCTGCATAACCACCAACTACTTCCAATTGACCAAGACTAGTCATGTTTCTCAGATATAATTTTTCATGAAGGGCTATTAGTATGAACGATGCCAATCCTATACTTGGTACTCCACATATTAACACATATGAAAAACATACGAAAAAGCTACACACAATGTTTGCCCAGAAAAACAAGTTACTTAACTTCGGTAACGCATTATCTGGTAGAGACTATCTAGCTGCAGATTCCTTACCTTTGAATTTCACAGGCATCAGGCTGGATCTGGAAACTTTTGCTCGAGCAATACCTCTTGTGCGCGCCGTCTGGTGGCTCCATTCAGCTCCGCGTGACGTCGTCAGCGTTGGTTATGACGTCACAGTCACCTACATAGCCGCCACCCAGGCACGCGGACGTCAGTACTTAAAAAATTTCCATGCCAGAAGCGCAGAGCCACAAAGTAACTGACGTAAACGTGTGCAAACTAGGGCCCTGAATAAGTGAGTAAACCTTGCCTTAACAAAATCCGTCCGCAAAGCGGGGAGGCATAGGTGGGCCTGTAACGAATCTGCAGCTAGATAGAGTCTCTACCAGATAATGTTATGTTATGTTAAATTGTATGTATAGAGCGCCAATCACCAGAAGGACTCTAAGCTCTGTAACATAAATCAGAAGGTCCAGAATCCTTTCGCGCAGCTATACTCAACACACAGCGGAGTAAACTTATCCAAACGCCTCTGTGAACAGGATGGTCTTAAGTCTCCTCCGGAACGGTAGTAACCTGGCTTCCTTACGCATACCGTCCGGTAGCTTGTTCCAGATCTGGGGGATAGTAACTGAAAATGCCCGGCCCCCTAGAGTAGTTCTATTAAAACGTGGGCAGACTAACAAGCTAGACTGACGACCGGAGACAGCGTCCAGGCGCATAAGGCCTCAGGCGGTCTTTGATGTATTTGGGTGCCTCTCCATACTGAGATTTGTGTGCAATGCACAGCCCCTTAAATCTAACCCTTTGCTTAATGGGAAGCCAGTGTAACTGTTGTAGCAAAGGGGTGGCATGGGCTCTTCTTCGTTACCGAAGGTAAGTAACTTGTTTATCTGATAGAGACTTCTAGCTGCAGATTACTTACTAAGCCAGGTGGTGGGTTGCGGACCAATTCCTCACACTAGGAAGTCCTGCAGGACCGAACAAGCAAAATGCCCGTCCCGAGGACATGACTGTTCAGGCAGTAGTGCTTGACAAACGTGTGCAAAGATGCCCACATTGCTGCGTGCCAGATGTCCAGGACTGATGTCCAGGACTGGGACACCCCGAGCCAAGCCGTAGTCGCAGCCTTGCCCCTGGTGGAATGGACTCTTAATACCTCAGGGGGCTGCTTCCTAGCCAGGTCACAGCAGATCTTAATGCAGGGAATGACCCAGCGAGAAATGATCCTTTTCTGCACTGCCAGACCCTTCTTAGCTCCCACGTACCCTTCAAAAAGTTGGTTCTCCACCCGGAATGCTTTTGTAAGGTCAAGGTAGAAAGACAATGCTCTTTTTGGGTCTAGACAGTGAAGACGCTCCTCTTCCTTAGAGGAATGCGGGGGAGCAAAGAAGGTGGGCAGCATGATAAACTGACCCAGATGGAATGGGGTCACCACCTTCGGCAAGAATGAAGCATGGGTGTGAAGAACACCACTTTATCTGGAAAAGATATCATGTAGGGAGACGTACAAGACAGCGCCTGCAACTAACGCACCTTCCGGGCAGATGTTATCGCCACTAGAAAGGCTGTCTTGATGGTAAGCAGCAGGAGGGGACAGTTGCGTGAAGGCTCAAAGGGAGCACACATAAGAAAAGTGAAGACCAAATTAAGGTTGCACTGCGGCATAACAAAGGGCGTGGGCGGAAACAAGTGAACCAGGCCCTTCAAAAACCTATTTACAATTGGAGACCTAAAGAAAGAAGGTTGGTCTGGCAGCGCAAAAAAATGGATACAGCAGATAGATAACCCTTAAGAGTGCCCAAAGCAGAGCCCTGATGGGCAAGGGTTAGAATGAATAGAACAGTGAAAAAAGAAGCAGAAAGGGTCAACAGACCTTTCTGTACAGTATAATACAAACTTCTTTCAAAGGCAGGTGTATACCGTCTTAGTGGAGGGCCGCCTGGCCGCCACAATAATGTTGCATACTTCAGAAGGAAGGTCAAAAGCCATCAACTGCCGCCGCTCAATCTCCACGCATGGAGGCAAAGAGTTGACAGGTTCAGGTGGAGGACCCTCCTCTGTTGCTGTGACAGAAGATCCTCCCGAAGGAGCAGCCTGATTGGAGGATTGATGCTCATTTTCAGAAGCTCTGGATACCAGACTCTCCTCGCCCAGTCCGGAGCCACAAGAATGACTTGGGCCCGGTCGTTCCTGATTGTCCTTAGAACCCTGGGCAGAAGTGGTATGGGCAGAAAGGCGTACAGCAGGCCTGAGCTCCACTAGCGACGAAAGGTGTCGCCGAGTGATAGCTGCCTTGGAAACTCCAGCTCGCAGTATTGCTGACACTGCACGTTCTCTTTTGAGGATCTAACCAAGGATGTCCCCAGTGCTGAAAGAGACCTTGCGCCACCTCCGCCTGGAGACGCCATTCGTGATCCGCTAGGCATCGACGGCTGAGGTAGTTCGCCCTAGCATTCAGAGAACCTGCCAGGTGTTGAACCACCAGGGTTATGCCCTGCTGTTCCAGCCATGTCCAGAGACGTAGGGCCTCTCAACAAAGGGTCCATGACCCCACCCCGTCCTGCTTGTTGCAGTACCACATGGCGGTGGTGTTGTACGTGAACACCTACACTAACTTCCCCTTGACAGAGGGAAGAAATTCCTTCAATGCAAACTGAGTCCCTCGAAGCTCCAACAAATTGATATGGAGCCCGACTCCGCCGGAGATCAGTGTCCCTGATCTCCACCTCTCCCAGATGGCTGACCCATCTCAGAAGTGACGCATCGGTCACGACTGTGAGATCTGGTTGGGGAAGAGAGAGGGTTCTGCCGTTGACCCAATAGCGGTTCGTCAACCACCATTGCTGATCTCTCGCAGTTCCTTCCGAGGTCTGGACCAAGTCAGTGAGATTTCCCCGATGCTGCACCTACTGGAACTTCAGGTCCCACTGCAGAGCCCACATAAGCCACCTGGCATGCTTCACCAACCGGATGCAGGAGGCCATGAGGCCCAACAGCCTCAGAGTCAGTCTCACCGAAATCCAGGCTAGAGGCTGAAAAATCGGAATCATAGTCTGAATATTCTGGGCTCGCTGCTCGGGAGGATAGGCCCGAAACTGCAGTGTCCAGAACAGCCCGATGAAAGGGAGCGTTGAGAAGTGTGACTTTGGCACGTTTATAGAGAACACCAGCGAATGCAGGAGGTTCGCCGTAGTCTGAAGGTGGGAGGCGACAGTCTGGGGGGAGGACGCCTTCAACAGCCAGTCATCGAGTTAGGGGAAGACTAACACCCCTAACCTGCGCAGATGAGTTGCGACCACTGCCATCACCTTGGTGAACACCGGAGGGGAACTGGTAAGGCTGAAGGGAGAGCACAGTAAACTGAAAGTGCTCGTGGCCTACCTTGAACCGCAGGTAAAGCCATAAGGATGGGGATGTGAAAATACGCATCCAACGCTGCCATCCAGTCTTCTTGGTCTAGGGCAGAAAAGAGCATCTTGAACTTCTCCTTCTTGAGGAAGAGATTGACGGTCCGAAGATCTAATATGGGCTGCAACACTTTGTTCTTTTTCGGAATCAGAAAATAGCATGAATAACAGTCACTGCCTACTTCTGAATCCGGGACCCTCTCTATAGCTCCCTTGGCCAAGAGAGCTGTAACTTCCTCTTGGAGTAAATGATCCGCCGCCTGCCGTTCTTGCAGAGAATAGCCCTCCTGAATGATCTGCAAGCCCCACTTGTCAGATGTTATGGCCCTCCAGTAGGGGGGATGATGATGGATTCTCCCACCAACTGGAGTGGTGTGGTCTTGCAGAGTCAGACTTGGAGTGGTGGGAGGCTGTGGCTGCCGAGGGCAGCGTGGCCAACGACTTCTGGCTTCCATTCCTTGAAAGGAAAGACCGTGTCTGCCCCCTCGTCCCTGCACAACTTGGGAAGTCTGCTACAGGACAGTGGCTGGGATAAGGCTGATGCGGTTGGAACCCCCTTCCGCTTCCATAAAAGGGGTGAAAGCTAGACTGGCCACGAGGAGTAGGAGAGGCCCAAGGATCTGGCAATAGCTCAAGAGTCCTTGAACCGCACTAGGACCGAGTCTGCCTTTTACCCAAAAAGACGGGATCCATCAAACAGCATGTCCATCAAGTTTGCCTGGACATCGCCTGAGAAGCCAGGTGTTCAAAGCCAAACATGGTGCCGCTAGGCCACTGTCGATGAAATCGCTCTGCCCAGCGAATCAGTCGTGTCAAGGCCACACCTTATGGTGAATTTTGCTGCATCTCTCCCATCCTCAGCCGCCTGAGAGAGCACAGCCCGGGCCTCCTCCTGGACTTGTGGCATCACTTGCGCAACCGTCTCCCAAAGGGAGTAGGAGAAACAGCCCAATAAGCATGCAATATTAACCGACCGCATGCCAGGCTGGAGGAAGAAAACATCTGCTTCCCAAGTGATTCCAGCCTCATGGATTTCCTATCCGGAGGGGCAGAAGGGAACGCGCCCTGGGAGGTAGAAGCCTGCACCACCAAGCTTTAAGGGGTGGGGTGTTGGCTGAGGAATTTTGGGCCGCCGGAGCCGGGCGATGGCGGTGTGCAATTGTCCTTTTCACAGGAGCCCCTGTGCTAGGCTTGGACCACATGCCTAGAAGGACATCAGTAAATGCCTCATTGTAGGGCAAAAGGGGCTCAGAGGTGGAAGCCCCAGGCTGAAGCACTTCAGTCAGGAGATTAGTCCTGACCTGCACAGAGGGCAACTTTAGTCCAAGGACCTCGGACGCTCTCTTGACCACCATGGCATAAGATGCCCCCTCCTCTGTAGGCACAGTTGGCGGAGAGAGCATGCCAATATCTGGGGGAAGTGTGCAGTCCACTGGCCTCCCCAAGTTCCCCATACCAGTCCATCTGCTCTGCAGAAACATCCTGGTGTTCTAAAGGGTCCATAGACCCCTCCCAACCCTCTCCTGTGTCTAAAACATCATCAAAATGTTCAGGCGACAACATAGAAACCCTGGGTTCCATCAACGTTGGAATCGGCGTCTAGAGACGCCATTCTGACTCCATGTCGTCGTGGAAAATGATGGGGCTGGAACCGCCAGTGGGCACCGGCAGCCCTGAAGGCACTGACTTTGGGTTCAACGCTGTGGAAGGTTGCACTGGCACGACTGGCGCCGTCCTGGATCCGGGATCAGATCCCAGAGGCCCTACTGGCGCCATGGCTGACTGCGTTGAATTCGATGGGGCCCCTTCCGATCCCGCGGGGCCTGAGGGCTCACCAGAGGGGTCGGCCCGCTCAAGCACGCAGCAAATGGCCTTGTAAAAATCTTTAATTTGAGCGGGGGTCGCTCCGGCTCCCGGAAAGGGAGGGAGGAGTGAAGTCGACCTTGGCTGCAAATCCGCAGAACCGTTCCGAGAGCGTTGGTGCTCTTTACCTCGTTCGTCGACGGACGTTAGTCGAGGCGCAGACAAATCCGCTTGGACTTCTTCTTATGCTCTTTCCAGAGTGTCCCGATGACCTTGAGTGGGACGAAGAGGACTTGGGGCTCCGGGAGCGGTCTTGCGACCTCCTCTTCTTCGAACGAGACCGGGACCTCCGCGGAGTCTCACTGGATGGCGTCGACTGCTGGGCCACAAGGAGCTTCACAGCCCACTTCCGCAAGGACTTCGGAGCCATAGCCCAACAGTCCGAGCCCCACTTCGAGTCATGGTCGTGCTTGAGACACCAAAGACAGACTAGATGGGGGTTGGTTACCGAAATCATGTGGTGACAGGCCCCACATGGTTTAAACCTGGTCTTCCTCGAAGACGTCCTTTGCACGCGAAGAAAAAATGACTAAGTCGACAAAAGTTGAAAAAAGGACTGTCAAAAAGCGACAGACGTGTAGCTCCTCTCCGCATCGGCGCTTAAATGGCGCGGAAAGAAAAGAACTGACGTCCGCGCTCCTTGGTGGCGCCTATATTGGTGATAACGACGTCAAAACCAACGCTAACAAAGCCTATGATGTCACGCGGAGCTGAATGTAGCCACCAGACGGTGCACACAAGGGGTATTGATCAAGCAAAAGTTTTCCGGATCCAGCCTGACGCCTGGGAAATTCAAAGCGAAAGAATCTGCAGCTAGAAGTCTCCATCAGATATATACTACTCAAAATAGAGAGGCTGAAAGCAAATTAATTTGTCTACAAAACATGTGCAATCATATGTTTCACATTTTATGATGGTGGTAGCTGAAGTAGAATGATCAATGGATACTTAATTAACTATGTTTCATGTCACTTCTTAGACCCGTTGGACATTATAGATGTTTTAAAGAACAAGTTACTTACCTTCAGTAACGATATATCTGTAAGAAACATTGGTTAGTTATAGATTCCTTACCTTAGAATTACCCCCAGGCGTCAGACTGGATCCGGAAAGTTTTTCATCAGCAGTACCCCTGCGCGTCGGAAGGTGGCGTCGGTCGACTACACGTCCGTCGTCGGCGTCGTGGTCGCCGGGATGACGTCGCGGTAGCTACATAGACGCCGCCCTCGCACGCTGACGTCAATTCTGTACACGACTTTCCACGCCAGAAGCGCAGAGCCATGCAAGACACTGACCACTGGTGCACAAAACTAGGGCCCTGATAGAATGTCCTTAACCCTAGAAGTCAGTTCGCAGAACGGGGAGGATGGGTGGGGCGGTAAGGAATCTATAACTAACCTATGTTTCTTACAGATATATCGTAACCGAAGGTAAGTAACTTGTTCATCTGAAAGAAACAGTTAGTTATAGATTCCTTACCTTAGACTAGATACCCCAGCAAAACCAACCTCGGAGGTGGGTCTGCGAACCAAGTTCACACCAGAAAGTCCTGGAGAACAGAACGGCCAAAGAAGCCGTCTCTCCGGACTTGGCTGTCCAGGCAGTAGTGTTTCATAAACGTGTGCAGCGATGCCCACGTAGCTGCCCGACAGATGTCATGTAGGGGGACTCCTCGTCCCAAAGCAGTAGTAGCTGCTGTTGCCCTGGTGGAATGGGCGCGCAGCCCCACTGGAGGCTCCTTCTTAACCAAAGAATAGCAGGCTTTGATGCACAGAATGACCCACCTAGAGATGGTCCGTTTGTGCACGGCCCGACCTTTCTTAGCACCCACGTAACCAACAAAGAGCTGGTTCTCCACCCAGAATTGTTTTGTGCGATCCAAGTAGAAAGAAAGCGCACGTTTTGGATCCAGACGGTGGAGCCTCTCTTCCTCTTTCGAAGGATGCAGAGGCGGAAAGAAGGTGGGCAAAGTGATGGTTTGGCCAATGTGGAAAGAAGTAACCACCTTGGGAAGAAAGGAAGGTCTAGTTCTAAGGACGACCTTGTCCGGATGGACAGCCAGAAAGGGAGGCTTGGAAGACAGAGCTTGTAGCTCACTCACCCTGCGCGCAGAGGTGATGGCCACCAGAAAAGCAGTTTTCAAAGTGAGAAGTCTTAGAGGACAGTTATGTAGTGGCTCAAAGGGAGCGCACATAAGATATGTCAGAACCAAGTTCAAGTCCCACTGGGGCATTACGAAGGGAACAGGAGGAAAAAGATGAGTAATGCCCTTAAGAAATCTATTTACAACAGGGGACTTGAAAAGAGAAGGCTGATCAGGGAGCCTGAGGAAGGCTGAAATGGCCGAGAGGTAGCCCTTAAGAGTGCCCACAGCAGAGCCCTGCTGGGCCAAAGATAAGAGGAACAAGAGAACCTCAGAAAGAGGGGCAGAAAGGGGATCCACAGCCTTTGCTGTGTACCATGCCACAAATTTATTCCATCTGCAGGTGTATACCGTCTTAGTGGAGGGACGCCTGGCTGCCAAGATTACATCACAGACTTCGGGAGGCAGGTCAAATGACGTCAACTGCCGCCGCTCAATCTCCACGCAAGGAGGTGGAGGCTGGACAGGTTCGGGTGGAGGACCGTCCCCTGCGACACAAGATCCTCCCGAAGAGGCAGTCTGATCGGAGGATCGATGGTCATGTTGAGCAGCAGGGGATACCAGACTCTTCGTGTCTAATCCAGAGCCACAAGAATGACTTGGGCCCGGTCACGCTTGATCTTCTTCAGCAATCTGGGCAGAAGTGGTATAGGCGTATAGAAGACCGCAACTCCACTCGCGACGAAAAGCGTTGCCTAGCGAGTGCCGCCTTGGAAATTCCAACGCGCAGAATTGCTGACATTGCGCGTTCTCTTCTGTGGTGAATAGATCTAACCAAGGCTCTCCCCACTGCTGAAAGAGACCTTGCACCACCTCCGAGGGAAGACGCCATTCGTGATCCATCATGCACCTGCGGCTGAGTTTGTTCGAACTGGCGTTCAGTGAACCTGCCAGGTGTTGAACCACCAGGGATATGCCCTAATGTTCCAGCCATGTCCAGAGGCGGAGGGCCTCCTGACATAGGGTCCACGACCCCACCCGCCTTGTCTGATGCAGTACCACATGGCGGTGGTGTTGTCCGTGAACACCTGCACTACTCTTCCCCGGACAGAGGGAAGGAAGGCTTTGAGCGCAAGACGGATCGCCCGAAGCACCAGAAGGTTGATGTGGAGCCCGGACTCCGCCGGAGACCAGAGGCCTCTGATCGCCATCTCTCCCATGTGGCCGCCCCATCCCAGAAGGGATGCGTCTGTCACCACTGTGTGTTCTGGTTGGGGAAGGGAGAGGGATCTGCCGTTGACCCAATCCTGGTTCGTGAGCCACCACTGCAATTATCGTGCAGTGCCCTCCGAGATCTGGGCGTAATCGGACAGATTCCCCTGATGCTGCGCCCACTGGAACTTCAGGTCCCACTGCAGAGCCCGCATATGCCACCTGGCATGATCGACCAGCAGGATGCAGGAAGCCATGAGGCCCAGCAGCCTCAGGGTCATCCTGACCGAAACCCAGGATAGAGGCTGAAAGATCGGAATCATAGCCCGAATATCACGGACTCGCTGTTCGGGAGGATAAACCCGAAACTGCGTCGTGTCCAGGACCGCTCCGATGAAGAGGAGCTTCTGAGAGGGGGTCAGGTGTGACTTCGGCATGTTGATGGAGAACCCCAGCGAATGCAGGAGGTCGGCCGTAGTTATGTTATGTTAATTGATTTTTTAAAGCGCACGGTTACCCTGAGGTGTCCTGGCGCTGTGCACTGCCTGCTGAATAGCGGAGAAATGATGTTATTGGGTGAACAGCCATGTTTTCAGCCCCCTTCTAAAAGAAAGGAGATCTGCTGCATTCCTCAAATGGAACGGCAGAGCATTCCAGGCCTTAGATGCGCAGGTGATGAAGCTCCTTCCTCCCCAATTAACTTTTTTAAATGTGGGAACTTGGACTTGTTTTGCTCCTGTGGACCGAAGAGTCCTACCTGGAACATACCATTTAAATCTTTGCCTCAGATGGTCGGGGCCTATTCCATTGAGGGCTTTAAAGGTAGTACAGAGGGCCTTGAAGCGTACCCTTTGTTTCACGGGGAGCCAGTGTAGTTGGGTAAGTTCTTTTTTGACAGAGACCAATTTAGGTGTCCCTGACAGCAACTTAGCTGCCGCGTTTTGTGCGATCTGAAGCCTATTAATATGCTGTTTTTGGGCATTCAGATAGAGGCTGTTGCAGTAATCAAGGCGTGCCATAACAAGTAGAGTGACCACAGTCCTGAGACTTCCTTCTGGAAGATAGGGCTTTATTTTCCTTATAATTCTAAGTATCATAAAGCAGGCTGATACCACCATGCTTATGTGGTCACTGAACGTAAGTTTGTTATCCACTGATACCCCCAGATTTTTAGCTTTTGGGTGGGAGCAGGGCAAATCCCCAATTCTTCTGGCCACCAATCTGGTGTCCATAAGTGTGGGTTATTTCCGAATACAATGACCTCTGTTTTGCTTGAATTGAATTTCAAGCAATTGGTCTGGAGGTGGGAGATGACAACCTGGGGTGAGCCCGCCTTCAACAGCCAGTCGTCGAGATAGGGGAAGACTGGAACCCCTGATCTGCGGAGATGAGCTGCGACCACCGCCATCACTTTCGTGAACACCCGAGGGGCGCTGGTAAGGCCAAAGGGGAGCACGGTAAACTGAATGTGCTCGTGGCCTACCGTGAACCGCAGGTAACGCCGGTGGGCCGGCAGGACGAGGATATGAAAATAAGCGTCCTGCAAGTCCAACGCTACCATCCAGTCTCCAGGGACGAGGGCAGACGGGACCTGAGCCAGTGTCAACATTTTGAACTTCTCCTTCCGGAGGAAGCGGTTGACGTTCCTGAGATCCAAGATAAGACGCAGGCCTTTGTCCTTCTTGGGAACCAGAAAGTAGTGGAAATAGCAACCACGACCTACTTCTGGCGCAGAAACGCGCTCGATGGCACCCTTGGCCAAGAGTGCCGAAACTTCTGTTGGAGAAGGGCCAGGTGATCCTCCGACATGCGATGGTACTGAGGTGGCATGGAGGGAGGGGTAGTCTCGAAGGGGAGGGAGTAGCCCCTTTGGACTATTTGCAAAACCCACCTGTCCGACGTGATGGTGCACCAGTGGGGGAGGTGACGGCGGATCCTGCCGCCCACTGGCGTTTCGTGGCCCTGAGAGGTCAGACTAGGAAGGGTTGGAGGCTGCTGCAGAGGGGGCTGTGGTGGACTGGCCCGCCCGCTGGCCCCCAGAACCACGCTGGTGGTTCCCACGTCCCCGGCCGCGCTGGGGCTGAACAGCTTGCGCCGGCCTATGGCTCTGGGCGGGACGTAGTGGGGCACCCCTTCCGTAGCCACGAAAGGGGCGAAAGGCAGACTGCGCAGGGCGGGTGGTGGAGAGGCCCGAGGACCTGGCCGTAGCCCGAGAGTCCTTAAAGCGCTCCAGCGCGTTGTCTGCCTTGTCGCCGAAAAGGCGACGGCCATCAAAGGGCATGTCCATAAGGGTAGATTGGACATCCCCGGAAAAACCAGTCGAACGCAACCAGGCGTAGCGTCGAAGGGCCACTGACATTGAAATCGTCCTGCCAAGTGCGTTGGCGGTATCCAGCCCACAGCGGATGGTAAACTTCGCTGCGTCTCTCCCCTCAGCAACTGCATGGGAGAGTATGGCCCGGGCCTCCTCCGGGCACTGAGGCAGCACCTGCGCCACCGTATCCTACACGTAGTGGGTGTAACAGCCCAACAGACATGCGCTGTTTACCGACCGCAGTCCCAAGTTGGCGGAAGAAAACATTTTCTTCCCAAGGTGGTCCAGCTTTTTGGATTCCCTTTCCGGTGGTGCGGTAGGGAAGGTGCCTTTAGAAGTAGAGGCTTGAACCACCAAGTCCTCAGTGGTGGGGTGTTGGGAGAGGAAAGTGGGGTCACCTCTGGGGCCGGGCGGTGGCGTCGGGCAATCATCCTGTCCACAGGAGCCCCTGTGTTGGGCCTGGACCACGTGCCCAAAAGGATGTCCATGAGGGCTTCATTAAACGGCAGCAGGAGCTCCGAAGAGCTCGCTGCCGGTTGAAGGACCTCTGTCAGGAGGTTAGTCCTGACTGCCACCGTAGGTAGCTCGAGGTGGAGAGCCTCGGCTGCCCTACGCAACACCACGGCGTATGACGCTCCCTCCTCCGTAGCCACGGTAGGAGGAGACAACAGGGTGTCCACGTTGGGTTAGAAGCCGGGGTCGACGCCGACTGGGGGCCCAGCCGGCGTCGGCTGCAGACGTGGTGCCGGTGGAGGTGTCACGAGGTTGACCTGCGCCGATACGGATCCAGGCCTGAATCCAAGGGGGCCCTGCGGTGCTGAGGCCGGAGCCGCCAAAGGCCTAGGGCCACCAACCGAGTCCACGGGGCCTGAAGGCATGCCGGCAGAGTCGGGCTGCCCAAAGATGGTGTGCATCGCTTCGTAAAACTGACGAAGCTAGGCAGGGGTAGCTCCCGGTCCCGGGAAGGGAGGGAAGGCCGGAGTCGACCCTGAAGGCTCTGCACGCGGAGCCGTGGGAAGGGCACCACCTGCACCCTGCGTCGCGTCGGCCGACAGACGAGGGGAAGTCGAAGAGCGACGATGCTTCTTCGACTTCTTCTTATGCTTCGACTTACCTGACCCCGAGTGCAAGGACTTAGAAGAGGAGTGATGACTCCGCGATCTGTCCCTCGACCTCCCACGCGACCGGGACCTTGCGCAACGCGGAGCAGACTGCCGGGCCTCGAGGAGCTTTCAGGACCGCTCCCGCAAAGACTTCGGGGCCATGGTTTGACAATCGGAGCACGACTTGGGGTCATGGTCGCGCTCCAGTCAGAAGAGGCACATGCGGTGCGGATCAGTCACATACATCAGTCGGGTACAGGAACCGCATGCCTTGAAACCGGGCATCCCTCGTGCACCAGGAGTCGGTAGAAGACTCAAAAACAAAGTCGACAAAAGTCGCAAAAAACTCAGTCAAAAAGTGACTGGGGGTACCGCTCTCTCCGGATCTGCGCTTGCTGGCGTGGAAAAAGAAAGAACTGACGTCAGCGCGCGAGGGCGGAGTCTATGTAGCTACCGCGACGTCATCCCGGCGAGCACGACGCCGAAGTCGACCGACGCCACCTTCCGACGCGCAGCGGTACTGCTGACGAAAAACTTTCCGGATCCAGCCTGACGCCTTGGGGTAATTCGAAGGTAAGGAATCCATAACTAACTGTTTCTTTCAGATACTACCCCCAAGCTACTTAAGTGAGATAACTGATCTGGCAATACAACTTGGCCAGAATGTGACGGCTAGCGGAAGTTAAGAAGAAAGAAAGAACACAGATAGACATCACAACAGTACATATGAACAATCAGCTGGAACTAGTGCAGGTTCCAAGTGTTCAAGGCCCTTTATCTTTGACGCAAACTAAAAGGCAAAAAAAGAAACAACTGTGCTTGTGTTTTGGTGAAAAGAGTCACTTAAAGGTTGCCCAAGGTTGGCAGAGAGAAGACCACGTGAAGAGCAAAGAAACAGACAGTCCCATCCTCTGAGATGAAGTCACTGATTTCTTTATTTAAATGCCATTTGTGTTTGATAATTCTGTAAATATGGCCTTGACTGTGCTAGATACCCGAGCGCCTTTGCATCTTGTTGATTTTAAACTGGGCAAAAAAAGAACAAAAACAAACCTGAATTGGTGAGGGCAGTCTATGGCAGAAAGATGACAAATCAGGCACAGGCTTTAAAGAGGAACACTTCCGCTGGATTAGATAAAATGTAATTAACTTATGCATTTAAAAGTAACCATGAATAGTTCCGGGCTCAGGACACATAGATTTCTTGGGCTATGTATGTAAATTCTCCTGGACATTTTTCAATAGCTCAAAAAAAGGAGCAACAAAGACTCTAGAGGCAAGGAATATTGCAGATACTCAAAGAATATTATTTGTACATTTGTATGGGTTTCCGGGGTAAAAAAAAAAAAATGTAAGGCTTGTGTCAGGTAAAGGTAAGCGCAAAAACAACAATTGATGGACAGAATGCAGAACAATGTCATACATTCACCCCAGTACAGAAATCTGGGCCTAAATCCATCGTTTTTTTGCTCACCATGCCATTCCAGTTTGAACCCAGCCATATGCAAATCAGTCTTGACCCTGTGCCCTATGGGAACAGTCCAGCCCGAACTGCCAGGCCAGGTCCTCCCTGGACTGGAAACAGGCATCCTAGGACCGGTTTCGGGGTTTCACCCCTCTTCAGCCAGGATAGCTTGACTCCAGCGGCATGGAGAGCACGGGACCCACGTCTGGGCATACCCGTCCCCACTCAGGGTGACAAATGCAAAAACAACAATTGATGGACAGAATGCAGAACAATGTCATACATTCACCCCAGTACAGAGATCTGGGCCTAAATCCATCGTTTTTTTTGCTCACCATGCCATTCCAGTTTGAACCCAGCCATATGCAAATCAGTCTTGACCCTGTGCCCTATGGGAACAGTCCAGCCCGAACTGCCAGGCCAGGTCCTACCTGGACTGGAAACAAGCATCCTAGGACCGGTTTCGGGGTTTCACCCCTCTTCAGCCAGGATAGCTTCACTCCAGCGGCATGGAGAGCACGGGACCCATGTCTGGGCATACCCGTCCCACTCAGGGTGACAAATGCAAAAACAACAATTGATGGACAGAATGCAGAACAATGTCATACATTCACCCCAGTACAGAGATCTGGGCCTAAATCCATCGTTTTTGCTCACCATGCCATTCCAGGTTGAACCCAGCCATATGCAAATCAGTCTTGACCCTGTGCCCTATGGGAACAGTCCAGCCCGAACTGCCAGGCCAGGTCCTCCCTGGACTGGAAACAAGCATCCTAGGACCGGTTTCGGGGTTTCACCCCTCTTCAGCCAGGATAGCTTCACTCCAGCGGCATGGAGAGCACGGGACCCATGTCTGGGCATACCCGTCCCACTCAGGGTGACAAATGCAAAAACAACAATTGATGGACAGAACGCAGAACAATGTCATACATTCACCCCAGTACAGAGATCTGGGCCTAAATCCATCCTAAATCCATGCTCACTACGCCACTGGAGTCAAGCTATCCTGGCTGGAGTCAAGCTATCCTGGCTGATGAAGGCTGATAGCCTGAAACCGGTCCTAGGATGCTTGATTCCGGTCCAGGGAAGACATGGCTTGGCAGTTCGGTCTTGACTGTTCCCATGAGGCACAGGGTCAAGACTGATTTGCATATGGCTATGTCTGAACTGGGGTGGCGTGGTGAAGCAAAATAACGATGGATTAAACCCAGATCTGTGACTGGGGGTGAGTGTTTGCCAATGTGCAGCATTCCGTCCATCATCTTGTGTGTTTTGCATTTCACCCTAAGTGGGAAGGGTATGCCCAGAAGTGGGTCCCGTGCTCACTACGCCACTGGAGTCAAGCTATCCTGGCTGATGAAGGCTGATAGCCTGAAACCGGTCCTAGGATGCTTGATTCCGGTCCAGGGAAGACATGGCTTGGCAGTTCGGTCTGGACTGTTCCCATGAGGCACAGGGTCAAGACTGATTTGGCATATAGCTATGTCTGAACTGGGGTGGCGTGGTGAAGCAAAATAACGATGGATTAAACCCAGATCTGTGACTGGGGGTGAGTGTTTGCCAATGTGCAGCATTCCGTCCATCATCTTGTGTGTTTTGCATTTCACCCTAAGTGGGAAGGGTATGCCCAGACGTGGGTCCCGTGCTCACTACGCCACTGGAGTCAAGCTATCCTGGCTGATGAAGGCTGATAGCCTGAAACCGGTCCTAGGATGCTTGATTCCGGTCCAGGGAAGACATGGCTTGGCAGTTCGGTCTGGACTGTTCCCATGAGGCACAGGGTCAAGACTAATTTGCATATGGCTATGTCTGAACTGGGGTGGGCGTGGTGAAGCAAAATAACGATGGATTAAACCCAGATCTGTGACTGGGGGTGAGTGTTTGCCAATGTGCAGCATTCTGTCCATCATCTTGTGTGTTTTGCATTTCACCCTAAGTGGGAAGGGTATGCCCAGACGTGGGTCCCGTGCTCACTACGCCACTGGAGTCAAGCTATCCTGGCTGATGAAGGCTGATAGCCTGAAACCGGTCCTAGGATGCTTGATTCCGGTCCAGGGAAGACATGGCTTGGCAGTTCGGTCTGGACTGTTCCCATGAGGCACAGGGTCAAGACTGATTTGCATATGGCTATGTCTGAACTGGGGTGGCGTGGTGAAGCAAAATAACGATGGATTAAACCCAGATCTGTGACTGGGGGTGAGTGTTTGCCAATGTGCAGCATTCCGTCCATCATCTTGTGTGTTTTGCAGGTAAAGGTAAGCAACATTCCAGAAATAAAATAAAGCATTTTGGCCAGCAGCAGTATTGCAAAAAACAGATACTTCTAAGAAATGTTACAACGCTAGAGGTTTCAAATATACCAACTGGAGCATGGTTTTCAAAAAGTAGGGTGGACATTTGGCCCCAGAAGCATATGTCCCTACTAGAATATTGGATGAGAACATTATATTTAGATAAAGATGTACAATTCTGTGGAATATACACACAATTCAAATCATCAACATCAAACTGAGTGGAATAATTATAACTTTTTACTCCAAGAGAACCATGGCAACATTTCATTAGATTTAGTTATTGACCTCTCTAGGTCAGAACAGAATACCACTATTTGGGTTCGAGTCCATTTGTATTCCAAAATCACAAAATGTATTCCGTTACGCGGCAATCTTTAACATTATCAGTTTTGTTAATTGAAGTCTGTATTTTTAATTTATCTACAGTTAACATTCTGCATCACTACATTATTTGTCACAACACCCTCTTCTACTTCACCCTTTCACTTTAAATATATTTTTGGACAAAATGTAATCAGACACACTATAGCAACCAATTCTTCATAAGATTTTAGTATCACTTCTGAAGGAGGTCCTTTATTACGTATTTGTGCTAGCTGTGACACAATGTTCTTTATAATACCGTCAACCGTCAAAGGATTTTCAGAGATCCCGCCCTATATTATTCTTTCACAGATCTGACTAACTCCAATTCTTCCACATTAGAGAAACATGACAAGATAAAACCATCAGGTCTCTACATCTTTCGAACCACAACTATCCTCAACTATGGTCAACTACCCGCCACCGTGCTTAAATACATAAATATATATCCAATATTACTTTTCTGCAAGAGTTGACAAAGGTTTGACAGGCTAAGGAATCTCCCACTAAGGGATCTCAATCTATGCTCCAGGAGTAACCCCAAACATGTATTCGCCAGTTTTATCTAACATTGGGGCCGTGCAAGAGGGAGCTTGAGCACACAAGCTTCATCTTCAAGTAGGCAGGTCCCTTGATACCACTCCAAAGAGATCATCTTAACGTTTAGATGTTAAATCAAAAGTGCTATAATTGGGAGCTTTGGGCCAGAGTTCATAAAATCAGTGACCTTTAGTGGGAGTTAATTTACTTTCAAAGTATTTTTTTCTTCTTATACATAGGGAGGCTTACAACAATTTATAACAACCACAAGCTCACTATGTCTGTGTGAGGAAGTGATCAATGCTGTGGCCATGAGAATGGATCTCCATAGTCACTGGACAATTCAACCTAACTTTCTATGAGTTATTATTGAACGGTGTAGTCAGTTTGGAGAATTTTCCTGAATTTGAGGTGCGCAACAATCTGGACTCTAAGGTGAAGTGACTTCGTAATTCCTGTTTCCCACAGAAACCATGTTATCCAGTTTTTTTAAATGTGTTTTAAGGAGAGAGTGTACTCTGATGATTAGAGACAAATTATAAAGAAAAGGCTAACCCCTATCTCAAGAACTTGAGCAAGTAAAGTGAAGATACTATAACCCAGTGGAAATGTAACTGCGGACAGTGTCAGTGACTGCACATTATTTTTGTTGCCTTTAAGAAACAGGATGACCAGCCACACAGATTGAACATTATGGAAGGCAAGAAGCACCTCACCTGTGGAACACCATCCCTTTCCTGATGCAGGGAGGGTTTTTTGCAATCATGAGTGCACCGTTACACAAAAACACAAACAGTAGTTAACAAGACTTATAAACTGTTTAGGTATGCACACGTGTGTGTATAAGACTGCGCAAGTCACTTAAAAACAACATTTTGTGTACAAGATAATGACGATGTGTTACTTTTTAGACTGACCATTCATGTTATAATTTTTGTCTGTACAGTTCCAAGGAAAAAAACCCTACTTGAGTGTGAGGTCCAGACGTTGCTGCAGGTGACTGGCATCCAGGATTAGCAACATAAATATAAACGGGTGGTTCTCAAGAGCTTTCTGCTATAAAACTCGTTTTGTTACCTTTTGAAGAGCTTTGCCTATCGCTGGAGCTCGACTTGAGTATCTGACTGTACTTCCAGAAGGGACAGAAGCTTTTTCTGTTGACCATAGACCTACTTAAGAAAGTTCAGGACACTTTATACATCACAGGGGCAGCTCAACAGCTTTATTTTAGACTGTTGAGGATCTGCTCGATGTTTTAATTGATTGGCAGCTGCTAGTCTCCTGAGCCCTTTACACTTAGTATGCAAAGGTTTAAAACAAAACCTTTAACAATGTTAAGGACTAAACAGTGCTTCACCTGTAATCAAAGCACATGTAAGCTTGTATGCATGTTGCTATGAGTCCAATTTAGTCTGTGTCATCACAAATGGAGAAATATCTATGAAAGATGTAGTCCCAGGTACCCCAAACCGGTAAATATTTTAGCAAAATCAGTATGTGGCAGCTAGAACTGCCTGGCGTCTTTAGATGATCCATTAGCAGCCCTACGCATTCAGCTTTTGACAATAATGCATTATGTAGATAATGAAAAAAGTCAGACTCTGCAATTAGAAACAAAGGTACAAATCTTAACTTAATTGGTACAGTGTTGTTTTTTTTTAAATATATTTTTAGATGACAGGCAATACTATAAAATGCCAACGTTGATGACATTTGAAAAATGTGGAAATGGAATGAAATGAAAGGCCACTTATGGTAGTATTGTTTATTGAGGAGAAATGTTTACATGTCTTAACTGTAGGTACTTTCCTGTGAAAAGTTTGCTATCATTTACTAAAGAAACATAATGGAAAGCATTGCACAAAGCTCATGCATGATAACACTACAGCTATTTTATTAAACAATACAGTGATTAATCGAATTTATACAGCCTTAAAATGTAAGTGACAACAAGAAAGTTACAAAATATAAAAAAAATGTAAGCACTTCTTGATTTGCAGTCCAAAAATGTATAACCTGTTTTTCAAGTAGATCTTGGGACTTTCACAAATGGACAATTTGTTAAATACCGCATATGGTTAGCAATAAATACCGTATAAGGTTAAGAATCCCACTGCCTTATCGTCCTTGGCACACAATAATAATGTGCCTCTTCCATTCATACAAATATCTTCATGTAGCTTCAAAAGCGTATTTTACCTATGTTCAGTGAATTAATATTTCCCCAATCAGTGAAATTGGTTAAGTTTTTGCAAGATAGCCATCCCTTGGAATTTCCGTGGAGACTGATGAAAGCATGAAAACAGAACTATAGCAAGAACATCTAGAATTTCTATATGAAAATACACCTTAAAGACGGTAAATAATAAATTATAGATGAAATATAATAAACAACCTGCTGATTTTAACAAGTGATATATTGTTGCTTGATATCACCCAGCCCAACTGGAATTCTTACATCAGCAAAACGTTTAACTCCACTTTGAATGGAATTTAGAATAATGTTTCATTTTTTTTAAAACTGTTTTTCGAAATCCTGGTACACATGATTGGGTACAGCATGACTGTAGAGTGAATGCACCTTCCTTCAGTTACCTGTCACAAAATGATTGTGATCAGAAGCACTGTAAATGTATTCCGAATACTATTTTAAAGACGTTTCATCTTTGGGGGCCTCTCATTAGTCAACAAAGAGCCACGAACACACTGCAGAGTAGTATTGTCAAATTTTGGCTACGGTTCATAGCATGCAGCCTTCCATCTGTTTTTTATTGACATGTCTACTTTTACAAACATTTGTCTAATGTGCAAAATGTTAACAACATTTTTATTTTGAGCTCCTAAATGTATGTTGTATTAATTTAGGAAATTAGGCTTTAATCAGACTACACGCTAACAATGAGATCCAACTCACCCGAAACATGTCGGAGTGTTATACATAAATACCAGCATCAAACCTTCCTTTCGATTATTTTGTCATTAAAGACCACACGTAGAATGCATTTACTGTCCAATGCAAGTGTCACATTAATGACATTCAAGAGCCAATCAAAGTACACAATTAAATGCGGATGGCATACTAGTACACATCACCAAGAAACACAAATGTACGAATATTATTTGATTAGCAGTGCAAAAGTAGGTGTTATTAAAGTTGGAAGAAGATTATGTCTTAAGGGAGCTCTGTTGTAAGCAATCCATTATCTGTGCACTGCACATTAAGTCTAAAGACGTAAATCGGACCTGTGATGTGAAGCTATAAATGTTTTCAATAATTCACTGACTTGCTCTATTGTAACATTTTATTTTACCATACAAAAATCAGTGTTGCACAGTATTAAACAATTCAACACAAGTAGGCGAGTTTTAACTTATGAGAAATATGCAAAAATATCAGACCTTCTCAAGTCTTCTAATAAAATTTATCTTAAATATGACCGCATTTTGTAATAACCAGTCGTTATTGTCCGTTAAAAACAAACCTAAGCTGTTAATAAGAGGTCATTCCCTGTGCTTTCAAATAACCAAGACCTGGCATAAGTGTAATATGAGTTTTTGGTTTTCAGTCTCAGCTAAAATGGCGAGCAAGACGTGAAGATCTGTAGTCTGCACGTAGCTGCACAAAGGAGTGAAGAATGTTCTTGTCCAAATTGGCAAGTTGTTCTCCTGAACAGACTTGCTTTAAATTATCAGGGGCTACCACCAGAAGGTTGCACAGTGAATGCAGTGTATCAAAGAGCTGCAACACTAGTTGGATCTGTTTGGAAACAAAATAAAGAGAAATCAGTTTATGACCATACACAAAGAGAAAAACCTAGCTTCTAGAAATATAGCTATCAAAAACAATGTCCAAGTTGCATAGAATATTAATATGATGTTGCTTTTAACAACTAAACATTGTTTTTGCTTTGCCCCACTGGAACGGTAAGGGAAATGTAATTGCAGGCAGTGGCAGCCGGTAATTATCGCAGGGAGGGGTGTAGGTGGGCCACACATGCACACATATACACACACACACACATTCATTAACAAAAAAACACACACCCATTCACAACACCCAGTCACACATTTATACATACACGCACACACCAAACATTCAAAAACATAAAACGTCCCTGCACTGCAGCTCCAGGATAGGAAAGTCTCAGAGGTCCCAGGATGGTTGGGACTGCTGCTTTCTCTCATTGCCAATGAGGGGAGGCAGCAGTCCCTCACTCGTCAGAGTTGGATGGGGTCAGTGAGACATGCTGACCCCATTCCACTCTGTGACGAGGTGTCACATGATTGACACTCGGCCCTGGGCACTTCAGGGCTTAAAACTGAAGAACCCAGGTCTGAGGCAATCAGTGACCCCTTCCCCTCGTCACAAGGGGGAGGGCTTCAAGGCACTCTTGCCAGGCTGAGGTCATGCCCACAGGGCTGTGAAATAGTCAGCCTGGCAAAATTCAGCTCAGGCAGCCAGGAGCCTGTGCCTTTAGCACGTTTATCTCCTGGCTACCTGACCTGAACAAGAAGAGGGTCTGTCTAGCCAATGTTTGCTCAATCTGACAGACACTCTTCTTCACCCGTATGGATGGGCAACGGCTGATTTCAGGTATCTCGCTATGTTGAGACAAATCATACAATTTCTGAATTTATAAAGTATAATTAAAAAGGATACTTTATTGTCAAATGATGGTCTGCATTCTAGTAATGTCAAGAGCAGCATCTCTTCCTACTGTTGCTTTCTGTGAAGCGAGCCCTCTTTCTAGATTTCCACAAATATTCCTTTATTTAAAAGGTAAAATGTAATTCTTTGTATTGCATTAAATACAATGGCTGAATAACACGGAGTGTTAAGAGAAACAATACCTGGTCAATTGCACTGTGCTAGTAACACGGGCAGTGGGGAAAACAATGATGGATGAAAAATGAATGGGATTGAAAAATAAGGGGTTGGAAGAGGTGTTCTACAATGTTAACACTTGCTTTTTACACTGTGTAACCTCGAAAAAAGACTATTGAGAAATGATGCACTGTTTGTTAGTTTGATCTACTAACAGACCTGCAATAGTTTTACTCCTGTTGTGTGTAATCCTAAGCTAAAATATCTACTTCTCAGCAGCATTAACAGGAATAAGTGTCTCAATGGATTGTGGCATCGCTGAATCCACAAAATGTAAATGGTAAACCAACAAAGTTCTCTCCTCTCCACAGCCAGAGAGCCATACCTCTACATAATCCTAGGAGGAAAACAGTGTTATTCGTCCTTATCCCCATTGAACAATGTGGATTTGGAGCACACAACTTTAGATCATTCTCTAGCTATGACGCTTTAGCCAGGAAACCGATGGAGCAATCTAGTAAATATACTTTTTATTAGACAGAGACACCATATGGCCCTACATATTGACATTTTGGGACAGGTGGAGTCCTATGGTTTACTAACTAATAAGATAACAGTGAAAATTGGTCTTAGGCTGGGCTATGGTTCTTGCTTGAACATTTTTCCCTCGTATCTAGCAGATCTCCCTCTTACATTAAGGAGCACTGCATCTTTTTCACAGAATATAGGTGGGGATTACATTCCCTGCCTTCTATATGCAGATGATCTCGTTCTTTTAGATAGGAACCTTTAGGTCTATAAAGTAAATTATGAGCCCTGCAGGACTGTTGTGGTAAAAACCGTCCAATTCTTATAAATGACTGTTAGACCTGGCATCCTTGGAGTGGTTTCCCCCGAGCTTTGTGTATTCCCTCCAGACAATCACATAAAGGGAGTTGGGGTGTGACATTTGCATCCTGATGGCCCATCACCAGGCTGACAGGCCTTCCTGAGATAGATGGGGGGGGGAGGAGCGGACACTTGCACCCAAATAGGGCTGTGCGTGCCCCCACACAAAGAGCTGCATACTCCCCTGTAGTATCTGGAGCCAGGGCAGGAAAGGCAGGGACCCTGTGATCTTCAAAGGCCTCTTTGATGTCTCCCCCACTTGAAAGGCACATTTGGGTAGAAGTACTGGCGCCCTGACATCACCAAATTAGAACTTTGCTGGAAGCAAGGACATTCTGCCTAGAAGAAGAGTTGTTGTGCTGGAAGAGGGACTGCCACTTTGCTACCTGCTTTGTGTTGGCCTGCTGTCTGCTGCTTTTTGTCTGGAGTGAGAAGAACTGGACCTATTCGCTACATCCTTGAACCCAAGTTTCTCCAAGGGCTTGTTGTCTTGCCTTCTGTATTTTGAAGTGTCAGGGACACAAAAGACTTCTTGCAACTCTGCTGGTGCTGCTGGACTCTGCCATCTTTGAGTCCTATCCTTGTCTGAGGTGCCCCTTCCAGTCCTGGAACTCAGGTGTGGGTGGGTTCTCTAGTTGTTTTCCTGAAAACAAATCGATGCAGTGATACCTTTGCGCAGATCAGAACCAACGCACTGCCATTTGACACCAAGCAGATTCAACGACGATGTGGGTCCTGACTGCAGGGTTCGACGACGACACAACACCGATCCTTCACCACGACTGCAAGGCTTGGCGTTGATGCAGTGCCGATCCATCAACACCGACTGGAGGCTCGACTCAGACGTATCGACCCGATAGCGAGAATTGGAACGGACACAGTAAAGTCTTCGACACCGACGTTTGCTCTGTACAAGGTACTTTTTCAGTGGGCCCTGCATGGGTTCTGTAGCCGGGCTGCCCTCCATCGTGGTCAGCCTGATCTTTGGATTTACTCAGTCTAGTGCGACCTCAAGTAGCCTTTTAGCGCTACTGACTTCTAAGCACTGTTTTTGGATTTAATCTTTAAAAATTCATATCTCGAAGGCTACTGGATTTTTGTCGTTTTGGTCTTGTTTTACTCAGACAAATATATCCTATTTTTTCTAAAATGACACAAAGAGTAATGGGGGGAAAAAACCCTAAGTCTATAAATCCGTTCGCGGAGAGGATGGGTGGGTCGGTAAGGAATCTGCGGCTAGATAGTCTTTCTACCAGATACAGCGTTGCTGAATAACTTGTTTATCTGATAGAGACTTCTAGCCGTGGATTCCTAACCTTAGAATAGATACCCAAGCACTACCCCGGAGGGGGGTCTGTAAATGATTTCACACTAGAAAGTCCTGCAGGACGGAGCGGGCAAAGTGCACGTACCTACGGACCGGACTGTCCAGGCAGTAGTGCTTGGTAAACGTTTGCAGAGATGCACACATTGCTGCCTGGCAGATGTCCAGGACCGGAAATATATATGCCAACGCAATGGTCAAAGCTTTGGCTCTGGTGGAATGAGCATGCAAACCCCCTGGGTTTTGCTTCTTGGTCAATGCATAGGAGAATTTGATACAGAGCACGAGCCATCTAGAGATGGTCTGTGTCTGTACTGCCTTCCCTTTCTGGGCTCTGATAACCCAACGAAGAGTTGTTCATAAACCCCGAACTCTTTTGTGCAGTCAAGGTAGAATGACAACATTCTGTTTGGGTTCAGCTGGTGGAGTCGCTCCTCTTGCTTAAGAGGGATGATGCAGAGCGTAAAAAGTAGGCAAAGTGATGGACTGGCCTACATGAATGGGAGTGACAACTTTCAGTAGGAAGGAAGCTCTAGTGCAAAGGACCAGATTGTCTGGGAAGATGTTGAGGTGCGGAGGTTTAGATGACAAAGCCTGAGAGTTATTGCCACTATAAAAGACATTTTGAAATTAAGGATCCTGATAGGACAGTTGTGTAGCGGCTCAAAACGAGCACACATCCGAAAATTTAGAACTAAATTTAGATCCCACTGAGGTATGACGAAGGGTGAAGGTGGGAACAAGTGTAGAAGACCTTTCAGAAACCTATGTACAATAGGGGACTTGAGAAAGGATGGCTGATCTGGCAACCGCAGAAATGGCAAAATGACAGAAAGATGGCCTTTTAAGGTGCCCAAAGCAGAGCCTGCTGGGCAAGAGAAAGAATAAACAGAAGGACCCGAGAAAGGGGGGCAGAAGGGGGGGGACCTGCTTTTCTGCACATCATGCCATAAACTTGCCCCAGTGGCAGGTGGATACAGTCTTGGCGGAAGGATGCCTGGTTGCCAAGATGACATTACAGACTTCGGGCAGAAGGTTGAAAGCTGCCAACTGCTGCCTCTCAATCTCCACACATGAAGGCGGAGTGTTAACAGGTTCATGTGGAAAACACTCCCCTGCTGCTGAGACGGGTGATCCTCCAGAAGGGGCAACCTAATTGGAGGGCCACTGGCCATGCTCAACAGCTCAGAATACCAGACTCTCCGAGCCCAGTCCGGAGCCACACAGATGACTTGGGCCCGGTATGGGCGGAAAGGCGTACAAAAAGCCTGAGCTCTACTCAAGACAAAAAGCGTCTGAGCGAGAACAGCTTGGAAACTCCAGCGCACAGAACTGTTGACGTACGTTCTCAGCGGTGGCAAACAGATCTAACCAAGGTTCTCCCCACTATTGAAAGAGGCCTTGCACTACCTCTGGATGGAAATGCAATTAGTGATCCGCTAGGCGCATCTTCGGCTGAGTTCATCCGCGCCGGTGTTCAGAGATCCCACCAGGTGTTAAACGACTAGGGCAATGCCCTGGCATTACAACCATATCCAGAGATGCAGGGCCTCTTGACAAAGGGTCCACAATTCCACCTCGCCCTATTTCTTGCAGTGCCACATGGCAGTAGTGTTGTCCATTAACACCGGCACTAGCCTTCCCTTGATGGAGGGTAGAAAGGCTTTCAATGCCAGTCGGATTGCTTGGAGCTCCAACAGAATGATGTGGAGTTTGGATTCGGCCGGAGAACAGAGGCCTCTGATCTGCACCTTTCCCAGATGGCCACTCCAGCCCAGGAGTGACATCTGTGACATCGGGTTGGGGAAGGAAGAGGGGTCTGCCGCTGACATAATCGCAGTTCGTTAACCACCGCTGCAGATCTTTTGCAGTGCCCTTTGAGATCTGGACCACGTATGAGAGAGTCCACTGATGCTGAGCCCACTGGAACTTCAGGTCCCACTGCAGAGCCTGCATATGCCAGCGGGGATGTGTCACAAGCAGGATGCAGGAGGCCATAAGGCCCAGCAGCCTCAGAGTCAGTTTCACCGAAATCCAGGATAGAGGCTGAAACATTGGTATGATAGCCTGAATATACTGGACTCGTCATTCGGGAGGATAAGCCAGAAACTGCAGTGTGTCCAGAACAGCTTTGATGAAAGGGAGCGTCTGAGAAGGGGTCAGGTGTGACTCTGGCATCTTGATAGTGAACCCCAGCGAGTGCAGGAGGTCCGCCGTAGTCTGGCGGTGGAAGATGACTGCCTGGGACGAGCCAGTCTTCAACAGCCAGTCATTGAGATAGGGAAGACTGCCAACCCCTGAGATCCGCAGATGAGCTGCAACCACTGCCATTGCCTTGGTGAATACCAGAGGGGCGCTGGTAAGGCCAAAAGGAGAGCACAGTGAACTGAAAGTACTCGTGGCCTGTCGTGAACCGCAGAGAATGTCTGTGGGTACGTAGGATGGGGATACAGAAGTATGCATCCTGCAAGTCCTACGCTACATTCAAGCTTCCCGGGTCCAGGGTAGACAGGACTTGAGCGGGCGTGAGCATTTTGAATTTCTCCTTTATGAGGCAGAAATTGAGAAGGCACAGGTCTAGGATGGGACGAAGGCCTCCATCCTTCTTGGACATCATAAAGTAGCAGGAATAGGAACCAGGACCGACTTCTGATTCCGGCACCCTCTATATGGCTCCTTTTGACAAGAGAGCTGACACTTCCTGGTGGAGAAAGGAGATATGGTCCTCTGTCAGCCTGTCGCAAGTGGGTGGCATGTGTGGAGGGGTAGTCACGAAGGGGAGGGAGTAGCCCCTTTGGACAATCTGGAGATTCCAGCGGTTGGGTGTTATCGGCCTCCAGTGGTGCAGTTGACGGCATATCCTGACGCCCACTAGGTGCCGATGTTGGTCAGAGGGCAAAATAAAGAGGCTTGGAGGCTGCAGCTGCCGGTGGGGTGGTGGACTGGCCTGACCTCTGGCTACCTGACCCACGAGGTCTGAGGGTATGGAGTCCTCGGCCACACAGGGGAGCTTGGTTACCCAGGTGGCTGGGTGGGTAGAGATGTGGCTGGAAGCCCCTTGCATGGTCACAAAAGGAGGACTGGGGTTGGCAAGTGTCCATGGAAAGGCCTAAGGACCAGGCCATAGCTCTGCTGTCCTTGAAGTGCTCTAGCACGGAGTCTGCGTTGTCCCCGAAGAGACAGGAGCCATCAAAGGGCATGTCCATGAGCGAGGCCTGAACATCCCCTGAAAAGTCAGTGGTTGTCAACCATGCGTGACACCTAAAGGTCCCTGACAAAGAAACCGCTCAGGCCAGTAAGTCTGTCATATCCAGCACATAGCATATGGCAAACTTAGCTGTGTCCCCGCAATACCTTGGGAGAGTATGGCACATGCCTGCTCCAAGACCATAGGCAGCACCTGCGCAACCAAGTCGCAGAATGAGTGGGAGAATTGGTCCAAAAGGCATGCGATGTTCACCAACCACAGTGCCAGGCTGTCAGAAGAAAATATGTTTCCTTTTTTATTTTTTTATTTAGCCACAAGTAAATTACATTAACCACAGTATCATACAAAGCACAGAAAAAGAGTATAGATACCATCATCAAAATAAAAGAAAAAAAGGAGAAAGCAGCACATAAGAAATATACAATAATACTTTCAAACAATTACAAATAAATACTAGTACAAAAAATAAGGATAGCAAATAATGAGTAAAATGCCCACTAACCCCACCAAAGGCTAGACCAAACCCTCTCCAATTTAGCCAATGAACGAGGGCCCCTAGCTTTTGCTAGAGCCAATTCCATTTCATAAACCCCCCTCAATAACAACCAAAATTCCGAAATTTTAGGACTCAGTGTTTCGATCCATACCCTAGCAATACACAACCGAGCACAAACAATAATAATTGAAACTAAAAAATTTGATACATTGCCCGGATCTGCAATTATCCCCAGTAAAATGTCCTTCTCAGTTGAGTTTCCTTCCCTAATAGTTTACTCAACTCTCTAGTAACCTCGCACCAAAATGTATTTAAATTTGGACATGAAACAAACATATGTCGGAGATCCGCGGCATATTCTTTACACTTAGGGCAGTGTGTCTTAAAAGAAGCATGGGACACGGCCCAATTTGAAATAACCTTGGGGGTATAGTACAACATAAGCATAATACGATGTTGTTGCAGTTTTAAGTTAATTGAGGTAACTGCAGTATTAATTAAAGCCAGTGATTCATAAACCTCCTCATTAGTAATGTCGATTTCAAAAATATGCTTCAGTTTAACTGTAATCTGTGTACCATAGTCAACCATGGCGGCTAAAAAACTTCGGTACACTTTCCCTATACAACCCCACCCTGAGGTCTGAAAGATTGCCCGTAATACCTCTGTTGTACGGGGTAAGGCTAGCAAGCCTTTCCCTTGCAGAAAAAAATTCCAAACTTGAAGATATTTAAAAAATGATTTATGAGCTGTCCCAAATTCTACTTGAAGAGATGAAAAAGACCTAAAACCATGCTCATCATATAGCTGCCCAAGCTGTGTTATACCACGCTGTTGCCACATTTTCCCCGCAAGATCAGAAAATATGCCAGGTAATCTCGGGCTACCCCACAAAAAAAGAAATTCGTGTAAATCGGGCAATGCATAAGCTTTACAAACATCTTGCCAGATACGAGTAATATGTCTAATAATCTTAAATCGCACTCTTTTGTAGTAGTTCGGGTCGGACATTTCATGTAATAAAAACCCCGTGTTGGGACCACAGGCCAGCTGATACGCAAACCAAGGTTTATCCACCACGGGTCCCTTAAGTAAACTCTGAATCGGATTAACAAAAGCAGCCCAAAAGTAGGCTTTAAAGTCTGGGAGTTTAAATCCACCTTGTTCATAGGTTAACTTAATGTACCTAAGAGCTCTCCTCGCCCTACGATATCCCCATATATAACTACCAATAACACTATCCAACCGCTTAAAAAAGTCAAAGGAACTCTCACAGGGATGGTACGAAACAAATAAAGAAACTTTGGTAAAATATTCATTTTAATTACATTGCACCTACCAATAATAGTAAGTGGTAGCTTATGCCACCGACGCAGGTCTGCAGCAACCTTTTTAAGCAACGGCTCGTAGTTTAAAGTGATAAGATCACCAATACTACAGCTGAGACAAACTCCTAAATAAGTAGCTAGTCTAGTAATACCCAGCGAAGGTGGAACTGATGCGGGTACAAAATTTAAAATTGACTGTGTCTTGTTTATATTAAGCTTGTATCCAGAAAAAGAACCAAAGAGTTGTGCCTCTTGAATTATCACTACAATAGCTTCCACCGGTCTCGTAGTGTATATGGCAATGTCGTCTGCATAAGCTGTAACCTTTAAAGCCACACCATTAAAGGACACTGGAGAAATAAAATCATTATGGAGCAAGTGCCTAATAAAAGGCTCAATGTAAAGGGCAAATAATAAAGGGGATAACGGACAACCCTGCCGAGTGCCCCTCTGAATACTAAAGTAGGGAGATACAAGACCTTAAGCCTAATAGCAGCAGTTGGCTTAAAGTATAACTTCTGTATCGCCGAGATATACCTCCGACCGAGACCTAGGGATGACATGGTATACCATAGAGACCCCCAGGCCACTCGGTCGAAGGCCTTCTCGGCGTCCAACATTAACATCCCAATCCGCTGACCAAGGTGGTCGGCAACATCAAATGCTGCAATAGCTGTATTTATGTGTGCTGCAGTGTCCCTGCCAGGGACAAAGCCATGCTGTTCTGATACCAGTAGGTGGATCAAGGGGGCTAGGCGAGAAGCAAGAAGCTTAGAATTTTTTTTTGCGTCCGCATTAATTAGGGATATCGGTCGATACTAACTCATATCCTCAATTGGCTTTCCCTTTTTTAGAAAAACAATGATATTAGTTATGTTCCACGAAAGGGGCGCATCCCCACCTTGCAGTATCTCATTAACCAACTCAAGAAAAACCGGAGTCAGTACATCCCTAAAGATTTTATAAAACTCTAACGGGATAGTGTCTTCGCCAACCGCCTTACCGGCGGGCAATGCACCAATTGCAGTATTAATTTCTAATAGATCCGCGTTTCTATCCATCACCGTAGTTTGAGATGTGTCCAAAACTGGCAGTTCACTTTCTTGAATGTAGTCCATAACTAATTGCTGGTTAAAACTCACTGGCCCCTTATACAAATTAGCATAGAATATCCTGAATTGCTCCATTATATCCGGAGATTTAGAATGAATAGAGCCGTCTGTTCCTTTAATTCGCTTAATGTGTGACCTAGCCCTCTGATCAGCAAGCTGGTAAGCCAAAACCCGTCCCACCCGCTCGCTATACTCATATTGTTTCGTTTTGTATTTAGAGAAGCTACTAGCTACTTTGTCCTTTAGCTTTCTACTAAGCCTTGCTCTCGCATCAACAAGCTGTAAATATATTGATGCTTCGCCAGCGTCCTTCAAAGCGATCGCTCGAGCATGTTGCTGCTCTAAATCAATGTATTGCCGATGCTCGTTTTCTACCTGACTGAAACTAAGCCGGTTCTGCTTGATAATGTATTGGAGCGTAAAATCTGTTTCCTAAGGAATACAGGCTCTTGGATTCCCTCTCCAGTGGGGTGTTAGGGAATGCGCTAGGATTTAGTTTGGAATTGGAGGCTCAGACCACCAAGGTCTCTGGGTGGGGTGTTGCGTAAGGAAGTTGAGGTCCCCTAGGGAGGGGTGATGGCGGCTGGCAATTGTCCTATTCATAGGTGCCCCTGTGCAGGGCTTGGACCGGGCCCGAGCAGGATGTCTGTGAGGGCTTCATTAAAGGGGAGAAGGGGCTTGGAAGGGGTGACTCCTGGCTGAAGCACCTCCATCAAGACTTTCGTCTTGACAGCCACGGAGGGCAGCTGAAGGTCCAGGACCTCAGCCACCCTCACCACCCATGCAGATGAGGCTCCCTCCTCCGTAGCCATGGTAAGAGAAGAGACCAAGTGTCCACTCCACTGGCATCTGCCAAATACTCACACCAGTTGTACTCATCGGGGTCTAGGGTTTGGCATTCATAAGGGTCTTGTGGCCCCTTCCAGTTTTCCCCAAGTCCTAGCCCATAGGAATAGGGTGCAGACTCTGGCCTGGATGGAATACCTTTAGTCGGCGCCAGAGTCGGACGATGTCCATCTGGTTCCGTGTTGGAGTTGGGGATAAGAATGGGGGAGGAGCCGCAGGGGACATCAGCAGTGGGACCAGCACTGGGGAAGGTCGAGGTGGCTGAACCCAGACGATCCAGATCCATCATGGATCCAAGGGGTCCAACTGGTGCCGGGCTGAACCCGCAGGTGGAAAATCAGACGGGGAGCTTTCTGAGGGCGCGCCAGCGGGGCTATGACGCCCAAATATGAGGTGCAAGGCCTCATGGAGCGGGGCGGGGTCCCTCAGGTGGGGTCCCTCCGGCACCAGGAAATTCGGGGAGCCGTGGAGAGGGTCCAGGCGCAGGCTCAACCATGGAGCTAGGCCTTAATTGTCGAGGTTCCCTTGTCTTGTCAGACGACTTCGAGAACCCACCACTTCAAGGCCTTGGAGTATAATGGCCAGACAAATGACGCAGGTCTTGGCGTCGAGGTCACACTCGAGACACCAGAGGCAGATGAGGTGTGGGTCCATCACCGACATTTGCCAGTGACAGGCGCCACAGGGCTTAAAACCAGCCTTCCTTGTTGACATTCCTGCCACACCAGGAGAAAATGTCTTCGACAAAAGATCGAAAAAGGTCAATCAAGAAGTGACTGGGGGTAGCTCTCCTCTGGATCTGCATTGACTGGCACAGAAGCAAAAGAACTGACGTCAGTGCGCCGAGATGGTGCCTATATATGCACCAAGCTTGTCACGTCCAGCGTGGACGCGGAGCTGAATGACACAACCTACCGGCGTGCAGGGGTACTGCTCACGAAAAAATCTCTGGATCCTGTTTGATGCCTGGGGATAATTCTAAGGTAAGGAATCTGCGGCTAGAAGTCTCTATCAGATGTACTGTTTTAAACTAACAAAACCACTGAAATTCAGCAGTTCTAGTTATTTCAAGTAACTATAACTTGTGCCCTAAAGTACCTATAACTTGGGCCACCCCCATACACTGTGTTATTATCAATGGTGTGTTTTCAGAAGTTGCAATCATGTTATTACTGATGTCATAGATCATGCCATGAGTGATCTAATATGTGGGTAATTAGAAGTGCATGGTGAGGGCACCATTTGAAAATTGATTTTTTGGTTTGCTAATACCTTTGGCGCTGTTTGTCGAATCTTTACAAAACTTTCCAAAAAACAAGTCTCACCCACCTCAACTCCTTGTTTTGGGGTGATCTGTCAAGCGGGGGCTGAGCAAAAAAGGGGGAGGTAGGACGAAACGAGTTTTCCCCATTCATTTTTCCACAGGAAAATTAGACACAGCTACAGGCAAAAACGCTAAACTGAACTACACCAAATTTGGTAGATATCAAGATCTTGACCCAGAAAGCCTGCTTATGTGATTTGGTGTAAACCTGTTCAGTAGTTGTGGCAAAATTAAGGCTCAAAAACTCTGTATACTTCACACAGCGGAGGATTTGTTGAGCCGACAGATCTCAAGGTGAGTTCTGATTAGATGCCATGATATCAAGAAATATTCCAATATTACCATGAATGGCTTCTGGTGAAAAAACAAACAAACCAAAAGAGCTGAAGGCCGAACCCCTAATATCAAAATATAGGACCATATTGCACATGTAATTCGTTATTATATTACATGTTTTTTTGGGGGGTAGTGTGAAAAAAACATGCTTCAAACTGCAACTAACAATGGGCAGTGATTGCAAATAGAAAATGTAGGTTGTGTTTACCTTTCAAGAATAACTTGCTGCTGAAACAATGGAAAATGGTGAGGTCCAGTGGATTTATGCCAGTCTGTGGCTGCAGTGTGTACCACATAATTATCGGTTTCCCATATCTGGCACATAATTTGATTGAGAATAATACCACCAGAGGATGTATGGCATAATTTGTATTTTTGGCTGCATAATTTAAATAACCTTGCCAGATAATTTAACCCTCCATGCCGCCTTATCCTATTAGTCGTGAGAATGGTAAAACTAGCTGATTGGCTTGCAGGCTGTCACCACGGTGATGCAATCTGTATTTTATGGTCCTCTGTGAAATACAGATTTTTTTATACCACTGCATTTTGTGCACTAAAAGCACCCAAGCAAACAAGACACTTTTTCTGGTGAACTCCATCTAGTCAAATATTCTTGAGGCACCAGCTGGGGTCCAGAACCTTTTTATAGCAGTATCTCCTGTGCGCCAGTGGGTAGCGTCATCGGGCTGTGCTGCAACCTTGCTCTGCTCCAGAGCGATGTCTACAGTAGACACCCGCCATGAGTTTTGGAGGCAATTAAATCAGTTTACCTTTTAATACTTTACACCCTCAGTTGGGGATCAAAGGTAACAAAATAGACAGTGTGCGAATTCTAACTTGGGACCTTTTCAGCTATCTAAAAGTCCACATCACAGAAAGGGGAACTCTAGTTAGACAAAGAGAAAGAGTTAAATTTCAGGCTCCTTGATTCCTGCTATAGTATTGCTTCTCCACCAGGCTACTCTTTAGTTCACAAAGGACGCCCACGCTGTGTCAGTGCCAGCTTAGCCATAATTGCTCACTCACAATTCACCTGCTCAGGAATAGTATCAATATGCCAATGTGGAGGAGCTGATATTCACATTAAAAATCCCACCCACTTTGCCTTTTCCAGAACCCTTGTTTACTGCTCCACCTTGGGCAGTTCACTAACTCCCTAGCTGAAGTGCTATCTCCCTACATATTAAAGTTCACTAACTTCTCTAACTTAGGCAACCTTAACATACATGCAATATCCCCAATGACATTCATTCTGCAGCCCTCGCTTTTAGGCACTGCTCCCACACATACCTCAGGATATAGGCTGGATTTTATTTTTATCTAACTGCCCTGTTATCTCAACTAGCCACTCAGTTCCCTTCTCCTGGTCTAACCAATCTGCAATCCCTTTCCAATGTCACTGCAATAAACTCACCCCCTTGAAAAGTAACTACAGTAGAACTTCCAGAGATGGTCTAAGATTAATTAAGCAAACTTAGATGGTGCACTTGCCAAGGTCTCCCAGCGTTTACACCGACACATCTGTGGATGCTCTTACTTTTAACTCTCGAATAACAGTGGCACTAGACACCATCACACTGCTTAAAGTAAGGTAAATTATCCTACAATACCCCAACCACCCCTTGGTAATCTGCAACTCTTAGGGAGGCCAAAAGCCACTGCAAAACTCTGCAATGGAACTAGTGGGCCAACTATGATCCTCATTTCAAACTCAAGCATAAATGAACAAGTTACTTACCTTTGGTAACGATATATCTGTAAGAGACCTAGATTAGTTATGGATTCCTCACCTTAGAATTACCCCCAGGCGTCAGACTGGATCCGGAGAATTTTTCTTCAGCAGTACCCCTGAGCGTCGGTCGACTCCACGTTCGTCGTTGGCGTCGTGGTCGCCGGAATGACGTTGCAGTATCTACTTACACACCGTCCCTGCACGCTGACGTCAGTTCTTTACACGACATTCCAAGGCAGAAGCGCAGAGTCATGCAAGACACTGACCACTGATGCACAAAACTAGGGCCCTGAAGGGAAGTCCCTTACCCTAGAAGTCAGTTCGCAGAACGGGGAGGATGGGTGGGGCGGTGAGGAATCCATAACTAATCAATGTCTCTTACAGATATATCGTTACCGAAGGTAAGTAACTTGTTCATCTGAAAGAGACAATTAGTTATGGATTCCTCACCTTAGAATAGATTCCCCAGCAATACCAACCCCGGAGGTGCGTCTGCGAACCAAGTTCACGCCAGAAAGTCCTGGAGAACTGAACGGCCAAAGAAGCCGTCTCTCCGATCTTGGCTGTCCAGTCAGTAGTGTTTGATAAACGTGTGCAATGAAGCCCACGTAGCTGCCTGGCAGATGTCATGAAGGGGGACTCCACGTCCCAAACACTAGTAGCTGCCGTCGTCCTGGTGGAATGGGCACGCAACCCCACTGGAGGTTCCTTTTACGCTAAGGAATAGCAGATTATGATGCAAAGAACGACCCATCGAGAGATGGTTCGTTTTTGCACGGCCCGACCTTTCTTGGCGCCCACATAGCCAACAAAGAGCTGGTCATCCACCCGGAACTGTTTTGTGCGATCCAGATGGAATGAAAGCGCACATTTTGAATGCAGACGGTGGAGTCTCTCCTCTTTAGAAGGGTGCGGGGGCAGGAAGAAGGTGGGCAAAGTGATGGTCTGTCCTATGTGGAAAGAGGTAACCACTTTGGGAAGGAAAGAAGGCCTAGTGCGAAGGACAACTTTGTATGGATGAACAGCCAGGAAAGGAGGTTTGGAAGAAAGAGCCTGAAGCTCACTCACCCTGCGAGCAGAGGTGATGGCAACCAAAAAGGCAGTTTTAAGAGTCAAAAGTCTGAGAGGACAGTTATGCAGCGGCTCGAAAGGAGCGCATATAAGGTAGGTCAGAACCAGGTTCAAGTCCCACTGGGGCATTACGAAAGGAATTGGAGGAAACAAGTGAGTAATGCCCTGAAGGAAGTGATTTACAATAGGGGACTTGAAAAGAAAAGGCTGATCAGGAAGCCGAAGAAAGGCCGAAATGGCCGAAAGATAGCCTTTTAAAGTGCCCAGAGCAGAGCCCTGCTGGGCCAAAGAAAGGAGGAACAAGAGAAACTTAGAAAGAGGGACGGAAAGGGGATCCACAGCCTTTGCTGTGCACCATGCCACAAATTTGTTCCATCTGCAGGCGTATACCGTCTTGGTGGAGGGACGCCTGGCTGCCAAGATAACATCGCAGACTTCGGGAGGCAGGTCAAACGACGTCAACTGCCGCCGCTCAATCTCCACGCAAGGAGGTGGAGGCTGGACAGGTTCGGGTGGAGGACCGTCCCCTGCTGCGACAGAAGATCCTCCTGAAGAGGCAGTCTGATCGGAGGATCGATGGCCATGTTGAGCAGCTCGGGATACCAGACTCTTCGTGCCCAATCCAGAGCCACAAGAATGACTTGGGCCCGGTTGCGCTTGATCTTCTTCAGCACTCTTGGCAGAAGTGGTATAGGCGGAAAGGCGTATAGAAGACCGCAACTCCACTCGCGACAAAAAGTGTCTCCTAGCGAGTGCCGCCTTGGAAATTCCAACGCGAAGAATTGCTGACATTGCGCGTTCTCTTCGGTGGCGAATAGATCTAACCAAGGCTCTCCCCACCGCTGAAAGAGACCTTTCACCACCTCCGAGTAAAGACGCTATTCGTGATCCATCATGCACCCGCGGCTGAGTTTGTCCGCCCTGGCGTTCAGAGAACCTGCCAGGTGTTGAACCACCAGGGACATGCCCTGATGTTCCAGCCACTTCCAGAGACGAAGTGCCTCCCGACATTGGGTCCATGACCCCACCCCGCCCTGTTTGTTGCAGTACCACATGGCGGTGGAGTTGTCCGTGAACACCTGCACCACTCTCCCTTTGACAGAAGGAATGCCTTCAGTGCAAGACGGATCGCCCGAAGCTCCAGAAGGTTGATGTGGAGCCCGGACTCCGCCGGAGACCAGATGCCTCTGATCTCCGCCTCTCCCATGTGACCGCCCCACCCCAGAAGTGATGCATCTGTCACCACTGTGAACTCTGGTTGGGGAAGGGAGAGGGATCTGCCGTTGACCCAATCCTGGTTCGTTAGCCACCACTGCAGTTGGTGTGCAGTGCCCTCCGAGATCTGGACGCAATCGGAAAGATTCCCCTGATACTGTGCGCACTGGAACTTCAGGTCCTACTGCAGAGACCGCATATGCCACCTTGCATAGTCCACCAGCAGGATGCAGGAGGCCATGAGGCCCAGTAGCCTCAGGGTCATTCTGACCGAAACCCGGGATAGAGGCTGAAAGATCGGAATCATAGCCCGAATATCCTGGACTCGCTGCTTGGGAGGATAAGCCCGAAACTGCGCTGTGTCCAGAACCGCTCTGATGAAAAGGAGCTACTGAGAGGGAATCAGGTGTGACTTCGGCACATTGATGGTGAACCCCAGCGAATGCAGGAGGTCGGCCGTAGTCTGGAGGTGGGAGGCGACAGCCTGGCTCGAGCCCGCCTTCAACAGCAAGTCATCGAGATAGGGGAAGACTGGAACCCCTGATCTGCGCAGATGAGCTGCGACCACGGCCATCACTTTCGTGAACACCCGAGGGGCGCTGGTAAGGCCAAAGGGGAGCACGGTAAACTGAAAGTGCTCGTGGCCTACCGTGAACCGTAGGTAACGCCGATGGGCGGGCAGGACGGGGATGTGAAAATAAGCGTCCTGCAAGTCCAACGCTACCATCCAGTCTCCAGGGTCGAGGGCAGACGGGACCTGAGCCAGTGTCAACATTTTGAACTTCTCCTTCCGGAGGAAGCGGTTGACGTTTCTGACATCCAAGATAGGACGCAGGCCCTTGTCCTTCTTTGGCACCAGAAAGTAGTGGGAATAACAACCACGACCTACTTCTGGGGCAGGAACTCGCTTGATGGCTCCCTTGGCCAAGACAGCCGTAACTTCCTGTTGGAGAAGGGCCAAGTGATCCTCCGACATGCGATGGAATTGAGGTGGCATGGATGGGGTAGTCTCGAAGGGGAGGGAGTAACCCCTTCAGACTATCTGCGAAACCCACCTGTCTGACGTGATGTTGAGCCAGTGGGGGAGGTGATGGCGAATCCTGCCGCCCACTGGCGAATGGTGGCCCTGAAAGGTCGGACTAGGAGGGTTTGGAGGCTGCTGCAGAGGGGGGGGGGGGGCTGGTGGACTGGCCCACCCGCTGGCCCGCAGACCCACGACGGTGGGACCCACATCCCTGGCCGCGCAGGTCTGTGGCTCTGGCCGGAACGTGGCGGAGCACCCATTCCGTAGCCACGAAAGGGATGAAAAGAAGACTGCGCTGGGCGGGAGGTGAAAGCGAGGCCCAAGGATCTGGCCGCAGCCCTGGAGTCCTTACAGCGCTCGAGCGAGTTGTCTGCCTTGTCGACAAACAAGCGACGGCCATCAAAGGGCATGTCCAAAAGTGTTGCTTGGACATCACCCGAAAAGCCAATGGACCTCAGGCAGGCATAGCGTCTCAGGGCTACTGACGTTGAAATCGTCCTTCCTAGTGAGTCTGCGGTGTCCAGCCCACATCTTATGGCGAACTTCGCTGCGTCTTTCCCTTCGGCAACTGCACGGGAGAGCATGGCCCGGGCCTCCCATGGGCACTGTGGCAGCACCTGCGCAACCGAGTCCCACACCGAGTGGGAGTAACGGCCCAAGAGACATGCGGTGTTCACCGACCGCAGTCCTAAGCTGGAGGAAGAAAACATCTTCTTCCCAAGGTGGTCCAGCTTCTTGGATTCCCTATCAGGTGGTGCGGTAGGGAATGCGCCCTTGGAAGTCGAGGCTTGGACCACCAAGCTCTCACGGGTGGGGTGTTGGGAGAGGAACATGGGGTCGCCCGGGGCTGGGCGGTGGCGTCGGGCAATCATCCTATCCACAGGAGCCCCTGTGTTGGGCTTGGACCAGGTGCCCAAAAGGATGTCCGTGAAGGCCTCATTAAACGGCAGCAGGGGCTCCGAAGCACCTCGGTCAGGAAGCTAGTCCTAACCTCCACCGTAGGAAGCTCAAGCTTTAAGGCCTCAGCCGCCCTACGCAACACCACTGCGTATGATGCACCCTCCTCCGTAGCCACAGTAGGGGGAGATAGCATGCCAAGGTCTGGGGAGGTGTTCAGACCACTGGCCTCACCCAACTCCTCTCTCCAGTCCGGTTCTTCTAACTGGTCTGCTAGAGGGTCCACAGACCCCTTCCAGTCCTCCTCACCCTCCTCTGGTATCCACTCAGGACGATAGGGAACACCAAGGGAGAACAGTGGTACAAAAGTACCGGTCGGCGCCGGTCCCGACGTCGGTCAAAGCCAGTCTGGCTCCGTGTCCACATCGAGGGGGAGGCTGGGGACACAACTGGCGTCGGAGGAGGCGGAGGTGTCGGACTGGATTCGGCGCTGGAGGAGGTGGCACGAGGTCGACCGCCGCTGATCCGGATCCAGGCCTGGATCACTGAGGGCCCTGCGGCGCCGGAGCTGAAGGCATCGAAGGCCTAGAGCCCCCAGCTGAGTTCGCGGGGCCCGAAGGCAAGCCGGCGGAGTCGGGCTGCCCAAAGATCGAGTGGAGGGCTTCGTAAAAGCTACTAAGTTGGGAAGGGGTTGCCCCGGCTCCCGGAAAAGGAGGGAAGCTCGGGGTCGACCCAGCAGGCTCTGCGGGCGGAGCCGGACGACTATCCTCCGCAACCCGTGTCGCGCCGGCCGCGGACGAGGAGAACGCGAAGAGCGACGATGCTTCTTCGCCTTCTTTTTGTGCTTCGACTTACCCGAAGACGAAGATTTCGGCGATGAGTGGTGGTGATGGCTCCGCGACCGGTCCCGCGACCTCCCTCTCGACCGGGACATCGAGCGGCGCAGAGCGGACTGCTTTCGGGACCGCTCCCGCAAAGACTTCGGGTTCATGGCCCGGCAGTCAGAGCACGACTTCGGATTGTGGTCGCGCTCCAAACACCAAAGGAACACGAGGTGCGGGTCCGTAACCGACATCAATTTGCGACAGGAGTCACAAGCCTTGAAGCCGGTTTGAAGACGGGACATCCCTGCGTGCACCAGAAGTCAAACAACTCAAAAAGATGTCGACAAAAAGTCGCAAAAAGTGACTCGAGGTACCGCTCTCTCCGGATCTGAAATGGCTGGCGCGGAAAAAGAAAGAACGGACGTCAGCACGCAAGGGCGGCGTCTAAGTAGATACCGCGACGTCATTCCGGCGACCACGACGCCAACGACGAACGTGAAGTCGACCGATGTCACCTACCGACGCGCAGGGGTACTGCTGAAGAAAAATTCTCCGGATCCAGTCTGACGCCTGGGGGTAATTCTAAGGTGAGGAATCCATAACTAATTGTCTCTTTCAGATCAGGTATTACAAACTATCAAACTCGTTAAAAAAAAGTACATGCTGCCTACGATGTAGACAAGCTGTCCAAGTCCAACTCAAATAAAGATTTTTTTTCTATAGTCAAGTCCTTCTTACAGCCATCTCCTTGTCAGCAAAGCATGTTCTCCGCGCAAGATTTAAGCAATCTGGCTCTGTTGTTCCGTAACAAAATCGCAGCCATCTATAGTAATTTACCTACTCAGAAGAATCTGGAGAGGCGTTATCTTTTTTCTTGCCTGGTCAAGTCTTCCTTAGAAAATTTCATATCCAACTTTGACTTTCTCAATCAATAATGCACTGGCTGCGATCTCTAGTGGAAACCCCGCTTTCCGGCCAACCTGTGCCCCCATTCATTGTAAGTTAGGCAGGCAATCCATTGGAATTCATCTTTGCCAGCTCCTCAACATCTCCATCAAGATTATCATGGTTAACTTGGCCTGGAAAAAAGCATATGTGGTACCTTTGCTAAAAAAAAAAAAAAACCAGCTACCGATCCATCAGTGATGGCCAATTTTAGACCCATCTCGCCTCTCCCTCTAGCCTCAGTCTTTGGGGGAAAAAGTCAACAGACAACTTTCATGCTTTTTGGAATCGAATTGGCTTCTAGATGAATCTAATCTGGTTTTAAACTGATCTTCTGCACCGAATCATATCTCTTAGCAGTTACCAAACACATCCGTGCCCTAGTGAATTGTTCAGGTTCTGCCGCATTAGTTTTACTAAGGCTCTCTGCGGGCTTTGATACAGTCCCTCATCCCATCCTACTCAAACACCTTCAGAAACTCAGCATATGTGACTTGGTTCTCAGGTGGCTAATGTTCATTTATTTCCAATCATTCTCAGAAAGTCATTCTCTTCTCCATTGTATCCTCCGCTAGCTAACTAAAATATGGTGTACCTCAAGGCTCCTTCTTATGCCCCAATGTATTTAAAGTTACATCATAAGCTGACAACACTCCACTCATCATCTCCATTGAAGAAGACATTACTTACTCACAAGGGAATTACCAATAAGGAGAACCGGAAAAATGATTTTTTAACTTTTTAAGCACAAATAGTGCCAAAAAGTGCAAGGTGAGAATGATTGTCAATATTTGTGGTAGACTGGGACCTAGGTGCAATTTCAGGCCAACTGCGATGGAACCCGGGCCGGATACACCAAGTGGATTGGTCCTAGTGAAAGTGTGGAAGTCAAAAAGTTCAAAAAAGTTTTTAAGTCCTACTCAGAATGAAATTTTGTCACTCTTTTAGAGAAAAGCGTTGAAATTTCTTTTAAGATAATATATATTTGATGAGCAATGGCAGGCATTTAATCTGATGGCTATACAGATTGTGTTTGTTTTATACAGAGGTATACGCACACACTCCGCAGTACCCCTTACACACTTGAGAGAGAAGTGGGGGCAGTACTGGGCAAGGTACTTCAAGATAAGGACTAGAAAGCTTTATTAGCTTTCCCCAGAAAAGTTTCCCGCAACACTAGATTTAAATTCATCCAATACATGATACTGTACAGAGCATATCTAACACTGCATAGACTACATAACATGTTCCCAGAAGTGTCGGCAAAATGCCCAAGGTGTGTGGATCCAGATGCAAACCTGATGCATATGTTATGGATATGCCCGGCTCTCTCATCCTTTTGGACACACTTAACAGACACAATAAGGTAGGAGGAGGAACACACAGGGATACAGCCGAAGGCTTACACCACCAACCAAAGACTCACAAAGTGCAAATTAAATTTGCAGATTTAGCATTACTTACTGCAAAGCGCTTAACAACTAAGAAATGGAAATCAGTTTCTCCACCAAGTGTACTGAGTTGGCGGGAAGAGGTGGTCCAGTGGGGAAGAGCAGAAAGTAACGCTCTCCGCAGAGAGGAATACAGAGGACTGCGGAAGACGCCAATATCAATGGAATGAGATATGCTACTGGAATCCTTTAAAGCTCTAGATGCACCGATAACCTAAACGGTATTCACCCTGCCCTTAACTCAATAACAGACTGTGAACACCTGGTCGACAATTTCAGTTAACACTGTAATTGGACGATGCCGAAGAAGCATTGCAATAGCATTATAGGTATTTTCTCCAAGTAATGGTTCCTGGATTATTCCTCATAATCACTCAAACTGGAGAAACAGATTTTAGCGGGCCCATAAGAAAACAATTGAACTTGTAATTAAAGCTGCCTACATCTTGTGTACAATTAATAACAGAGCATTAAGTAAGGGAGGAGGGGGGAAATGTTCACACGCTCATATAAAACAAATACATAAGATATTGCACTGGAATGATGTTTGGTATAACTAATGCATTTAAAACGGACAAATTTTCATGGACTTACCTTTACTCACCTGAAATGGAATATATGTTGCCAATGTTTACATGATTATCAAAAATTTTATATGAAGCTACTGATGCTACATGTAATGAACATATTACAAAATCAAAGTTTGTGGGGGAAAAAAAATCAATAAAGCAGACTGCTTTTAACTGTGCTCTTCCTTTGAGCAGTCTGCTACACAAATCACAAGAAGTTACTATTCCTCATTCTAGCATCCATCTTACCTACTGAGACTTTTGCTCAAACCTAACCTCCTTGATGTTCCTCCAATTCTGTGCTTTTGTGATCTCTGCAGATTTTGAAACCCTAGCTCTACTTCATGGATCTTTGTCCTTGTTCATATTTATATTAATTATGCGGTATTCTAGAGTTCCACGCTCTCACTGCAAAGTTGCTCCAATTGCTTGCTTGCATTTTCTACTTTTATGTCAGTATGTTCTACCTTCTTACTTCAGTAAGTCTTGGTCGGTCTCTTCTTTCTGTAGTCTTTTATTCTTAATCTGTTCTCAGTTTCCTAAGAGTCTAGTTCCGCTGTTGCCCAAGATTTGTTACTGTATTCCAGTCCCCTGGGCCATTCTTGTCCTTTCTTGTGTCTGTGTTAAACACATTATCATCATTATGAGACACTGACAGTGAGTTGTGAGGCTTGTGTGTCATACACAGATACGTTCGTGCTATTCTTTCATAAGGACTGCTGAGTGTATCTGGGAGAATAACTGTTAGGGGGTTCCCATCTGTCTTGATCTCGAAGTCCTGTGAATTTATAAAGAAGCTCCACCTTTTGTTTTGTTTCTCTACATGGTCAAGGAACTTGCAATAACTTTCAATATCCTTATAATTTGTGTGTTTAACTTATAGCCAAGACTTTTGTGAGTTTAATTGAAATGTACTTTAAAATAAAACAAGAATTAAAAAATTATTTATTTAGCAAAACACATAAAATCAGACATACAGTTCACTGCCATCAATAAAATACATAAAGCAGCAATATAACAACTCATGTAAATAAAACAAATACCCATTTTTAAAAAACAGGCAATACCAGAACTGAGTTCAGAATTAGGGGTGAGATGAATATTTCATTCTGCCCGCAGAATAAGTGGAATTTTGGCGACTCCAAGTTACACTTGTAACTCGGAGTTCAGGCCAAATTCCACCAATCGCCACGTGGTAGATTTTTTTCTCGCTCACAGTCCAGAATGGTAAGTTGGCAAGCGCGACAGAGATTTGACATTCCCTCGTGCGATTTCCAGTCGCTAGGGCATCCGGCGAGATTTTTCTGTCACGGGCAGTTGCGACTGTTCACGGTCAGAAAGCTGCTGCTCGAGTAGAAAATCTACTCAAGCAGCAGCAAAATCAGCTCTGGCACACCGTGTGGTGCAGTTACCGCAGATTTTTCAGCGTGGAACGCACTCCTGCCGTTATATCACAGCGAGGGATGCCTATATCCGCTCGTTGGCAGGACTCCAGAGAATCTTGCGGAGTTTTTATGTAACTCGCGGAATTCCGTAGAGTCAAATTCCACGAACTCCGCACACCCCTATTCAGAATCTGACTGAAGCTTAAGATCCCTGTAGGATAATATAAAAGATGCAGAGATAAACTCAATGTTGTGCTACAATTAATTAGTTATTAATACATCATACTGATTTTTGAAGTAAGGATCCTAAGTTTTTTCATCATAAAACTAAAACCACACTAGCACTTATATAATAGGTAGGTCTGCATAGTATTCTCACACCTTGAGAGCACAAGAGGAATATAATGGTATTCTTACATGCAGCTCCATTTTACTTTTTCCAAAAAGGTACAAGTAATTGTCTTTTGATTTACATGCACCAGGGGCAGAAAACTAAAAAGAGGGCCATATTACTCTTTTATACATTCAATACACAAATAAAATAAGTCCAACATTTTACTTGAATTCTTCTCCCACGTAGATGTCAGAGTAGAAAATGGTAATTTTTTCAGCCTGGGTCACGTGATTCACTACGTCTGAGAGTATGTATAAACTAAATACAATTCTATGGAGGTGGTGCGACCCAACCACAAGTGATCTAAAAAGACATGTTTGACCATATTGGCTTTCTGCCTCTCTAGCCAACTAACTTGGCGGCTAAGCTAGCCACTGCTTTTCCAGAGTTTTTATGCTTTTTCTCTAGGTTGTTACACAACTCACTCAGTTCCAATCTCTAAAAGACATCTCTCAATGAGAAGTCTGGGAAATTTGGCTTTGTTGGTGAAGGTCTCATGAAATAGAACTCTAGACATTGCTGAAGTAGCGAACAACCTCCCATATATCTTCAGAACGAAAAAATGTCTCAGTTTGCGTTAGATATCACTGTGTGTGTGCAATTTCTTAATACACTTGCCACAAATCAGGGAGGGAAAAAAATCCAAAACCTAGAAAGCCATATATATTAGATATGCTCTATGGGGCTGTCATAAAGTACTGTTTTACCACATCTGTTTTACCTCCCCCAAAAAAATGGTTTTAAATTTTGCCTGTTTATACAGCGCTTCCTTATTCTACAAAAATATTCAAAACAGTAGGCAGTAGACAGCATTTGAGGGCTTAGCAAGGATGACAGCACAATATGCAGATAATATTGATAGCCAATAGGTGCTATCATTAGGACACCATAGATAGCTTTCTTAAAATATTCCACAAGATCTTGTTATAAAGAACGAAAAGCATTGGGGAAAGGATACATACTGACCTTGAAGTCTTTGGCACACCTCCTGTATTCAGCCACGTCACAAATTGCTAACATGCCACCCATGGAGCTGTAGGAATACTGCTGCAAATGTTCATATATCAGGCGATGAAAACGAACCCCAAATTCCATCAGAACTGTGTCCACATTTTTGCCATCCATGGAATTCCGTATTTTTTCCACTTGCTTTCGAACATATATACACACTTTGACACAAGCCTAAAGAAAAAAAAAAAAAGACATTTTAATTTTTCTACTTGTTGGGAAAAGCCACTTAGGTAAATGTAATGAACTCCCTTCCAATTTTATGTCTCTTACATATGCAACTATTAACATTATGATATTTGTGATACTGAAAGAGGATATTGAATAGACTCACAGTGGTATACTGGATCAAAACATTATTTTCATCTTCAGGTTTGAAATCAGTTTTCTTCTGTTCTGTTGAAAGGATGTGTTTCATCTGCCCAATCATACAATTCAGCGTCCTTCAGAAAACAATTTTAACAATATTTTCTGGTTAAAATAATACAAAATATATTTCTAAGAAATGATTATGGTGACATTCATGCATTCGGCTGCGGGATACTTAAAAGGCAGTTTGGGTCCTCCGGCTCATTTGCATTTAACACAGCTGCCAAGTTTTCCAAATCCATGAGTGACTAGCTGTTGCAGTCTAGGAGTTTTCTTTGCATTCTGGGACTTGTCATTCTGGTTTTAGAACGGGAAAAACAATGACTATAAGTCCCAGAATGAAAGGAAAACAATCTGGACAGGAGCAGGTAGGCACGCATGGACCCAAGAACTTGGTAGTGCTGCTAACATAGCAAGAGAGTTTCATCACTTATACTTGTCATTTGGCTATTTCTCAACTCCATTTAAATATCTGTTTAGGGGAAAACCAAATGAAAGTTTAATTAAATAGTGTTTTTCTAGGTTATTTTTTCAGCAACCATTGCAGTCACAAAGCTGATAACATAATCTCGAAGGATAAGTTGTCTTCCGAGGATCTTTTCGTCTCCATTCAACACAGTTGGGGGATGTTGGGAAAGTAAAACATACCTCTGCTGCTCTTTGTGCCAAAGCTGGCAGTCTCTACAAATGGTCTAATCTGGTACTGTATTATATGTAAATGAGTGGACCTTTTTCTACAACCCGAAATATATTGTTTAATAAAACACATGAATATCTTTCAATTTCTCAAAGGTACAAGTCCTCTCAACACTAGTTTTATATCTAAGTAAGACAAATAAAGCCAAAACAATGGATGGAACAATGAACACAGGAATGTAACCACTGTGTCCTTCCCCCAACTAAACTATGATTTCTGAAAGCGACAATAGAGTAAATCTGGTTCTGATGTCATCAAAGATGTAACTTCAAATATTAGAATCATCTCATTAAAGGCATGGGTGTCACTAAGTTTTGCACCATGTAAACCTCCAATTTTCCAGCTAATTAAAGATAATGCAACCTTCCCCTACCGCTACCCGCCCACCGCTGTCTGAGTGTCCCCTGTTTATGCAGTCATGTTTTATTATGCTGCCACTGAGCCCGACGATAAGTCCTGCAGAGGACAGCCTGCCTGGAATCGGGAGTTCCTCAGCCCTGCTGCCAGAAGTAGTAGTAGCTGTCAAATCCACTTAGCGTTAACCTGAGTTATTATTCTCCATTGTCAGCGTCAAACAAGCTGCCAGCACATTTCATGACACTCATGCACATTCAGTTTGCACAACAACACCTTCTCGTTTATCACCAGATTAGGAGACATGAGTCTGGCCAAGATGCTTCAATATCTACTTCTCAGAATTTGCCTGGTACAGACACCAAGATATAGAGATGATATGTACAGAGATATGAAGCATATTATGAACACGGGTCCCGGATGGATCTTTCAACAACGCACCTGCCTTGTTTTTCACTCATATTCAGCTAGATTAACCAGTGGTCATTTTATTATATAAACACAGACTTGATCATTTGAGTTAGAGGCCTTCGCTCCTGAAGTATCTAGAACGAGGTCAGACATATGGAACACAAGGAGACTTCAGCCAAGCTCTGCTGCCAAAATAAAATGCCTGTTTTCATTCAGAACAGCCGTTCCCCTCCTCCTGCTGCTCCAGCTGAGAGTCTGATAAACACAGAGGCATTCTGTCTTCAGGTATGCAGGGCGAAAATCTAAATATTCACTCATTCGGCATATTTAGTTTACTTCTTGCTCTCAGTGTATTGATAAGAGTAGGGTGTAGGATTTAGGAAACATATTCCTGGGAAACATGGTAGAAATGTTTGTCCTTTTGACATTTCTAGTAAACCTGATAAAAGCAATACGTTTTATATGTCTTGTGGTCGCAATGCACGTACTAAGTAGGAGGTAATGGCAATACATGTTTTTCAACATACACTGTCATATATAGTACAGATGCTCGAGTGGGACATTCTAAGCACAAAAGGGTGGGTTTCCCAATTACCACCGCATCTCTGAAAACAAAGAAAGTTTATTAAAGTCTGCCTTGATTAGCATTACTATACGTATTTCTAAAGAGATTATATTCACACGGGATTCAACTTACCAAGTCTCATTTAGTTCTCAATAATGCGATGAAAACAGCATAGCTGAAGATGGGCCAGATTTACATAATGCCTATGTTCAGAATACCCTTCACTAACAGTTTACATTGTGTCCCTCGTAATACTATAGGGTGAATCAAAACAATGGCCTCATGAGATTTTGGATGGGATGTTGCTTAACGCTCTAAACTGTTCAATTACCAGGACTGTCTGAAAAGTGATGTCTGTCTTTAATCAACCTTACGATAAAGTTACTCTCAACCAACCCCCACAGTCTGGGCATATTGTGTAAGGGACAGAACCTCCCCTCCAGTTGTACAGTTTCTCTGTTCCTGCTAACTGGCATCTGCAAAATACATTTCAGGTATTTATTGTGTGTGGCCACTGGGATGTAGTTTGAATTATGTGCCCAGATTTGAACTCCATATACTGTCTTGGCACCAGTTTCAGTGCTGTACACTCTGTATGCAGCTGGACAGGAGACTGTACCCATTTTGTGGCAGACTGACAGTATGGTCCTAATGAAATGAACAAGAGATGTTGAAGTTTTCTTGATCTGATCATCTCTTGGTAGAGTATGGGAAAATCTTACGCCATGCTCACTGAATCAACTACCAGCATCAATCAAACCCCACTGAAGCAATAAAGACCATAACTTTGCCAGACATCTATCTAGTCATGAGTTTGTATTTACCTTAAGTTAACAAAATGAGAACTCTGGATGCAGAGGACTTAAGAGGAATCCAAGTGCAGGATGTGGCAGGTTATTCACAGTGCTTTTCAAAGGTTTTTTTCAATCTCTGCAAAAAGGTGCAATGTTTATCTGATGTGATACAGCCAGATAAGATCCTCACTGAGAATCCTCTCGTCTTACCGTCATCATGACATGAGAACGACCAGGTCTGAGAGGCAAGGTAGGGGCAGGATTGCTAGGTTTTCTAAGTCTATGGAATGGTGGCATGATTACCTGGTAAACACACTTGCAAATATAACAATTCTATTTACGTTATTTTAGATCTTGCTATCACAGTTTTTGCTGTTTCTAGGCAATGCGAAAGGGCACTGTATTACCCAATTAAATGTTACTCAATTTGTCAACTTTAGAAGGAACAATAGCTGAATTGGCTTTTCATGGAATCAGACTTGTGACTTGAAGGTCACGTCTGATGTAAACAGCCAGAGCTACTCGCTGAGCTATCTTGAAGGCAAATTGCTGGTCAGCACGCTATTTTCACCTAGATTGGTGCTGTTATAAATCTGACTTCTTCCCTTTCGATTTTGGTCCGCAAATGAAGTTACCAAAATGGAGGTTTTAAGTAAATAAAAATGTTTAGGAAAAATGATGTATGAAAACAGTTCTGAATGTAAAGTCAACAACAGAAAAACATTAAATGTGTATTTTATCCTTCAAAAAGGTGGATTTTTCCACCATTGCTTGGAATTCCATGATCAGTGTGCAGGACACAATCCTTGAATTTGTGTTGTGTCCTGTAGCACTGCCAATACGATCTATTCACACAGTATCATTCTGAACATTGTTAGCTACTGCTTTTTTTAGTTTCAATGTTGTATCGGAAACTTATTCCAGTGAAAATGAATCTTCATTTTAAGGCAATGTTTGCATAGTTTCTATATTTTAAACTGACAAGTTTTTAAACGTCACCCTTCTCACTCATGTGAAGACAACACCACTCATACCAGTCATGAGGTGTGTGCACTCACTAGTGTAACAACATGCTTTTAACAGATATTACTGATGTCTTTGTCTCGTCAACATATCATACACTTGTGGACCCTACATACATTTCTCCCACCAAATTCACCTCTACGCATTCTCCCGGACACAATATTGTATGCCTATATTACTTTTGTTTCTTCACCATGTTATCCACATTATGACAATTGTGTTACTGCTATGCATGAGTCTACTCCCTCAAGTTATGGTGGAGTGAGCACTGTGAAAAAACCTTCAGCTGAGAATTCTGTGCAGCTTAACAATATCATAATAAGGAAACTAGAATGTGCAAACACACAATGGAGTGATATCAAATCAGCTATTCCTGATGTAAGTAAAGGTGTCTCATGCTACGGATTAAATGTTATCATTGTGGAGTTAGGTCATGATGTCATATGTAATGCCATGAGTGAGGACTTTGATGTGATTTATGATGTCATACATTACGTCAAATCTGAGGTGATGCATAATATAATGGGGAAGTGAAGTTTCCATTACTAGACTACGCTTTGATTTGTATTATGTCTTTTATTGTAAGTAAGCATCAAACACATGATAGTAGGTACAATACTTATACACAAACATCAAATAGAATGATGTGGTAAAAACAGTTCTGTTCCGAAAAAACAGATGCAATGTATGTATACTTGCCTGTCAATCCCAGTATCAAGCTTCACTTCCATTTGTTCAATTATATCTTTTTTCTTCTGAAGACATTCAGTCAGTTTTGGAGATGAGCTATAAAAATTCAATCAAATAAAGAACAAGTATTTGTATCATACGTGTGGGAGCGTTTTAATAATTATAAAATAATACTTAATTTAGATGCAGCTACGTTAGCCTGACTAGGCGTCAAAAAGCTTGCATTGACATCCTTTTACATTTGCAGAAAGAAAATGCACTTTTATTTTATATGAACAAGCATTCTCCACGTGCAGGTGTTTCTGTGTGCTTTTCCATTTAATATAATCAGCAAAATAGACAACTCACTAGTGACGATGCTTATTTTATAAAAAAGTAAATGTACCAAAGTGGGTTCCTTCGAGGAAGCCATGTCCAGGATGTTCCTGTATATGTGATTTTCAAAGCCATTTTTCTAGGATTGAACGCAAGAGTATTTCATTCACTGAGCGTGTTCTTGCTTGTTAAATTACATAAATGGACCGTTATCTCCTTAATTACCTATGCACACCTCAGTCACTAATATGCAGTAAAGTAGGTGTGTCTAAATCAATCTTTTTAGTGTATCTTATGTGCTAGAATATTCATTGGTCTGCGTCTTGTAACATTGTTATTTCAATCGGGTCAGACCTTTATAAGTGTGTGGCTTTCTTTGACTAAAAACTCTATAAAAGATGGTGTTTTTGGGAGATGTGACAAAGATTTTTGTAACTGCTTAAAATACTGACTGCACAGTAGATTAACTTATGTGATCCCCTGGTTCACAAGACATTTGTATTTTAGGAAGGCAAAAGCAGTTGAATAAGAATAAAGATATAAATTAAACCTTACTATAAAAACAAATACAGAATATGTCCAAGCAAACGGTGGAATTAAAAATGGAGATATTAACCTAGATGGTGAGTCTTCTCTCCTTCATATCTGCTTGAGAAATGCAGGAATGGAAAATACTTCTCAAAATGATACTAGTCATTGTGTAGTTATTATGGTTCATGGAGTGAGCCCCACCAAATAAAAATTAAAGAACACTAAATAAAAAGAGAAGGTAATTTTTCCTCACTCTGTTGTTTGCCTCTTGCTCCTTCCGAAATGGTTGGGAATCAGATTCCACGGTTTCCAAAAACTGGGAGAGAGAGATGGCCTGTGCCAGATCAGGCTTCAAGCAAAGAGGTTGCGGATAACGTCCAGGCCAATAGCTGCATTTTAAGAGTACTATGCGTCCCGTGAATAGTTCATTCAGAAGGTGTTAAGAGTGATCTAATTAGTTGTCAAATACATTTTAGTAATGGGTACATGCCTCTGAAAAGTCACCAATGCTGCTTTAACTCTGAAGGAAGGAGCATGGACTTTTGGAGGAAGTTGTACTACTGTGGAGCCTTTCAACATGGAAGAAAGTATTCACGTGCAAACAGCTGACTGTGTTGCTACATTGTTTTGTTAAAGACCACCATAAATGTTGAGAAGACGGTTTCTAAAAAAAAAAACCTCGATTGACCTAGAAATGTCTAGTTTACGAAGAAGAGTTTTTTTTCCTAACAATGAAACAACATCTTTTTTGAGGTCATTGTCACAAGAAGTAATTAAAAGGACTCTTTACTGTCTCATTTTTAAAGGAGAACATATGGTCCAGACAAGCAGGATAGGTGATGGTAGCTGAGAAGGGACAAAAGGATACCTGAATCAGCTAGGTGAATCATAGAGGTTAAGAGATCAAGCAGAATAGCCTCTCAAGTATTATGACCCAGAACAAGCACCCAAAGGAAAAAACAAAGCCATGAGTACTTATACTAATGTGTAGCAAAGTTTTTTTTGGCAACAAACATAACTGTAATATTGAATCCAGACAGATGCAAGTATGCATTTGTTGCTTTTTTAGGACATTGCTGTCTTGATCAGTAATGAAAGGGAAAGATGGAAAATCATCCCAGTCGGTTGTGTCAAGACATCTAGCATGTGAGGAGAGGAAGCTCTAGCTCTAGCTTCTTCTTCCAGGTCAGATATACAGTTTGGCCCACTTTTTGCCGAATCAGATTGCTCGAGCTTCACAGACCTACCCCTTTAAGGTGAGTAAAAATAAACACAGCAGGCAGAAACCACTGGATCAGTTGTATCAGCAGAGCTCACAGTACCACAATGGTGGCTCTTCAGCAGTCTTTTCATTGAGGCCTTGATTACGGGACCTGTCACAGCAGTAACCAGTCCCATCAGATCACTGGTTAATCAGTGGACCAAGGTGGCGTTTCACCGAGAGACTACAACTCCTAAAAGCTGCAGACATTTCTCGTTCACACTTGAGGAGTTTATAAGGAGAATAGGGCCTCAAGTACACTGATCCCAAATAGAATTAACCAACTATACAGATAAGTGGTGGTTTTGGTACATCTACTGCTCAACTGGAATGGGTTATGCCCTCTATCCCATCATATTATAAAAATTTGAACTTGGAAAGTGTAATGTACAAAATTTTAAAAGAGCTGATTGCACAATATGCCATTAAAAGTGCAATTTTGAGTCACTGCACAAATCACTAGAAGATAATGATTGTTATTCTTCATTTGCTATTTTTACAAGACCATTTTTTGTTACTTTCACAGGTGACATAGGTTGCAATGTTTCTCCTCTTTCTCAATGTACATTTGCATAATCGATCACCCTAAACATTTTTCACTCCCTGGGGCGATTGAGCCTGGGGCATTTTCAAGTCTGTAATGGTGTTTTGTAAAGACATTTGAAGCATAAGTAGAACGTAATGAACATTTGGAGAAGTTTTAAAAAAAACTATAGAGTTAGTAAGTGTTGCACACTGGTAAGGCACTGTGAAATGTAAAATCACACAGAAAAATGTAAATACATTGAAAAATGCTTGTGCTTTAACAAGGCTGTCTCTATTTAATATGTACAAAAAACAGACGAGCAACGTTTTACTGCTTTTGCAATTGGAAAATAAAGCACCATAAAAAATGGGAAATGCCACCTAAAAACAGGAGTGAAGATGATACACATTGGTAGGTAGCAGTGGAATACAAGTAATTAAGGCAAATATTATCAACGCATAACTCAAGGTCAAAGAGGTTGTCACATTTGTGGCATATAGTAAAGGAATATGGTCATGTTCATCAACAGTTGAAAGGTACATCTTTTAAAAAAGTGGTGGAGGAAGTTGTTGATGTCCCTTAGAAGATGGTTGTGGAGGGCTTACCAGGAAAAAGTAGGGGCCGTGCATGCAGCAGATGGTTCTGTCTCTAGAAAGGGTGGTAAAAGAGGGCAAAAGACAGGGCACCATTAAGTCGGAAATGCGAGATATCGATAGCACAGCTTTGTCTGACCTTTGTGTCGTCAAGAGGAAGGAGTAAGCTGCGGTCTGTAGTGAAGAGACTGAAGTGTGGTTCAAGAACATGAATAAAGTTTCCATAGCATTTAATCTGGAAGTTGCAGAAAAGTGATCATCTTTGGTTGAATAATGTCAAATGTTGGAGTCATTCTGAGAAGAGAAAGCGTTAGAGCGTGACAGTTGCTATTAGGTGGTCATGTGATGCCTTGGGTTGTAACAAAGTTCAGGCGTCATGGGTCGAGTGACATGGGATGGCGGGCCATCTTGGGAGAAGTAAATGCTAGAAAGGGTTTGGTTGGGTTTCTAAGGAGGTAGTTATAGGGCTAAATGAACTAATTGTTTGTGAATAGAAGGCCTAAAATGGCTTTGGTTACGCAAGAACCATAGTGAGAGTCCAAACTGGTAGTGGCAAAGAGGAAGCATCAGAAGGATCAAAAGTTGGACAGATAAGCCAACCCATGTAAAATATTACAAATTCATAAGTTTTAACAGAAAATCAATGAGCCATTATTACAGACTCATCAGACGTATGGGGTCTCACAGTGTATATATATTTGTTGCCTATGACTATTCGCAAAGATGTTGGTATGACATACATTGTTCCACACATTTTGGACATGGGAAGATCAAAACCATGAGAAGCATTTCATGGCTTTGAAAGGGAAATGCGATGTCAGAACTACTTGTAACCTAGTAATGTTATCATCTGTATAATGCATACAATGGTCTTGAATACACAGGTGATTCAATTGTATTATCGGCTGGGAACTGTTCATCTAGAGGATTTATACACATCGAAAAAGCTGGTAAACGCATCATTAGGTCAGAGTATGGGTTGTTCTGATAGAGATAGCTGGATATATAGTACAAGAATCATGCCTCATGTTTAGTATAGTTGGATACAGAGCTATTGGTCATAAAGTATATATGCCAATGATCATTTTCAGAGATGATACCATGACAATTGCATTGCTCAATCTGATTTTCAACATAACAAACTCATCAGCTGTATGGTACATAGCAAGGTCTTGAAATAGTTGCAATGTTCAATCTGATTTCAACAAAGTAATATAATCCACTGTTTCAAGCATGAATACAGTGATTACTCAAGTATATTCTTAAGGTCAAACACTTAAAAAAAAAATACTAAACAGGGCTGGCATACTGGGGGATAAGAACATCTAGAAGATTTAGACAACAAAATAGCAAGTAAGTGCATCAATAGTTATAACAGTGTACATTTCTCCGAGAGGTATAACATTGGTATATAGTACAAGGTTCGTGTATCATACTGAGTATAGTTTCTATATAGGGTTATGTATCACATTTGGATTAATACTTTATCTGCTTAATAATGGCTATGACAATGTTATATCATTTGATAACTCTGTTTTTAGTATATTTTTAGTATATAAAGTGAATCACTAGAATATGAACAATGAATCAAAGTATCAATTTGGGAGAGGTCTTGCTAGTAGTCTGAGACCAAGGAATATGAAATGGTGGTGTTTACAATATGGTAGAAAGGATTAATCAGTAAATCAAGTAGTGCATCTCTGCTTTCCTACTGAGGTAATAAAGAACAGTATCCATTTGCTTTCTTTTCTTCTGATTAGACGTTCACAACCTCCTACCATGGAGAGTTTAAGTACCTGCTCAATGGCAAAGAAAGCAAAGTAACTGCAGTGTTCATCATAATATTTGTAATGCGTTCAGACAGTGGTAGGGTAGTGTCCAATTTATGTATGTTGTGGTAACGTTCATGAAATGTGGTCTTCATAGGGTGTACTGTATTCTTTATGTATATCTGTTCACATGGGACTCGGAAAAAGGTAAATGACAAAGTTATTGTTGCAGTTTATACAATGATGAATCTTGAAAAGGGGTCTTTCCTTATATTTATATTGAGTAGTTTAGGTTTCCCTAGGTTCTACATACTAAATCTGTGGCAGGTGTAGAAGCCATTTGGTCCTGTGGCCGGTGAATTCGGAATAAGCTTATTTTTCGCATTCTTTCAATGTCGAAATCCCAAGCGGGGTCCTTATTGCACTGATACGGAGGTTGGTTTGTAGATGGTACCAGTATTTTTTAGGACTTTAGAGATGTAATGATGGCCTTGATGAAAGACAGTGATAAATCAAATTTGTTAATTTGCTGTTGGCGGGTTTTGGTGGTATCTAGAAGGGTAGAACTGTTTCTGGTCCCAATCTTGTCTTTGGTTTTCAGCATGGCTCCCTTACTGCATCTTCCTGCTACTAGTCTTTCCGTTATTTCTTGGGATTTTGTTCTGTAGCATGAATCTTCACTGCAGTTCCTTTTGGCTCTAAGTTCCTCCTTTGGAATATTGGTAATGGTATATGGCACTATTGACATTAACAGTTGAATTGGCTGTAATATATTTCCTATGTAATATAGTTTGGGTTCTTTGATTATGTACATAGATTGTGAGGTCCAGGAAGTCAACTTAATGCTTGGGCATGGAAGAGGCAAGATAGATATTCATTCCTTTCCAGTATATCCGACTGGGAAATGTATGAAGAAGGGATTGTTGACCATGTCTTATTACGATATCACCAGTTTAATAACACCAATAGATAATATGGGGTGTGAATTTTTTTTTTTTTAAATTAAATTTCTTTATTGAATTTTTGTGCAAGAACAAAGGAAAAAATTAATTCAAAGTATCCCCCCAAGAAAAGAAAAAAAAAAAAAAACAGTTTACAACCAGCAACATTTTCCTACGACAAACAGAAACCGATACATCATGGTTCCCTGAAGGAAAGAATAAAGAATAGCAGTACAGTGCAGCATACAGATCAATAGTCACATGGTGGGTCGGGCTGAGTACACTCTCCCTCCTTTTTCCCCCTTCTCTGTGTGGAGTCAATATTTATGGAGGATTGGATGTACTGTGTCACCAAAGGCAGACTCGCAGCCAGGGGTTCTCGTTCAGTGGGTTTATGTCGTTATGTATGATTCAGACTGTGCTTGGGTCATCTGCCTCCAGTGCCGCCCTCTTCATTATGTATAGGGCCCAAAAATTCTTTGGTCTGTTACGTGGAGGTAGCAAGTCACTATAATTTTCTGTTTGGGTGCAACAGTATAGCATATCTTTGGACCACTGTCCGAGTGTGGGCGTCGGGCCACGCATCCGGCAAGACGCAACGCATCTCCTGGCTAAGAGGAGCGCCATGTCTACCAGTCGTCTAAGGGACCTAGGGAGAGACTTTGAGTACCCCAACAAGGCCAAGAACGGGTCCGGGTCAAGGGTCAAGTCCGTTAACTTATTTATCTCCACAAAGACACGGCTCCAGAAATCAGCAACCCCCGACAAGTCCAGGCTACATGGATAAAGTCCGCAACTAATTCCCCACATCAGTCACATTTGGGATCTTCGCGTAACCCGTAGCGATACAGACGCTCCAGTGTGTAGTAGACCCTATTCAAAAATTTAAAATGAACGAGCCTGTGGCGGCCGTTCAGCGAGACTCTTTTGGTGCTCATGCAACAGTATAGCCATTTGTCATCCGCAATTTCTACTTGCAAGTCCCGCTGCCAAGCTAGTCGCGGCTTGGTGTAATCCCCGCCTCTCGCAGACAGCGAGATATTATAAAGTTTGGATACCAGTCTGGCAGGGGATTGCACCCGGATGACTGCAGTGAGAGCAAGAAAGTCAGGGGGCTCAGCCATATCCTCCCCCAACATTTCCCGTAGAGCGTGTCAAACTCTAAAAAATTGGAAGCGTGCCAACGATGTGGGCGGTTCTCCCCCCCGGACATCTCTCCCCACGAGCGTACAGTACCGTCCGAGAAAAGGTCCCCCACAGTGTGAATGTTCAGCGTCTGTAACGCAGTCACAACCCCTCTGTCCCTACACGGGGCCAGCCATGAGCACCAGTCCAGCCTGGTCACCGGAGAGTATAGTATATTGCCCGCCTGTGCAGCTAAGAGTGAATGCCAGGCATGTACTACCGAATTGAGGGAATCCATGATACCTGTGCGTCGATTAGGAGGGCCGAATACCAATGAGGGAAGTGGCTTAGGGGCAGCAACGATAGTTTCAATCCGCACGTGGGGTATGTTTGTGGGGCTGTGTATCCAGTAATAAGCGTGTGAGCTCTGAGCAGCTCTATAATATAGTTCCAGATCTGGGGCACCAAGTCCCCCCATGGAATATGGCAACGTCAGTATTCGCCATGCCACTCGCGCCTGCTTGCCCGCCCATGCCAGGCGAATCAATAGGGATTGAAGGCGTTGAAAGTAGGGCCGAGCAAGAACCATCGGGATATTTGTAAAGAGAAAGAGGAATCGCGGTACCACGACCATTTTCATCAGGGATACCCTTCCCAGCAATGACAGCGGGAGGCGGATCCATCGATCAATGTCGTCCTCGAGCCGTGACATGGCTACTCCGTAATTCTCCCGAAGAACAACCTCCGAGTCGGTATGTAGTCGGATCCCCAGGTACCGCACCGCTTCCGTGGACCAGTGCAGAGGGAATTCAGGCTCAAATGGCACCTTGGCGGGAGTAAGGGGAAACATAATGGACTTATTCCAGTTAACTTTTAAACCGGACAGGGAGCCGAAGCGGACCACCTCTCGCAGAACCGGAGATAAATTGTCCTCGGGGTTCCTGACATAAAGTAATGTATCGTCTGCATATGTGGAGACGATTAGCCGATAATTAGGAAAGCGGATACCTCTGTGGTCATGGTATTCCCTCAGAGCACAAGCTAGGGGTTCCGCAATCAGGGCATAAAGAATGGGGGAGAGAGGGCATCCCTGTCTTGTGCCCCTCGAAACCCTGATCGGGTCAGTGACCAGTGAGCCAATCCGAACGCGCGCCGTGGGGGAGGAATACAGCACATCAAGGAGTTGTAAAAAAAACGCACCGACCCCCATACGTCTGAGGACCTGCCTCATAAAGGGCCATTCGACAGAGTCGAATGCCTTTTCCATGTCCAGGAACACTGCGATGGCTGGTACCTCCGGCCTAGTATGTTGTAAGGCGGCAAAGACAGTGCGCAGATTATACGTTAGGTTCCTGCTGGGGACAAATCCATCCTGTTCCGGGGCCACCAAAGTCGTGACCATCGGCATCAGACGGTTCGCAAGGATTTTCGCAAAAATTTTGGCATCCACATTCATTAAAGACAGGGGCCTATATGAGGCACATTCATCTGGCGGCTTTCCCGGTTTGAGGATAGCCACAAGTAAGGCCTCGCGCATAGTTGAGGGCATTTCTCCCGTGATACACATGTCCTCAAATAGTGTAGCTATATGTGGAAGCAACAGGTCGAGGAATGTCCTATAAAAGGTGACCGTGAGACCATCACTACCCGGCGCACTACCTGCCCTCATGCCAGAGAGAGCCAGTCTAATTTCATCCCGTTCAATTGGGCACATCAGGAACTCTCGGTGCCAATCGGAGAGCCATGGGAGCTTTATATTGGTCAGATAGTCGAGAATCTGGTCGTCCGAGCTATTGCCCCTGGTGGAATAGAGATCCGCGTAGTATTGCCTAAAGGCGTCGGCCACCTGGGTGTCCGTTAATGGGGGTTCGCCTGACTGCGGCTTAAGTTCCGGTATCGCTGTGCAGTCCTTACGGGACCTAAGGAGTTGCGCTAAGACCGCTCCCGGCCGCTCACTCTCTCCATAATTGCGGGCCGTAGCGTATTTCCCTAGATGCTTTATCTCCGCATCAGCTGCTGCGTGATATTCTTGAAGAGTATGCGCTATCTCAGAGTCGAGCTCTGTGTTCTGTAACTCTATCCGGGAAGCCTCCAGTGCCTTAATCTTGCGCTCTAGTTCAGTCAGTCTGTTCCTGATCGATTTGAGAACACCTGCGTGTTTGGAGATAGTAACGCCCCTGATGTAGACCTTGAAGGTCTCCCATATAGTCTGGAAGGAGTCGACCGACCCCAAGTTAGTTTCAAAAAATGTCTCAATAGCCAAAGCAAGCTCCTCTTTGAAAACCGCGTCCAAAAGGGAACGAGGCGGGAACCGCCATAAGAAGGGAGGAATCCGTTGTTTGGTGGAAGCGAGTGTCAGGAGCAGGGGTGAATGATCGGAGTAGGTACGAGGGAGAATCGTACAAGCCCGGATGCGTGACGTCAGGCAGTCCGAAGCAAACCAATAGTCAATTCGAGTGTGTACATTATGATAAGCTGAATAATGAGTAAAGCCCCCTTGTCCTGTGTGTCGTATTCGCCAGACATCCCGCATGCCTAACTGGGTCAAGGATGCCTCCACAACTCTGGCCGACACCGAGGGCAGCCTGTCTGGTCCGTCCGATCTATCCCGCGCCGGGTCCCTGACAAAGTTAAAATCCCCCCCCCCATAGGGTCTGCCCTTGGGCGTAAGAGTGAGATAGTGCCGACAATTCGTCGTAGAAGGCTGGATGGTCATAGTTAGGTCCATATACATTTAAGAAGAATAGCTCTAGGCCTCTACCACTGCATTTAGAGAGGGCATACCGTCCGTCCCTGTCCGTCTTCAGAGGCGTCAATCGGAGCGACCCCCTTGGGTTAACCCACGCCAATACACCCCTAGCATGAGTGGTAAAGCCTGCCGCGTGGATATTACCCCGTAATCCCCTGGTGTTCAGAATAGGACAGTCTGACGGGAGGTGCGTTTCCTGCAGTAGAGCCACGTCCACCCTATGTCTATACAAATAGCTCAATACTCTACGGACCTTCCTATGATCATTGAGGCCTCGAACATTCCAAGTAAGCAAGGTCAAAGAATCCAGGGGCATATCATGTCTTGTCGCAGCTGTGTCAGTCATCTGGGAGAGTGTTGTCCGATGTCCACACCTTTAATCTGGTCAGGGCTGTTCTGCAATGTTGCTGCATGTCGCAAAGTGTCACAACCATAAGCACGTCTAAAAACCATCCCATGTTCCCACACCCCTCCCACATCAGGCCAACTGAAACACGGCCCATATCAATCAAATACCCCCCACTAGCGTTCTGGCATTTGTTGAAAGTGTCAAGAATAGCATACTGTGCCAGAACCAAAAACAAGCCCAGCCCCTCTCCCCCCACCCACGCCCATCCCCAACTTGGCCGCGATGCCCCCCCACCCTCCTGAGGATCCCTCCCTCCCTTCCCACAGAACCAAACATTCCTAGTGCAATGCACACAGGGGTGGATGTAGCTCACTCAGCAAGGATACACAAAAGGGAAGTTAGAAACTGAGCCCAGCCGAGATCAATATCCGCACCTCGGAACTCGTGTCTCATGCGGCTGCCAATAATCTTAGGAGCCCAGTGCCGCGAGGCCACCCCACAGTCACCGCCTCCTCCAGGGTTCTAAATCCTAACCAGTGCCAGGGGAAGAGCCTCTCTGCAGAATAATTAGTGGGCCCCCTGGTCCCACCGTCATGGGTCGTTAAAACTCGTTGTACCTTTAAAGTCACATTTCTCACTCCACTGCCGGTTATCTGCGTTCAACGGGCCCCCCCCCCCTCATGCCACTCAGTCAGACAGCATGACTCCCCCGGCCCCCTGCTGTGCAACGTTAATGAGATCAAAGGTAATGGGAGAGCCACTCCTGACGTCAGGAACAGGACCAGCCGAAAACAAACCCCCCCCCCCCCCCCCCCAACACCGTCTCTCTCCCACTCACTCCCATTGGGTCATACTTGTCTAGAATTGGCATCAGAAAGCACTTAGTCCTGGTCGACCAGAGAGCCACCCACAGCCCCCTCCGTCAACTGAGTCTCTGGGTCGGTCCGCTTCTCTTTCATCCATTCTTTCAGTGCCTTCTGCAGGGCTTTTGGGTCGGTAAAAATGTGAGATCGGCCCTGTCTGTTAACCCTGAGTTTCGCAGGGTATAGCATGGCGTAATCCACTCCCATGTCGCGGAGTTGCCTCTTCATGGGCACAAACTGTCTGCGAGATTCCTGGACCCGGGCGGTAAAATCAGGGAACAAAGATATCGTTGACCCTTCATAGCGCAGCGGTTGTTTCTCCCGGGCCAGTTTCAATGCGACGTCCCGGTCCCTGTAATTAAGCAATTTTGCTATGATCGGCCTTGGGGCTGCTCCAGGCGCCGGGCGTGGGCCCAGAGAGCGGTGCGCCCTCTCTACCACAAACATATTTGAGAAAGAGGTATCTCCTAGTAACGACTTCAGGAGCCCCTCCGTAAAAAGCTCCATATTGCCAGTCTGGGTTGTCTCTGGCAGGCCCGTGATGCGGAGATTGCAGCGCCGAGAGCGCGCCTCTAGATCCTCTGTTTTGTCCTGTAGGACCTGCAGGACTCTGCCCAGTTGTTTATGCTCGGTATCTAATGCTGTCTGTGCCTCCTCCGTCTCTGTCAGTCTACGTTCTGACATATCGAGCCTCTCGGCGTGCTTGTCGAGACGTTCGGCCATGCGGTCCATCCTGTAGGACAGGGCGTCCAGTTTCGTGCCCAGAGAGGCAATACCCCCCTGGAGGTTCTTCTCCATGGCCAACAGCAGCCCTCGGAGGTCCTGGTGTGGGTCGGGGGCAGCCCGGTCCTGGTCGCGAGCCCCATCCTCGGCGGCGCCATCGCTGGACTTGGAGCGTTTCTGTGCGAACGACAGTTTAGTTTGCGCCTTGTCCACTCGCCCCATTGTAGCTTCCCGATCGCTGCTGCTGCTGCGCGCTCTGCTCCCGCACTCCTCAGCACCAAGTGGGAGCACACCTTACTGCACTCTCGCCCCTCTCCAGGGTATGGCCTACCACACCAGGGTGGTCACTCCAGTGTTTATCTTGTGAGACGTTGCAGTCCAATGAGGTGGTAGAGAATAACAACAGATGCAAGCCTGGCCCAGCCCCCGCCGCAAGCACACAAGGAGCTCTCCACCACTTAAGCCCGCGGAGCTCCACCAGGCCAACAGGTGCTATGACTCAAGTAGTTTGCTGCACCACCATGCCGTTCAAGGCGGCTCTCACCAAAATATCACCAGAGTCTCAGGGGATTTCCAGCAGCTTCCCCCCCTCCAGAGGGCGATCACTTGCGTTAGTGCACCTTGTCCCCAGTGTATGTCACGGTTGAACAGGGCCACAGGGCTGCGCGTTGTTCCCAGTGACCGCAAAGATCTTCACCAGGACAGCCGTGGCGCAGTAGTTCCTGCGTGCCCCCGCTCACGGATTAATTGCCGTGTGTTGGTCGGCCCTCCAAGTGGCCCGGAGCCCAGCCCGGTTGTGTCTTGTAGCTGGGAGCCCCCCTCCACACGTGTACCCCACAGCGAGGCCCCCCAGGGGTCAGCTGGATCTTCGTCGCTCCCGATGCCCAGGCCCCCGGGGAGCCAGCGCCAGGCGGATCATGCGGCGCTCTGTCTCTGCTCCGGCGCTTCACTCACCCGGCTCAGCGTTGCCTGATCAGGCCGTGTGTGTACTCAGCGCCGCTCCGCCTCCAGGGCAGTCGCCGATGTCAGTGCGTGCCCCGCGTCCACCTGGGCCCCACCTGCACTCCGGCTGCAATGTCCGGCTCGGTCCGCAGTGTCGGGGCAGCGAGAGCCAAAGCAACCAGCCACAGTCACTGCACCGCGCCGGTCCTGAGGTGTTCTGGGCCTCTGCGCAGTGCGTTGCTGGCGCGCGGTCACCTTCCCTGCCGCCACAGTCGACCCGTCACCGCTCTCTCCGCTACTGTGGGTCCCGGCTTTTCAGGCCCAGTCCGCACAGCGCAAGGATCGGTTCACGGCTCTCCCAGGAAGCCGCGCAGGACGCCGCCCTTCGCTCCTCCACTCCCAGACGGTCCGCCGAGTCCAGGGCCCACAAAATTGTCGCCGGTTAGTGCTGCAGCTGCAGGATTATTAGCGGATCGTTGTTCCGAGTTACGGAGCTATCGGCTCAAGCGGCCATCTTGGTCACGAGCTAGCTCCGCCCCCAATATGGGGTGTGAATTCTGGAGATGTATCACCAAGTGTGTTTCTGCTTCACCCATGAAGACTATAGGCATAAGGTGGGGTCGAATATGCACCCACCAAAGTCTCCTTTTTAAAAAAAATTATTTGAAGAAAAAGTTCTTGGTTAAATGAAAAGAAGTTGTTATAGAAGCAGAACTCAACATCTCCAGGATCATTTTGTTGAGAGTTCAAAAGTGGGCAAACCGGGTGCATAGGGCCTTTCGTGAGGCTCAAAAGCCATCCTCATTTGTGATGAAGGTGTGAGGGCTGGTAACACCAAGTACAAAGTACAGCTGCCATCCAACACCATTAACTTTGTTCAGTATGCCCTTTGTATCCTTTGTACATGATGGTAAGTCCTTCATGAAAGGCTAGAGCATGACAAACAAGTTACTTACCTTCACAAATGCTTTTTCTGGCAGAGACTATATCTAGCCACAGATTTATCACTTTTTGAATACTCTCTAGGGGTCAAACTGGATCATGAAACATTTCAGCCTTTGCACACCGGTAGGTGGCACCATGTAGCTCCACATTGACTACTTCTGCCCTGAAAATGACATGTGGAGCCTTTATAGATGCCACTTCCCCCGCACTGACGTCAGTTGCTTTTCAGACTGTTCGTGCCACGAGACGCAGAGCCCTAAAGGAAAACTGGTGTGACTAGTGCGCAGATTCCTAGATTCTGGATCTTATTAATTGATCAAGGCCAACACCAGAACAGCGAGGATGGGAGGGTCGGTGAGGAATCTGTGGTCAGCTAGAGTCACTATCTTAAAGAGAGTTACCATAGGTAAGCAACTTCTCAGATTCCTTACCTTCTGAATATATATCAAAGCAGTACCCATATGGAGGTGTGTCTGTGGAATGGCGCAAACCAGAAAGTCCTGTAGGACCGAGCAGGTAAAATGCCCCTCTTCAGACAGTAGCGCTTTGTGAATATACTGAGGGACACCCAGATAGCTGCCTAGCAAATATCTAGGACAGGGACTCCACGTGCTACCGCAGTGGTAACAGCTTTGACCCTGGTAGAATAAGCATGCAGTCCTTCTGGAGGCTGCTTTTTAACTAGTGCATAGCGGATCTTAATGCAGAGCACGATCCAGAGGGAGATATTTCACTTATGCACAGCCTTGCGCCTTTCTTCACTCCAGAGAACCCAACAGAGATAAAGGATCTATGCAGAACCTCAGCGCTCTCATGGGGTCCTAGCGATTGAGTCTCTTGTCCTCCTTAGAGTAAAGAGGCTGAGCATAGAACACCAGCAGGGTGATGTTTTGACCAACATGGAATGACAGCACAACTTTAGGCAAGAAGAATGCCCACATCTGCAGAACCAGTTTGTCTAGGAAGAACATGGCGTACGGTGGGTTGACAAAGAGCTTGAAGCACACTCACTCACTGCGCCAATGTAATAGCAACAATAAAATCTGTAATGAGGATGAGGAAATGCAAGGAACAGCTGTGAAGTGGCTCAAATGGAGTGCACATTAGAAATGTGAGGACCAAGTTAAAGTCCCACCATGGCATGACAAAGGGAAGAAACAAATGTTCTAAACCTTTCAAAAAGTGCATAATAACTGGAGACTTAAACAAAGAGGGCTGATCTGGCAACCACAGAAAGCACAAATGAGCTGAAAAGTACAATTTAACTGTGCGCAGAGGAAGGCCTTGCTGGGCTAAGGACACCACAAACAACAATACATCATATAACTGCCTGGAGGGGGTCTACCTGCCGAGCATCGCACCAAGCCACAAATTTGTCCCAATGACCGGTGTATACAATTTTGGTTGAGGGACACCTGGCTCCAGAATGCCGATATGGAGCCGGGACTCCACTGGAGACCAGAGGCCTTTGATCTCCACCTCTCCCAGGTGGCCACCCCAACCCAGAAGCGATGCATCGTAAACCACTGTAAGCTCTAGGTGGGGGAAGGGAGAGGGGCCTGTCACTGACCCAAATCCAGTTAAGTTACAACCACTGCAGATCTTTTGCAGGCACCTCCTAAATCTGAACGTAGTCCCTCTAAGACTTCAGATACCACTGCAGAGCCCACGTTTGCCAACCGGCATGCTCAACCAGCAAGATGCAAGAGGCCATCAGTTCCAGCAGCCTCAAAGTCGGCCTCACTGAAATACAGGACCGAAGCTAAAAGATCAGGATCACAGTCTGAATGTCCTGGACTCTTTCCTGGGGGAAAGGCACGAAACCGGACCATGTCCAGAATGGCTCCAGTGAAGGGGAGCATCTGGGAAGGAGGAGTCGGGGGCGAATTCGGCATGTTGATAGTGAACCTCAAAGATGGCAAGAGGTTTGTTGTAGTCTGAAGGTGGGTTAAGACTGCCTAAAGCGAGCCCACCTGCAACAATAAGTTGTCGAGGTTGGGGAAGATGTGTACGCCTGACTTCCGAATATGTGCTGCCACCACGCCAACACTTTCGTTAACATTCAAGGGGCACTGGTGAGACCAAATGGGAGCAGATGAAAGGGAAGCTCCTGGCCCACCACAAACCGCAGGTAGCGCAGATAAGCCTGCTGGACGGTTATTTGGAAATACGCATCTTGTATGTCCAACACCACCATACGGTCTCCAGGGTAGAGGGAAGACGAGACCTAGACTAGTGACAGCATTTTTAATTTTACCTTATGGAGGAAGGAGTTGAAGGTGTGCAGGTTTAAAATAGACCGAAGGTCGCTGTCCTACTTGGGAAGCAGACAGTAGTGGGAATAGCACTATGTCCTACTTCTGGCACGGGCACCTGCTCAAAAGTCAAGTCAAGTCACACAGCTTTATTCGATCTTTGTAAAAACAGACCATAAAAGCACAAAATATCATAAAATCTGCACGTCAAATATATAAGCTTATGTACAGTGTTAAAAGAGAATTAAACAGTTTTGCCATGAACAAGATAATCAATTCACATAAAACTTTTAAAATCAGTTAAAATTGATATCAATCATTATTGTTAAGGGATCGTCCCACCATTTTCCTCTTTCTAAAACATGCCCACAGTAATGAGGCTACCGAAAAGCATACAAATGGATCCGATAGGGCCTTTAAAAAATACATAGCCACCCGATACGGTTTAAAATTATGATACCTCAGGATTGGGAGGAAAAATGTTTTTCTTTCGTCTGAATAGTTTTTGCAAAATAGTAATATGTGTGGGTCTGACTGCACGGCATAGTTATTACAGGGACAAGGTGACAAATCTGCCAATTTGTATCTCTTTCCCGGGTACCACAGGAGTAACGGAATCATATTCAATCGAAAGCGCAGTAGAATAAATCTGTGCTGCGCATTATTGATGCGAGAGAGATAGTAAAAACCCTCCCCTGGTCTTGGTGGAACCAGATCATAGGCAATAGATGAGTATTGAGAACATTTCTGTCCCCTTCGAGCATAGCTTGCTCTCTGGATGAATAAGTCCGTTATCCTTTTCTTTGAGATCCTTTTACAGGAATCAGGGTCTTTAAATAGTTCTCCCAGCCCTAGGGCAATCAGTTGGACCTCTACATAATTTAACCACCCAATCCTCTTGTAATAATCCAACTTACAGCAATCCCTGATAATAGTTTGTCTCAGATCCACCGTAGACCTCCGCCATATTGAAAGCCACAGCAGGACTGGAGCCAATCTTATGCAATCACTGAGATAAGGAAGACCCAATTCGAGATGTAAAATATAGTTTGGGGCTGATTGCGGTAAGGACACTCGGTTTTTAAAGAAGCTGTCTTCCACTTGCTGCAATTGTTCGACATTAGCCATCCCCCAAACTCCTGCCCCATAAATTGCAGCGGACTTTATTTTTGCGAGGTAGATATTCTTTATTGTGTCCAGGGGGCTACCTCCCAGCTTCTTTGCAAATCTTTTGACAGCATTGAGGCTCCTTTGCATACCCTGGGCTCTTGCCGCCACTAAATTGGACCATGAGTGATCCTTCTCGAAAAGGACTCCCAGATATGAGAAGGAATCTACCACCTCAATTTTCTTTCCTGCCAGCTGGAAGTGGGGGTATTTCTCTCCTCTGGCAGCTCCTGCCACGATTATAAAAGATTTGGATACCCTGACTTTTAGGTCAAGGGAGGCCATAAAGGTGGAGTAAGCCGAAATTAACGATTGCTGGGCTAACCCCGATCTGGCCATCAATACTGCATCGTCAGCGTACGCCAAGATTGGAAGAGGGGCATGATCGAATTTAGGCACGTCCACGGGTAAAGCAGACAGGGAGGACTCTACCCCGTTTGTGTAGATGGAAAAAAGAAACGGGGCGAGAACACACCCCTGTCTTACTCCCTTTTCGATTTTAAAGTGCCGTGTACGCTCCCCCTTCCTGCCGTACCGAACACAAGCGGTGGCATTGGCGTACAGCTGACGTATAAAACCAATTATCGGCGGATCAATGCCCATCCCCTCCATCATAGACCACAGCCTTGGATGGGAAACACAATCAAAGGCTGCGGTCAGATCCATAAAGGCCAAATAGATCTTCCCTCCTTTTGCTTTAGTATATTTCCCTATGGATAAGGAGAGGTTTAGGCATTGATCCTCTGTCCCCATTCCCCTGCGGAATCCATATTGTGCCTTCATAAAGATATTATGGGTTTCAGCCCACATCTCCAGTCTGGCCAAGAGGACCCGACCCATAAGTTTGGCGGTGGTATCGAGGAGGGATATAGGGCGATAGTTCTTTGGTGACCCCCTCTCCCCTTTTTTGTAAATAGGTACAATTACACTCTAAGAGGGACCCACAAATCATAATTATCCTGGAAGAGGTCAATTGGGATCCCATCGGCCCTGGCGCCTTGCTGGGAGTGCAGGCTTCTAGTGCCTTTTTACCTCTAATACAGAGAAAGTTAGCCACCCCTGAGGTAGAAGTGCTGAGCTAAGCAGTAATGGGTTAGAGGGAGTTGATATACCAAATATATTTTCAAAATATCTCACCCATGCCTCTTCATCTATGTATACGTCTAGCGTAGGGTCACTAGGCTCTTTGAAATGCGGGGCGTTCACTATTTTCCAGAAGTCTCTACTGCTGCCCGAAATGGCAGCTTGCTCAAGGTCTTCCCAAGCCTGCGCCCTGAGATCCTTCTCTCTAACCCTCCCAGCTAGTTTATAATCGTTACGTAATACACAAATCTTAGTGGGATCTCTAGGATTAGTTTTTAGGGCATTTACAAGCGCTTTTTTAGCTTTAGAGCAGGCTGTGTCAAACCACCCAATATTAGCAGAAGCATTTGGCGACTTAAACTGGGTAAGTGCAACTTTTATTTTTGCCAAAAGGGCGCAGAACTGGGTAACCAAGAATGAAGGAGATGCATTCTCTCCCAGACATGATAATATTTCCTCTTTGACTTGGATTAAAATTTCAGGAACTAGATTTAGTTTATGGGCCTGTGACCATTTCAATTGGTAACCATTTTTCCTGGTCAAAATTACGTCTTCAGCTACCTCATTATGCTCTTTAGCTTTAGACAGGATGCTTAAGTGTGTAAATAGAATGGCGTGGTCACTATGGGAAGTAAATCATGTACTCATATGCACCACTTTCCCATTTAAGTGTGCCGGAGCTAAAATAAAGTCTATAATAGACTCTTGAATGCCCCGTCTAAATGTTGACACTTGCCCTCCCTCTTTCACTTCGTTAATTATACCCAGATTCCACTTATGTAATAAGGTATTTAGGGTTTCACTGTACTCATTATGGATAAAGTGTGAGAGTGGGTTGCCATGGGAGTCTTCTACTCCGCATACTCTAGTCCCATTAAACTTGCAAAGATGAATATTAAAGTCCCCCGCCTAAATGAGGTTTGCGCTACCCCCGTTTTTTGCCATATTCAGTTTCTCAATCTCCTTTGCTAGGGCGTCCGCCACAACCTTCATGTTTCTCCCGGTTTCGTTGTTATAGAAATTGACAATTGTCCAGATATCTTGGTTTCTGTGACCCAACTGGAAGATCTGGAAGTGGCTATGTATGGGACCAACCTGCCTGACTTGAAGTGGTATAGTGTTTGAAATTAAAGTTAGTAGACCCCCCTTCGCCCTCCCAGAGGATGATGGAATTGCCGGAGAGTGGAAGGTACGAAACCCATGGAAAAAGACTGGGTCTTTAGCCCAAGTCTCCTGGAAGAATACTAACTCCATGGTTTGCACTTATTTATCCACTGGTGGTTTCCTATTTTAGAGGCTATGCCTGCCACGTTCCATGTTATTAGGCTTGAGACCCTCGCTATCAATCATGAAGGGTAGGGGGGTCAGCACATGCTCCAAATTACTAGATATAGGAGTTACAACTGCAGGAGCATTCTCTAAAGGTGGTATGATGAATGGGGTCTCCAATAAACTATACTCTGCTAGGGCCGGGGTAATTGCCTTGGCTGATAAAAGATAGGGTGAAGGAGTTAGTCAATCACAGTCCTCCAGGTTCGACAGGGCTTCGAATCTATTGTGTAGTCTGATCCCGTGATTTGAGGTGGAATCCTCTTTCCCTCTCACACGGGGTCGTTTTTCTACCCCAATCCCTTTCCGTTATTGTACCATAGCCAGTGTAAAAATACTCTAGTGATAAGGGTATTATCTGTGTATTCCTTAGGGAAAGGCTATGAAAGTTGGCTAGGAGATTAGGGGCCGTGTGAACATTATTGAAATTGATAACCACACAGTCACCGGCGAGGGATTTTCTTAGGCCACCCACCCATCCCACTCTCCTGGCCATGATAATTTCGTTAGCCAATTGCTTCCTTCCCCTCTCTGTTACTTTAACATTATTTGATAACCAATGAAGGCATTTGTCCATTAATTGTCCTGTAGATTCAATTTGATCTTCTCGAAGGGGGGGGGAACGTTTGCCAGAACCAGCACCAATGGGACAGCAGCAGGTGGAAGATGGAGAGTTTGTTGCGGGAGACTCTCACATCGTCTCGTAGAATTCTCAAATAAACCTACTGACTGAATAGCCCCTCTTATTTCCTTCTGGGCTGTTAAGGGCTGAGACGATGGTCCCCCTTTGCTCAACCCTTGGGGAATCTGGTTGCCACATGTTGAGTTAGTGTTGGAGATCACGTTTAGGGGCTGTGTTGAGACATTAATGGGGTCGACCAGAGGTGTTGATGTTATTGATGTCCTTATCGAAGATGCTGGTGGGCCTCTTGCTTCCATTGATTGTACTGGGTCTGTACTTGTGGATGCTACCAAAGAAGGAGCATTTAACTGAGACACTTGAACAAGTAATGAACGATTCTGGGACTCTAACTCTGCCAGCCGAAGTTCAATTTGGGACATTTTGGCTAAGATAGGAACCATTATATTATTTAGCCTTGTCGTGACTTCTGACCAAATGGTATCATCTTGCAGAACTTGGAGAGATGGAATATTAGGAGTCACAGATGGTGCAGATATTTTGCGGTTCATTGTGTGCGTCTTTTTTTGGGGGCCTTTAGATTTAGCGGCACAATTATTTTTTAGATGTTTTGATTTAGCACCACTAACGACGCCCCCTGCTCTGGTGCGCTTAGCCGGAGGTAGCGGCGATGTGTCCAGTGATGATACGTTCAAGGGTGAATGAGTTATACCCCTCCTTGGTGAGATCTCTGTGTTCAGGTTGGGAGGAGAGGCACTGCCCTGGTCCTGTGCAGAGTCTGGGAGAATTATGGGTAATGATGGCTGCATATCCAGAAGGGGATCGATAGCAGACCCTCTAGACAATCTCGATGTTGAGGGGGCCGGCTCTAAGAATAGGCTTCTTTCGGTCAGCTCAATCTCGTGCGAGAGAACACTGGCCGCTCTTACCAAGAACGAGTCCAGGGTAGCTCCCACCCCCCCACCAATCCTCTCCTTTGGGCCCCTTTTTCTCGCCATACTTGCTACTATAAAAACAGTACCTTAGTCGGATGCAGATGAAAGATAGTAGGCCCAGCCCGACCGCCTCGAGGCTCTGACGGGCCCGCCCTTGGCCCGGGCTTTGCCCGAGCGTGTCCCGCACCGCGGGCCGGCGTCCTTCTTTTGAAGCGCGTCAGCGCGCTGAGGTCTGTGGTAGTTGTGGTCCTCCTGGACCTTGCGAGAGCCCGGTTAGAAGAGACAGCAACAGGAGGCCAGCGGATCCCTCCAGTGACCGCGGCTACAGCACGCCGCGGGCCGGCGTCCTTCTTTTGAAGCCCGTCCGCGCGCTGAGGTCTGTGGTAGTTGTGGTTCTCCTGGACCTTGCGGGAGCCCGGTTAGAAGAGACAGCAACAGGACCCCAGCGGAGCCCTCCAGTGACCGCGGCTACAGCACGCCACGGGCTGGGGTCCTCCTTTTGAAGCGCGTCCGCCCGCTGAGGTCTGTGGTAGTTGTGGTCCTCCTGAACCTTGCGGGACCCTGGTTAGAAGAGACAGCAACAGGAGCCCAGCAGAGCCCTCCAGTGACCGCGGCTACAGCACGCCGCGGGCCGGCGTCCTTCTTTTGAAGCGCGTTCGCGCGCTGAGGTCTGTGGTAGTTGTGGTCCTCCTGGACCTTGCGGGAGCCCGGTTAGAAGAGACAGCAACAGGAGCCCAGCGGAGCCCTCCAGTGACCGCGGCTACCTCAAAAGTCAGTTTGGTCAAAAGGACTTGCACTTCCTGCTGCAAAATGGAAAGATGGCAGTCCATCAGTGGTAGGGGAGACAGTGTAAGGTGAGGCAGTGTGGAAAGGAAGGGTAGGGCTTGCCAACCAAGCATGAATCGTTGAATATTGCCTCTTACTTGGTGGCTGTGCTCCACTAAGGGCACGCTAAAGTGGTTTAGCAGGGAGGGCAGTGGACTGGGTGGTCAGTTGACCTCGACTTTGGGGTTGTGGGCACCACGGCTGCAACCGCAAAAACTGCTGGGTGCCATGCTGGGTTAGGATTGTCTGTCAGTATGGGGTACCTCTGCTGAGTCAAGAAAGGAACGGTAGGACTGATGTGGCTACTGAGGTGTGACAGATCATCCCAGGTAGCGTGCTGTAACCCTGCTCTCCTTGAACAACTAGAGTGGAGCCTGCATGTCCCTAAACTGGCGAGTCCCATCGAACGGCATGTCCATGAGGGACGACCATACATCGCCTGAAATACCGGTGGACCACAGCAAAGCGTGGGGGTGAATGGTGACACTGGTGCCAAAGGCCCTTCTGTTGGAATCGGTGGTATCCAAGCCACAACGAATTTGGAACTGGTCACGAATGTCCTGAATGGTCTTGGCAAGGGCCAGATATCATCATTGACACCTGGGAGGACTGAAGCCACAAAGTCTCAAAGGGTGTGTGAATAGTGCCCGAGCAGACAGGTGGCATTTACAGACCCTAGCGCCAAGCTGAGGATGAAAAGAATCTCTTCCTGAAAGTCTCCTCCTGCTTCGACTCCTTATCGGAGGGAGTAGTTGGAAAGGTGATGGGACTGGTTTTGCTTGCAGATGCCTACACCACCAAGGTTTCAAGTAAGGGGTGTAGAGATAAAAATGCAGGGTCGACTGTGGCAGGGAGCTCATGTCGTGCAATTTGGCGGATTGACCGGGGGGCCAGAGGAAGGACTGTGCCATTGCCCACAACGAGGTGTCTGTAAGAGCCTTGTTAAATGGTAAGAGGGGCCCAGGAGATGACTGCTCAGGCTGAAGAGCCTCCGTAAGTACATTTGTCTTGAGCTTCAAGACGGGGAACTGGAGGTCAAGAACTGCGGCCGCCCTATACATAACCATGGCATAGGAAGCACTCTCCACAGTGGCAAGACCAGGGGATGAGAGGTTTCCGGACTAAAAGGTAGGTATCAAGGCCTCTAGCCTCCTGCAGGTCGTCATACCACTCCTCCTCGTGAGAAGTTTGGCCAATCTCATCACCCACATCATAATAGTTATCTTAATCTGTGACAATCAAGGAATGCAGAATGTGCTGCTGCTGTTGTGGAGTCCGATCAAGCAGAGGAAATGGAGCGTCACAGCGGCCAAGCCCAACTTAAGTCGAAGTTGAACTGGTGCCGACTTGACATCAGAGAGGACAATTGGGGCCCCATCTTCCAGAGTCGACTGTGACGGCATCGGCGTCGATGCGCCAGGAACAGTTGTAAAGCGCGGAGCCTTCAACCTGTTTGATGGAGATATAGGTCTCAAAGAGACGGGTAAAGGTGCGGAATATGTGGATAGAAGTCTATCAGCAAAATGAGGCAATCCTGTGTCGTGTTATGTAGTAGTGAACAAGGGTCTTTTTACCAACTTTGTGGCCATAAGGAAGGACTCTTCACAAACTGTAAAGGTATGATGAATAAGACGTAAAAAGCATCAAATAACAAACTCAAAATGATTGTGAAAGCACCAAAAGTTGTTGAGTCGTGTTTTTACAAAATCCGACCAAAATGTAGTCAAATTTAAGGTAAAATGATCGGTGCCTAATTTACAAAGATAAAACTTGAAAGAACTTCAATATAAACAGCCAATCAATTGCCAAATCTGGGCCTTCTAGGATACAGGGGTCTGGATAGGGGTTTAGAGACAGTGCCAGTAATACATTATTGTAAGGCTGTTCTGCCTATTTCCAAACGTTTAAAAAAAGAAAACATTTTAAAGGCATTGCTCTCTGCTCAATTTCATAGTTTAGTTAGCCATCGATTAAAGGAAAGTGGTGCAGCATCCCATTTGTATACAAAATGAATAGGTATTCATGAACGCCAATGGAGACTCGGAGATAGAAATAGAAAAAAATCTCATGTCCATCAACAATATTGTAAGTCAGATAAGAATGTTTTAGTTCTTCAGATCAGGAATAAGGAATCGCAAACACTGCACATGTTCAAGGTATGACTCTTTTCCATCATTTACAGTATTCATTAAAATATTTCCTATTTCTACAACAAAAGAAAGTACCATGAAAGCTCTTTTTCTTACCTTATCAAAGGCATAAGATGGTCATTAAACTGCTTATCAAACAAATGAAAAATAGTATTGGCCTGTTGGACAACATCAAAGAAATAAAGATTTGCATTCTTTGAATCCGGTGAAGGAATAGCTACAATAGAAAAGAAAATATATATAGCTGTTTGAGGAATGAAGAGAAACAACAGATATTAACATACAAGAAACAGTGGAGGTATATCATTTGAGATAGCCTTAACCTATTGTGCTAAACTTCTTGAACTGACACACATACAGCATAATCACAACAAAGACTTTTCATCTGCCACACTTTGACTTAACAAGATGGGTATCGTGCAGAGAAATTAAACAATGCAAGGTCACCCTGTGATCTCCAATGTGGAATCTCCGACACCCTCCAAAATGAATACAAATTAAAGTTTGCTCTTATTGCTTCTTATTCAGGAGGAAAGATAACAGTGGTGTGCAGACTTTCTAATGACACCCGACTGGCAATACAGTTACTACTGTATCCTCCACCTGAGGATACCAGGTCAGAAATCAAGGGCATGAAAAAAGGATGAAACTAGGATTTGAAGGCAGAAAAATCAGCACTGGTGGAATAGACCTGGATGGTCAGGGCACACTCAACACCAGTGATGGAAACAATACTGGAAGTGGTGGCTGTGGGGAGGCAGGAACAATTGCAGTGGTGGTGAAGGTAAATAAGTAACAAAGAAGGCAAGGCTGGAATATGTTGCTTAATTACTACCCGAAATTTGGTCACCAGGCATCTCTTTGCTCAGTCTCTTGCTGGAGAGGACTTTGTCATGGAGGCACCACTACTTATCTTTAGGAGCTGTTCTCTGGTCATTACTGGATACTATTCAATCTTTTAATCCTTTTCTTTTTGCACGCCTTCATCAGCAAGGGCAAAACCAAAGACTGTGTCTGTGTAGACCAGCGGAGAGCTGGAGTTTTTTTCCATTAGTCTTACGGCAAAGACCAGCCATGATAATGAGGTTCTTAATTTCAAAGTCATGGTTGATGACACTGGGGTCATTTACTACAACATTATCATATATGATGCTAAAGACCTCATAAACTACAACATTTGTGTCTGTGTGGATGAGGACCAGATCATCACAGTTGTAATGGTCATTAACAACATGGCGACTCGTCAGTAAAAGCCAATTTGGAAATCTGCAGATTAAATGTTTGGCATATGTATTGTTTAGTGATTATACTTTTAACAGGAGTCCATCAGTTATGACCAAGTTCACTAATTAAATGAATGACACCATGACATTTATGAGCTGTAACATCAAAGAGTTTGTATTACAATATGCACTTGTTAAAAAACCCAAAAAAAACACAGTAAGGACCATTGTTTGCCCCTACAAAAAAACAATATACGCATACATTGTTTTATGCATGCCCCACATGTTTTCTACTAGAGGTGGTGTGCAAGAGAGTTGATAACGGCCTCAACGCATATTGCAGGGCATACCTTGGATGGGATTTGTACTAATTCAAACAACCTTATAGTGGACCCTCCAGCCACTTTAACGTTGTCCGACCACAAATACATCCCCATTTGGGATTGCAGGTACCGCTACACACACAGGTAAAAATTGTGGGCAGACCTGCAAAATTACCAGACGAAAATGGAATAAAATGTTAATGAATCCCAATTTGCACACCTTGGCAGAATCAGGCAAACCCACACTAACAGGGGATCCCTCGCTGGACACGAATATTTTTAATGACTGGATGGCCTCACTCGCCAATAAATTGGCGCCAGTAGCCACACTCAGCAGAGTTTCCCAGGGCAAATACTCTGCTCCCTGGTACACCTCGCAGCTAAAGGATCTACAAGGTAAATGTAGAAAACTCGAGCGGAAATGGAGGATAAATTATAATACAGAAGTGTTTATCATCTTTAGAGCAGCACTCAAAAATTACCATCAAAATATTAAACGTGAAAAGAAGGCCCACTATACCAATCTTATTTAACAGGCAGCGTCTGATCAAAAAATGATCTTCAAAATTGTAGAAACCTTTACTCACCCAAAGATGGTCGATCATGAAATTCCCCAGTCACAAAAACTATGTGACCAGATCGCGGATTACTTTGATAAGGTCAATGACCTAAAAAAGAACTTTAAACCAACAGACATACCTCCTACAGAAAGGCCTAATCTGGAAAGGAGACAGATGTTAAAAAGTTTTAAGGAGATCACCCTTGAACAGTCTAGACAGGCGATCATCACATGTAAATCAGGCTCGCCGTGCGATCCCTGCCCTCAGAAAATCCTACATGCACTTATTGATATTATCAATCCAACAATCAACCACATCATAAACTCCTCACTTAGACAAGCGATAGTACCGGATTGCTGGAAAATCGCCTCAGTTAAACCCCTGCAAAAGAAACAGCTACCGGATCCTACCACCCTATCGAATCTTAGACCCATCTCGTTACTACCCTGCCTAAGGAAAATAACGGAGAAACTAGTAAATAGACAACTAAATGATTTTCTCCTACAAACCAACATGCTGCATTCCAGGCAATCAGGCTTTAGGGCTGGACATTCAACAGAGTCAGCGCTGCTACATACCTCGGAGACATTAAATTTGCATTGGATCAAGGAAAGGTGGCAGTACTGATTCTGTTGGATCTCTCGGCCGCATTCGACACTGTCTCTCATTCCATCCTGGGGGAACAGTTAAAAAGAATCGGCATCTCACATAAAGCGCTGGCTTGGCTGGCCTCATTTCTTGAGAACAGAAAACAAACAGTAACTCTAGGTAATTACATATCCTCAGAGAAACAGTTGCTCTCAGGGGTCCCCCAAGGCTCAGCCTTGAGCCCAACACTCTTTAATATATACATGGTGCCCTTACTAGACCTGGTGTCATCCTTTAACATCAAGACCGTCTTATGCTGATGATACACAGCTTATCCTAACTTTTGATAAAGAATCCACGGCAGCAGAAGAACATTTCCAACAATGCCTCTCTGCTTTCTTTGAGTGGATGAAATCTAATCACCTTATGTGTAACGGCCAAAAGACGGAGATTATGCTGCTAGGAAAATACAATATCTTCACGCCCAATTTGTGGTGGCCGAATGATACAACACCCCCCCCAAATACAGTGGACACTGTCAAGAACTTAGGGATTAGATTTGGCACTTCTCTGTCCTTTCATCAGCAGGCACTGTCGGTGGCAGGGTCATGCTTCCATTGGATAAAAACTCTTTAAAAATTCTTTGATCTCCTTCCAGATACAGCTCGCAAGACCGTGGCAGTGGCATTAATCTTATCGCGCCTAGATTATTGTAACAGTCTGTACGCAGGAGTAAAGAAGATTACTCTGAAAAAGCTGCAGACTGTTCAAAATGCAGTGGCCCGGCTGGTACTGAAACTACCAAGAGGGTCCTCAGCTTCGGAAGCCCTCCATACTCTCCATTGGCTGCCTATACACAAAAGGATACTTTTTAAAATCCTGGAAATAACCTTTAGAACTGTAAAGCAAACTGGACCCAAATATCTCAGGACGAGAATTAAACCCTATGTAACGCAACGTCCTCTGAGATCCTCCACGGAAAATCTGCTAGTACCTCCTCGGTTCCGTCTAACGTCCAGAGGAGGAAAGTCAATGGCGGTCCTTGGAACAAAAGCATGGAATCACATGCCCAGCCAACTGAGACACATGCAGTTAGAAACTATGTTTAAGAAAAGGCTGAAAACCTGGATCTTCGCAATCCCAGACAGCCTGGCCCTATCTCTCATCTGAAAACGGCGCAAACAGAGACCACTCTCCTTGACACTTCATCTTACCTGCCACTCATTGCCAAGATGCTCCTTGTGAGTGATAGCTGTGACTTCATTCATTCATTCATTACACCAAAGTATATCTTGCCAGAAGTAAAAAAAGAAGTTAAAGAAAAGGAGAGATAGGTGTCCAGGAAAGACATGAAAAGTCACAGTGACAGAACTGAGATTGTTTTTTCGTTTTCTGCAAAATTGTAGCTTTGCATACTGTAAACTGTTCCATCAGTTCGTTGGAATGTTTGCATTGATTTATTTGCCTTATCACTTTATTTTATTGTGGGCATTGATCCTGAGCTTGTCTTAAGGTGCATACTGTTGTACTGGCCTAGGACATGAGGTGGCATATCATGTTCAGATTATTTTATAACAAATGAGTTTTGAAAGCATAGGAGAGGGGACTTCAGGATGATGCCTCTCTATCGGACTTCTCCACATTTCATGTCCCAAGCTCTGAAAAGGCAGAAACGTCTCTTACTGCAAAAACTGTTTTGTAGCCCTAGGGACCCGAAAATGTATAGGCCAATTTCGAAAGTGCCTTTACTTTTAAATGTCCTAGAGCAGGCAGCAGCGATAAAGAGGAAGAATTATCTAAGTGGCATAAGACATTTGGAAATAGGCAATCAGGATTTCAACATCATGGACTACACAAACAGGAATAGGCCAAGTTACAACGTACACGTTTACAATGCATGCCATTACAACGACCGCGTTGTTACATCGCATACCATTACGACGCAAGTCATTACAACAACTTGCTATAGGGGTGGCGCTGGATTTTGGAATTGTATAATTTATTATTCTGACTCCATCCAGTCTGTGCAACAGTAGGGAAGGTGTTGGATTTTAAATCCAACACCTTCTGCCCCCTACAGCAAGTCGTTGCAACGACTTGCGTTGTAATGGTATGCGAAGTAACTACACGGTCGTTGTAATGGCATGCATTGTATCGCATGGTGGTAAATGATGTTTACCCACAGACAGCATTAATGGATGTTTAAGCATTTCTTCAAGACATCAGGGACAAACGTGATCTCCCTATGCAGCTGGATCTATATTTGAACTTCACTACTATAGACCATGCCATCATGTTACAGGGATTGAGAGAGATGCCTGGGTTGTTGGAGGCCACTGACAAATGGTTTGTGTCATTATTGGTGATCTTTCAGCTGTAGCAGTGCTGAGCGATGCAGAACCACGAGTAAGTTAAGTCACCTTTGGCATACCCCAGGGACCCTAACTCACATCACTACTATTAAAGACTTATGTGCAACCACTACATGAAAAAGAAGACAACATTTCAAACGTATGCCAACAACACACAAGTAGTATTTCATCTTTTCTAGGATGGAGGAAGAAACCAAAAATCTGTGGAAGATATTTTTCACAAGACTCTTTAATGATTAGATAGTATCTAGTTGAGCCTAAATGAGGAAACGATTGAATCCTTCTTTGGCTAGGAGTCAGCCATTAGGAACATTAAAAAACTGCCACCCATTTTTCACAGTAGGGCCTGTGTAAACCAAATGAAGGACAAGATTAAAGTTGTTTGCTTTTCAGGCCAGGTTCACAAAGGTAATAATAAATCTGCACTTATAGAAGTACTATTTCTCACAGAAGATGATTTATGATTTTTCCCTACTCACAGAATTCACCTGTAGTGTTAGACCTGTCAGCCTTAGGGTTTCCTTTCCCCAAACATTTTGCCTTTCTCCTCCATTTTTGGCTGATCTCGCTTTTCCTGGCCTTAGGGCTCTGTGGCCTTTACCAATGCTAACCAGTGCTAAAGTGCATGTGCTCACTCCTTAAAACTTGGTGACGCTGGCTTATCCCTAATTGGCATATTTAATTTATTTGTAAGTCCCTAGCAAAGAGGCACTGCCTGTGCCTAGGGCCTGTAAATTAAATGCTACCAGTGGGCCTGCAGCACCGATTGTGCCACCCACTTAAAAAGCCCTTTAAACATGTTTCAGGTCTGCCGTTGCAGCCTGTGTGTGCAGTTTTAAACTGCCATTTAGACCTGGCAAAATAACCCTTAGCCAGACCCCAACCTTTCTTTTTTAATACATATAAGTCACCCGTAGGGTAGGCCCTAAACAAACCTCAGGGCTGGGTGCAATGAACTTAAAAAGTAGGACATCTTATGGTGAAATCGGATTCTAAATTACAATTTTGAAAATGCCACTTTTAAAAAGTTGGCATCTTCCTGCCTTAGCCCTTTAGTGCCCTTAAGCCTGTCACTGGGTCACATGACTGGATGTAGCTGACAGCTGGCTATGTGCATTCCTCCTAGACAGCCGCACACAATAGAGAGCTTAGGTGTGCCGGGATGGGATGGGCCATCACTGGCAGGATGGGAGGGTGGAGCTGAGCACAGCCCTACTTACACTTGAATAGGTTATGTCCTGCCTCCATACAAGGAGCTGCATACCCCCAGTAGTTAGTCTGGAGGTAGGGAAGGCAGGATGCCAGTGGACTTCAAAGGGAAACCTTTAGAAGCTTCTCCTCCGCTTCAAAGGCACAACTGGGTATTAAAAGAAGGACCTCAGACACCAACCCTTCAGTATCCTTCTGGACCTGTGGATACTCAGCCAGGAAGGAGGACTTCTGCATTGCTGTGTTGACCTGCTGACCTCTTGCCTGGGTGGGAAGGACTGGACCAGCATCTTTTGAACCCAGAACACCTAGAGTGACTTAAAGAGCTAGTCGGCTGGCCTCCTGATCTGAAGCCTCAGGAACCCAGCAGGCTTCCAACAACCTTGTAACTGCACCTGGACTCAGTCGTCTGTGAGTCTACCCTGTCAAGTGCTGCCACCCATGTCCTGGGCCCTTGGAAGTGGCCTTAAAATGCTCTGCCAGCCTCTGTGGACCAAGTGGAACCGATGCATCTCCTCTGCTGAGCAGCGCAACCCCGAGCAGAACAGAAGCACTGCCGCTGCTGTGTGGATTGGAACCCCTGCAAAAACCTGCATCGCAGCCTGTCGAACGCATTGGAACCACTGATGCACGACGCATCCCCTGCACAGGCCCTTGCATCCCTCACTGACTGCAGCCGACAACAACACCAGACTCTGCATGGCAGCTCCTCGAATCGACGCATCGCCACCGACTGCAAAATGCATGCTTGACACCTGTCTTTGCATTGCAAACCCTAGCTGAAAGGATCCTTGACGACGATGCAGGACCTTGCATTGCAGCCTTGCCGTGTCTCAGAACCAACGCATCTTTGACATGGATCCATGCAACACTCCGCAAACCAGGATTTAAGGTACACTGTTCAGTGGGCCTAACTGGGCCCTTGCAGCTGGCCCACGCTGATTCACAGTCGGCCTGAACTTATGACTTTGTCCCGGTCCGGAGCAACCAGATACCCACAGTTGGCACTTTGTACTTTTTGCAGCTATTTTCATTAAAATCTTTATAATTGAATATCTCCGGTTCTACTGATTGGAATTTTGTTGTTGTTTTATTAATGAAAAATTACTCTATTGTTCTGAAGTGGTGTGGGATCATTTTGTGGTTTGTTTTCACTGTGTTACTGTTTGAAGTATTGTACAAATATTTTACACATTGCCTCCGAGTTAAGCCTGGTTGCTCTGTGCCAAGCTACCCGAAGGTTGAGCACAGGTTAATTTAGGGTTTGCTTGTGACTTCACGCTGAGAAGAATAGTGGTTGCTGCTTGAGAAGGATTTCACCCCTCCCAACCAGCAACCAAACTTCTTACATGTAGTAAATCTGGAGACCCAAGTCAATCGCAGCTTTCCAAGCGTAATACATAATAAGGCATTTGATTAATTTTTCTCTCAATGCATTTCCCCAATCTGTCATTTGTACATAGTGTAAATTCCACACTGTGGAAATACAGCTTGATGAGCAAATGCACATTTTATTTCTAGTTTTGGAGAATCAACCCCTTCCTCCACACCACCACACTGTTTAGGGGTGTCCACTTCACCTGCCCACCCTGGAAGGGAAACTCTAGCCCTTTACTGAAGTAAATCTCCAACCATTTCTTAGAGGGCAAAGGGATCAGAAAGGAGTTTGTGAATGCCAACAACCTCACAGGTTTGTTGATGATCACAAGCTTCCAAGGAAAATTAAGCCTTGACCCATCGCATTCCCCCAATCCACCCCCACCCCTTACGTGGGATTTACTACTCAATAATTATATGCAGTCATGGCATGATATTATGCAGTGGTAAAACCATTTTTGCCTGACAGGTATTCTTTTGTGAATAGCTGCCATGTGTAAATCAAGACAATTTAATATCATAAAGTTTGGTTTACAGCAGTAAATGGCTTTGCAAATCTTACCCGTGTGTCTTGACTTGGCCATGCTTTGATGCCACATGTTGACCGTCCCCCATTCCACCTTCCCAACAGGACATACTTTGAGTCTATATATTTGTTTTCAAACACTAATGGAAAATACCATTTTCAAACATATTCACACAATGCTTTTGGAGCCTTAGAAAAGCAAACATTTGCTTAACAGTCAAAATGGGATATAGCCAACAAAGTAGACTTACCAGCTAACCCTATTTCTAGGGCATAATCAATGTGCTCGATGCATAAATATTCCACAAGAATAGAAAATATCTTGAATGCATTCTTTGGCAAATCAGAAGGATCTGACAGCTTAAAAATGATAAAATACAAACTTTATGTTAATAAAGGTTTCAAGTACCACAAAAAACATACCAATACAGATAAAGCAAAATGTAGGGAAAGGTTAAAAAAGCAGAGTCCTCTTTACACATTACGTCAGCCCCAACACCACTGAATACGTCACTGCGGCAACAGCTACGGGTTCCCCAATCTAAGCTTGCTACTGTAAAGTCTAAAGAAGGCTTTAATCAGACTGTTAACAATTGCAGCTATCTCAGACAAATAATGGGTTTTGTGGGATAATAGCTTCTTTCGAATGCCAATAAGGGGAAAATAATGACACAACAATTAGATACAACAAACGTAGCACACACAGATGGTTCGATCATTTGTGTACTTATGCCTTGAAGTGCCTGAAAGAAGCACTACATACTTCACCTAGGGAACCTGAACCCATCAAGCTTCTCTGTAAAAATTACAACCAGGCTCAAGCTGTTAGGAAGAAGACTTCAGGATGAGGCCTGAACAGCATTACTCCAGGCTGCTGAAACTGGGGATTCCAAATTGTTCTGGAGTATGGTCAATGCCCCCTTTCTGAAACATGACCATATCCCAGAGCTTAATTTCTAGGTTTCCTGCGATTCATGGGTAGTCCACTTTGCTGGAATTTTTTACTCAAACCAACCAGCTAGCTTGACGATTGAAAGGGCAGGTGCCCCGCTTAGCCACTTACTCCCATTAGGTATTACTTTAGAGGACGTTTTGCTTGCTTTGCAACAAAGCATAGGTGGGAAAGCACTTGGCCCGTATGGGGTACCCGCTGACACATTTATAGCAGCAAGCGACTTGCGGGGGCCCATTGTGACACAGGTTTTTAATGCAGTTGCTGAATGCATAATCCCTTCCTCTTGCACCACCTCAATCATAGTTCCTATCTTTAAAAAGGGAGATAAATCAGACCCTAAATGCCATCGTCCCATCCCTCTCCTTGATTACTCTGTTAAATTAATGAACAAGATATTGTTGATGAGATTGGAGGAGTTTGCATATGATAAAATAGAGTTATCAGAAGTCCAGTTTGGCTTTAGGAGGGCTCTAGGGATTGTTGAGCAATGTGTTAATCTGGAACTGCTGATTGGGAAATATACTAAGGCTAAGAAGGGATCCCTTTTCTTGTGTTTCGCCGATTTAAGTAGTGCTTTTGACTTGGTTGATGACTCCATTCTTTGGTTTCCCTTGGTACCCGATTGAGATCATCTGTTTCCCTGCACGCATATATGAGAACATGACCGCTAGGGTCCGGTATGGCCCTAGTGGAGAGTGCCCCCCTCCTATTGGGATTAGGAGGGGAATTAGGCATGGCTGTGTATGGGCCCCTTTTTTGTTCTCTCTTTTCATTAAAAGGGTTGATGGTGCCCTTTAGCTTCTGCAAGCCGATGCCCCTATAGTTACATGCCAACAACGCGGTTCTGCTTTCTCCCACACCCATCGGCTTGCACAGACTGATGAATGCTTTTGGGGATTTTATGGAGGCCAAGAAAATGGTGATTAGCAAAGCAAAGACCTATACTAGGATTTGCAGGAAAAGGTCCCCAAATGTAGATTTGTTTTTTATTTATCGGGGACACGCCAATCACAAAAGGCAGCTCCTTTTGTTATCTAGGGGTCCTCTTCTCTAGCAACGATATATGGTCACAGCAGGTTGCTAAAGCAAGATGAGCAGGAATTGCCATGGGATTTTTAGGTTGGCCCAGAGCTTGGGCTGTCGCCTGATTAAAGCAATGGTCGATATTTACAAGGCCCGAGGAGTGTCTACTACTACTTACCAGGGAGGGTATGGGTCTTTACCCAGAGTAACCCACTTCAAGTTGAAAAGAACACTTTTTTTGAAACGTATGTTATGCTTACCAGTTTCACCCTCATCGACAATTGTTCATAATGAAGTCAGGCTCCGCTTTTTGGAAGACCAGCTCCTATTAAAACCCTTACTACTCTGGTTTTCCATTAGGCCCAGAGATGAAAAGAGTTTTACTAAATCAGTTATAAAGGACTGTCTTGCACTGGGGTCAGGTTTTTAACATCCCTTGGCTTGTTTTTATGTCCATGTTTTATGATATTTTATGTAATATTTTTGTACTGCAAGATCCATCTAAAGTTACATTTTTTAACAAGGCTCTTATTAAAGCAACTTTTTTTAAATATAGACATGAGATTAGGATGAAGGAGAGCCTGACAAAACCAACTGTTGCTTTTTATATGTCAGTTAACTCCCAGAAAGGCTGCCAGTATTATCTGTCATTTGTTAATAATACTTATAGATTTGTTTTGACAAGACTGCATGCAAGAATAGCTCATCACCTAGTCGCTTTCTCTGAAATGGGGGTTCACTCGCTAGACTCATGAATCATTTCATTGCTCTTGGGATGGTCAATCTATGCAAACCTCCCAGCACTTTATATTGTTCTGTGTCTTTTACAAGTACTTTTTTTTTCTTTCTGTAGATTACTCGCTTTATTTATTTTGTTTTCCACTATTTTTTAACGTGAAATGCATCTTTTAAAAAAAAGGATAAGTTACTTACCTGTAATCCTAGTTCTCTTCCAGGGGTATCCTCATCAAAGTCATAAGCACATGAATATTCCCGCCCATGCGCGGGACCCCGGAAACACATCACATATATGTGAAAACCATATATGTAGCTCTATATATATATATATCCATATATATATATAAAAACACACAATGCAGCCTCCCATAAACATGCTGAGCAATGTTGCAAGGAATTCTCATGCACATAAACATATTCCAATAAAGCAGGGAGAAAGAAAACTTTTGAAAACTGCTTTAATATACAGCAGACAACACAATCCTGCAAGGAATAATGAAGAAAAACATTGCCAGCACATAGGCTGCATTGTAGAAACATTAGTGTAGAAAGCTGAAAAGCTAACCCACATAAACACTCAGATAAACTGGCACCGTGCCTTTAAGGCAGCCATGACCCCTAGCTTCCCATCATGCATCAGGGGTGACAGTTAGGTCAGTTGTTCTTTGCGGATATCCGCAGACCTTTTTGCAAAGAGATGTATGCATCATGTTCACTTGCCCGGGGAGGCGGGTGGGTTGCTTATGACTTTGATGAGGATACCCCTGGAAGAGAACTAGGATTACAGGTAAGTAACTTATCCTTCTCTTCCAGGGGATCCTCCTCAATAGTCATAAGCACATGAATAGAATAGCAAGCCCATCCCCTCATCCTGCGGGCAAGTAAACAGAGTACCATCAAGATACATAAAACGCCATAAGGCCTATACAGACTCCAATAGGTTAGCATTGGAACAGATTCCTCAAGGAGGCCTGGCCCACTTGGGTACCTGCTCTGGAGTCAGAATCCAGACAGTAATGTCTGGTAAACTTATGGACCGATTTCCAAGTTGCCGCCTTGCAAATCTCGGCCATCGGTACATTATGTAAGAATGCAATCGTAGCAGCCTTGCCCCTAGTAGAATGAGCTTTAGGGGAGGCAAACAGAGGCTTATTTGCTATTTGGTATGCCAACTTTATACAAGATACTATCCATCTTGAAATGGATCTTTTAGAAGCTGGTAAGCTTGTTCTAACAGAGCCATAGTTTACAAACAATTGATCAGTTTTTCTAATGGATTTTGTTGCATCCAAATAGAATTTGAGAACCCTCTTGAGGTCTAGCGAATGAAGAGACCTTTCCGCTGGTGTGGATGGACTGGGAAAGAAAGAGGGTAGAGAAATCGTCTGATTAACATGGAACTACGACACAACCTTAGGTAGGAAGGAAGGGTGAGTTCGCATAACCACCCTATTATGGTGGAAAACCGTATAGGGTTCTTTAGAACAGAGTGCTTGTATTTCACTCACTCTGCGTGCTAATGTAATTGCTACTAGAAAAGCTACTTTCCAAGAAAGGTGTTGTAATGTAGCCTTATGAATGGGTTCAAATGGAGGTCCCATCAATTTAGACAAGACCAAATTCAACTCCCAAGGAGGAGAAGGAGGTCGAACAGGGGGATAAACCTTTTTCAACCCCTGCAGGAAGTCCTTGACCACCTGAAGCTGAAAGAAAGAAGGCTGGTTAGGTGATTTACGATATGCTGTGATAGCCGCCAAATGCACTTTAATGGAAGAATATTTCAAACCAGATTTGGCCAAATAGAGCAAATACGGCAAGATTACCTCCTCTTGCCCGTTAATTGGACTCCAATCATTACGGATACACCACAAGTAAAACCTTTTCCACTTTAGAGAGTATGAGGATCTTGTGGAAGGTCTCCTTGACTCCCTTAAAATGTCCATGCAGTCCTGAGGGAGGTTCAAATGTCCGTACTGCAGGACTTCAGGAGCCATGCTGTCAAGCTGAGCGAGGGAAGGCTGGGGTGCTGAATCTTCCCTCCCATTTTGGTGAGAAGGTCCGGCCTGCACGGAAGTCTCCGATGCGGGCGAACCGAGAGTTGCAACAGGTCCGGATACCACCATTGGTGAGGCCAGTCCGGTGCTAGGAGTATCATCCTCATTCTGGATCGCAGAAGTTTGGCCACCACCTTCGGAATTAGAGGGAGGGGTGGAAAGGCGTATGCAAACGTCCCTGACCAATCTATCAAAAGAGCATTCCCTCTCGTTCCTGGTCGGTAAAACCTGGATGCGAAGGTGTGGCATTTTCTGTTTTGATCGTCTGCAAAAAGGTCGATGAAAGGATGACCCCATTGATGAAAGATGTCTGCCACCACTTCGTCGTTGAGCACCCAGTCTTCTTGCTCTTGGAAGTGACGACTGAGGGCGTCTGCTCGCACATTCTGCTCTCCCGGCAGATGGATTGCCGTGATCGATAGGTTCCTGGCTAGCAGCCAGTGCCAGATCGCCTGGGATTCGAGAGACAGAGGGCGAGAGCGTGTTCCACCTTGTTTGTTCACGTAATACATGGTGGTTGTATTGTCCGTTTGCACTAGGATCGATCCGAACTGAATCGACGGTTGAAAAGCTTTGAGGGCTAAATGAACCGCCCGCAGTTCCAGCATATTGATGTGATACGTCTGTTCTCTGTTGGTCCATCTGCCCTGAGTTTGCAGATGACCCAGATGTGCTCCCCAGCCCTGAAGTGATGCATCCGTGATCAGGGATTGTTCTGGCAGAGGTTGGTGAAAAGGGACTCCCACCAGCAGGTTCTGTGGTTGCAGCCACCAGAGAATGGACTTCTTTGCTGCAGGAGAGAGGATAATCCGGTCGTTCCACTGACCCGAGGATTGATCCCATTTGTCCTCGAGATCTTGCTGTAACGGTCTCATCCTCAATCTGGGGTTGGGTATGAGAAAAATGCACGAGGCCATCGAACCCAGCAGAGAAGCCACCTGTCTTACTGACGGCTGATGAGCCTGAAGGATGATGTTGCCTTTGTCTTTCATTGATGACAATCTCTCCTCCGAAGGAAACACTTTTCCGAGGACGGAGTTGAGGTTGGCGCCCAGATAGTGGAGTGATTGAGTTGGGTGAAGGATCGACTTGTCCAGGTTGACATGCAGGCCTAAGCGCTGAAGGAGATCTAGGCAGGTGCGAAGGTGTTCCTGCACCATTTGAGGAGAGGGTCCTTCAACAGCCAGTCGTCCAGGTATGGATATACGAACAAGCCTTGGCGATGTAATGCTGCCGCTACTACTGCCTGCATTTGGTGAATACCCTCGGAGATGATTTTAGGCCGAAGGGTAAGACTTTGAACTGATAAGGTCTTGTTCCCACCGTGAATCGCAAGAACTTGCGATGTCGTGCTGTGATTGGGATGTGAAAATACGCATCTTGGAGATCCACCGAACACATCCAATCGCCTTTCCTTATATGTGGAAATATTTGGTGGAGCGCCAACATCGGAAACCTTTCCTTTTTGATGGACTTGTTCAGAGAACGTAGATCCAGAATTGGTCTGAACTTGTTCGGTTGATCTTTTTTCTGAACAAGGAAGTATCGTGAGTACACTCCCTTTCCTCTCTGCGCTTGAGGGACCTCTTCTATTGCTCATTTTTCGAGAAGGGTCGACACTTCCTGACGCAGGAGGTCTATATGTAGATGACGAGATTTCACAGGAGGAATGTCTCTTGGGGACGTCCAAAAACGTAGTGTGTACCCATTTTTAGTATATTTAGCACCCACTGATCTTTGGTTATGTTGCGCCACTCTTGAATGTAACTTGAGATACTTCCTCCCATTGGAGTGTGCAACGGTGCTAGAGGAAGCAGAAACTCATTGCTTCCCTGGAGTTTTTGATGCGGAGGACTGTTGTTGATGTCCTCCTCTTCCTCTCGAGGAACGGCGGCCTTGATACTGGGATTTGCCCTGTTTGTTTTGTGACCATTGAGGGGTTTGAACCCTCTGTTGGTAGTTTTTCCGATTGTAGGGCCGGTATCTCTTCCTAAATTCCTTTTTCTTCTCTAGGCCTACAGCTTTTAAGGTGTCCAACTCGGCCTTCATCCTCGCCATTTCTTCGTCTGTGTGTGCACCAAACAGTGAAGTGCCAGAAAAAGGGTGATTCAGGATGCGTTGTTGTGCCTCCGGCTTTAACGCTGTGAGGCGCAGCCAGGAAGATTGTCGTGCACATATGCCATGTGCATAAGAGTGAGCCGCCAGGGACGCACCATCTGCTGCAGTGCTGATTACCTGGTTAGCCACCAGAGCACCTTCGTGAAGGATTTCAGAGAAGTCCTGTTGATCCTCCTTTGGGAGCTTGTCCTTGAAGCACTCCAGTGAGTCCCATAGTGACCTGTCATAACGACCCAGCAGAGCCGCAGCGTTGGACACTTGCAGAGAAGACGCTGCAGAGCCACAAGCCTTCCGTCCCCAAGAGTCTTGTGCTCTACTCTCTTTATCCGGAGGAGCGGAGGAGGAAGATGCAACCGCATGCGTCTTTTTCGCTGCTGCAATAATAACAGAGTCCGGAGGTGGATCCGATCTAAGGAAAAGAGGATCCGATGCAGCTGGCTTATATTTTTTAAGAATCCGAGCTGGAGCTGCTTTAGCCGATGCTGGAGCGAGGAAGAGATCCATTACCGGCTCGATTATACCAGGGACCAAAGGAAGCAATGGTCTAGTCGCAGACCTTTGGTGGAGAGTCTCAAAAATGATGGACTTGGTTGTCTGAGGAGCAGACATGGTGATGCCCAGCTTCTGAGCCCCTCTGGTGAGAACATCATGAAAAATGTTCACATCATCAATAGGCGACACTCTGGAGGGAGGACTATCCGTCAGGGTAGGTGAGTAATCCCTTTTGGATGAATGTGTCGAAGAGGAAGACCAAGACGGTGTACGCCGCCTCTTGCGATGTCCCCGAGACGACCTGCGTTCAGGGGATCTGCCTCGGTGTTCCCTGGCCCGAGTGGTGGGTGATCTGTCCACTTCTTGCACAAGACGCTGCAATGGTGATCTGTGCAGCGGACTGGAGTAGTTCGTAGGCCGTTGGGTGTGACCTGCGGCCCCTTCTGCCAATGATGGAGAGGTTGAAGCCATCTGGGAGAGAGATGGATGGAAGGAGATCGCGGTCTCCTTGGAGAATCTCCTGGCGGTGATTTTGTAGGCTCCTGCGAGTGAACAGAAGCACTGCGTGATGACGCAACCGTCTGGGCTGAGCTCCGAATGGAGTGAGAGGACTCTGCGGCTTCTGGAGCGTGATCGGCGTCTTGATGAGCGATGTGACGTCGATGGGGTGTGTCTCGACGTCGACCTGCTCTGTGTCACCATCACTGGTGAGTTTCTCCTCGACGTCGACCTCTCAGTGTATCTGGAGCCCATAGACCTCGCCTTCGACGTTGAGCGTGCAGGAGACCTCAATGATGAGCAGGTAGATGGAGAAAACCTTCTTGACGTCGATCTTTCTCTCGAAGTTGACCTTCTCGCCGTCGAACGACGTTTGGTATATTTCACTCTTCGTCTTGACGTCGAATACCTCGCCGTCGGAGAGGATCTTGCCTTCGACGTCGAACGCCGCCTGGACGACGACGGAGGCGATGAGTGTCTAGCCTCAGGTGACGAGGCGTGTCTCGACGTCGACTGTCGTCTGGGTGATGTCGACTGAGATGCTTGCTTCGACGCCGAACGCTGGAGATCCTGCGACGGCGGAGCCTGTCTCGACGTCGAACGCCGCATCGACGGCGAAGATCTGCCTCTCGACGCTGGGCGAGCCCGCACCAACGGAGAGCGACTCCTCGACGCCGATCGTTGCCCGGTTGACGACGGCGGAGGATTAGACGTACCTGCGTTCTTCGACGACGACCGGTGTTCTCTCGACGGCGAGCCCGCCGTCGATGGTCTTCTCGTCGACGTTTTCGTTGCCGATTAAGGGATTTGAGGCGCCGAGCCAGACGCCGGTGGAGAGCATACTGGAATCTTACTTCTAGATGAGCTCTCTTTCCTCTTCTTCATCGGAGGCTTGTCTCTAGAAGGTGATTCTCTCGTCTCAGCCAGTCCATGGAGACAAATTCTTTCCCTGTCCTTTAGAGTTCTGTTGGACAGCAGCCGGCAATGCTGGCAGGATTTAGGATTATGTTCAGAAGGAAGGCATAGAATACAGACAGGATGGAAGTCTGATTTAGCCTTCTTCTTGCCACAGGAAAGGCAAGGGTCAAAAGAGAGGGCATTCTGCTGAAAAACAATGCTCAACTCTCTAAAAACAGTAGAGAAATACTTCAACACCAAAAGGACGTCGAAGTAAGAGGTTTTTGTCTCAAAAATTGAAGAATTTTCTGACAGAAAATCAGAAAAAGAGGTAGAGCTGAAGTAACCAGGGTCCTGACAGAAGGAGCCGGAAAGAAAAACTGACCTAACTGTCACCCCTGATGCATGATGGGAAGCTATGGGTCATGGCTGCCTTAAAGGCACGGTGCCAGTTTATCTGAGTGTTTATGTGGGTTAGCTTTTCAGCTTTCTACACTAATGTTTCTACAATGCAGCCTATGTGCTGGCAATGTTTTTCTTCATTATTCCTTGCAGGATTGTGTTGCCTGCTGTATATTAAAGCAGTTTTCAAAAGTTTTCTTTCTCCCTGCTTTATTGGAATATGTTTATGTGCATGAGAATTCCTTGCAACATTGCTCAGCATGTTTATGGGAGGCTGCATGGTGTGTTTTTATATATATATATGGATATATATATATAGAGCTACATATATGGTTTTCACATATATGTGATGTGTTTCCGGGGTCCCGCGCATGGGCGGGAATATTCATGTGCTTATGACTATTGATGAGGATCTCCTGGAAGAGAATTATATTTATTGAATCACAATGTTCAAATGGTAACAGACATTACAATTATATTGTAACAGCGATATCAATCACATAATATACAATAGTGCTTCTTGTTTTATATAACTTCAGCCCTACTCCCCCCTCCCTACCCCAACACCCCTATGGCGTAGCAGATATGGCACATATTGCATGTTCTGCAGTTTACAGCAATGCACCTTCACATCATATCACTGCAATTATCCCTAATATCTAATTTATGATATTCACTTATGTTAGGTCAGGGTGTTCTAATAAATACATGGTGAGTGGTGCCCAAAAGTCCTTAGGCCTAGAGGCCTCCGGTAGTTCCTCAGCATAGACATTCATCTGTTCCTTACAAAAAACTAAATCACAAATCCACTTGACTATGGTTGGCACTGCCTTGGCGTTCCAGTGCATAGCTACAGCTCGTTTAGCAAACAGAGTGGCTATTGCCACTATGCGTCTGTTACACAGTTTGATTCTGTTTAGAAGCCCCAGCAGACACACCTCCGATTTTTTCCAGTGTCATATCTGTAAGAGACATCGTTACCCTTTGCCAGAAGTTTGCTATAGCAGGACATCCCCATGCTAAGTGTAGGAAGTCCGCTCCATCTTGTCGACATCTAGGGCACCTCGCATCGTCCCGCAACCCAAACTTCAATAATTGCACAGGAGTATAATATATCTGATGCAGATATTTAAAATGAATGATTCGGAGATTACAGTTGGCAGTCAGGCGCCCAGTCAACTTGCAACAATGTTCCCAGTCTTCCCGGGACAAGGGATGTGTCAGAGCAACATTCCATTTATCTAGTGCAGATAAATCAGCCCATTCGTTCGCCCGTTGAGGCACCATATAGTTTAGTAATCAACCCTTGGCTTTCCTCATTTTTAGTACAACTTGTAACGCCTTTAACCCACAGGGTTCCTGAGAAAAATCCGGGTACAGGGAACGCACCGCCGCGCGCCTCCTGGCATATATAAAAAAAAACATGCATTGCTCTATAGGATTGACTGGCTTGAAAATCAGTCAAGGATAAGAATGAGCCGTTTCGATACATAATCACCCAATTTAGTAATCCTAGCGCTGTGGAGGATGTCAAGGGCCCCACGCTCCCGTGCCACCGATATATCCGGGTGAGCAGCGATTGGCATATCTGGTGCATATATATGATCTCGTCCAGCATGGGCAGCAAGGGCACCCCATGCCCAGACAGTACAATTAACCGGGTTAATTTTCCTCCTATTACCTCCCTCGCACTTATATAAAATCTTATCCGTCAGCGGCGTGTGCAAACTGGGCCTGTGCACACAGATAATAGAGACGCAGGTTTGGCGCTTCAAATCCCCCTCGTTCAAAGGGCAGCCATAACGTACTCCAACTGCATCTCAGTTGCTTGCCAGCCCACACCAGCAACGGCAGACAAGTCTGCAGTGTCTTAAATTTTTTTACATCTTTTACAAGTACTTAAGGAGTTATTATATTAAGCCAGTCTTCCTGGCACAGAACATTAGAGATTTTAAATCACCTTGAGTTTTTTACTTGCACTCAAAGACCCTCATGCTTGCTTTAATGTTGCATTAGCTATAAAAGGGTCATTAATCTTAGGAAAAGTACGGTGTGCTAGCTCTGACCCAGAATAATTTTTACTCCTCAATGTTTATGTTTTATATTGTGAGCTCCTTCTTTTATACTGTACTTTTATATTGTTGTATGTACTTTTATGGTTATTTTATCTGCCGAATAAAGAATTACATCAAAATCAAAAATGCCACAACAAATTCAGTACAAAAAGTTGCCCACCGCCAACTTTATGTCCATGCTTTAGGTGAAATGGCAGAAATGCTGTAAACACTGAGAAAAAACTTGCCCTTTATATATTAGCTGATTTGATACTGTACTGGAAAGTCCACCAAAGCAGCCTAAGAAGTAGTCCAAAGCAACCATACTAAGCAAGTCCAGAGAACTGAAAACGTAAACTCGGAAACTAAAGATTGAAAAGAATTAACATTCTCATACAGCATATGCGTACATAGCCATATCCTAGCATGCCAAGATGTAGGCACACAGTTTTCTCGTCACAGCATGAACGCAAAAACATATCACAAATCACAGATCTAATCCAGAGTCATACTCTTGCATCTTTAGTTTACTTTTATTCTATATTAGGGAAATTTGTCTTGAACTAGTACTACTCTAGTCTATTTGAACTATTTTTAAATGGGTACACGTTTTTCAGAGGTTGCTATCATCATAACTGATACGGGATTCCTGTGAAGTTAAGAACCTAGCTCCAGGCACACAGTCACACACAATGCCATTTAGCAACGGTCCGCTGACTTCATGGCATTAAAGCTCAATTGATATAGGCATAAGAGTTGATTGCGTTCAGCCATACTGGAAAACTTGGAGGTCACTTGAATGAGGTGTATAAGAACAGGTACTAGAGCATTTCTTCTTAAACACACACCAGCAGGGGGCCTGGCCAACCACGACCGAAGATAGTGGCTCGGCCTGAAGCTCCAGCCGAGCAAGCCTGCATTGTGCATGATCCTGTGTGCCAATTGGGGCCAGCAGGGGGAATAGAGTGCTGGCTTTGTGCTGCTATCCCTGGCGGTATAGGGCTGATGGAGGAGGACCTCACAGGGCACCCGGCAGGCTGAGACCTGCACCCGCAAGCTGGTGGCCGCAGCTTAGTGAGCATGGCCACGGGTAATCGAGATGCCAACTGCCCCTCCGAGAGGGACTGCTTGCTGGTCGAGATGCCATAGCAGGCAACCCTCTCTGCCCTGAGGGAGAATGATTGAGCAGCAGGTCCAAAATTTCAAGATGGTGGCAGCTGTCTGCAGCACTGGGCACCCTGCGGAAGCCGCCCCAGTGGTCCTGCACTGCCAAATAGGAGGAGTCTATGGACCAAGCCCCCCCACCCCCGGGGGCTTCATCCTGATGCACACGTGGGGAGAGGCTTATTGCACCCCGCCAACGGACAGGAATCCGAGGCCCTGTGGAGTGTCTAATTCCAGCAGGAGGACATGCCACCCCCCCGGAGACCCAGGTGCGTTGGAGGGGCACAAAGGGAGGACAAGGTGGGCACAAGGCTCTGGCACTTGAGCGTAGATTTGCCTGTGGTGGGACCAAAGGAATTAGAAGCTACAACCCGGCCCATTGACAAATTAATCACAGCACTAATTACTACCCCAAGGATGGGGAGGAAACGATCAATAAATGGCCCGGGCAGGATGCCACGCCATCGTAGGGACAGCCCTCTACGGTCAGAGATAGGTTCGGATTCGGCCCTCCCTCGCAACGTAGAGGACTAGCTGGATAAGATCCTGGAGGCGGTGCACAGCATCAGGGAAAGCCTCGAGGCCAGAATTAACAAGGTGGCAATTGACCTGGGCATACTGAAGGACGACCATCGTAAATTGGCAGATAAGGTAAAACACCAGAAGGAGGCTGGGAGCAAGGTGAGCCCAGAGTTAATGACGCTGGGAACTCAAGAAAATGAGCTGATGAAGAGGACGAAGACCCAGGGCGAACGGGCTGACTATGCCAAGGGCCGCAGCAGCCACAATAATATTAGACAGATGGGCCGACCGGAGCAGGTGGAGGGCAGAGACATGGTTGCGTATCTGGAACACTGACTGCGGGCTGAGGTGGCCCCTGAGGGGCGATCGTCGTTCTTTTCCCTGGAGAGGGTACACAGGGTCCCGGGTCAGCAGCCATTGCCAGGGGTGTCGCCCCAACTGCGAGTCCTCCACTATTAGAAAAGACACCGGATCATTTGAGAAGCCTGCAACAAGCAGAACCTGCAAGTGGATAATGGCAAAGTGCACATTTACCCCAACTACACTATGGCTGTGCAGCTGTGCAAAGGACTTCATTCTTGGAGGTCAAAAGGGAAATGAGAGAGGCTGGCGTCTCCTATATGTTGCTCTTTCAAGCGCAACTCAAGGTCACGGTAAACGACTGCACACATTTCTTTGATACACCAGCAGATGCGTTGGACTGCCATAGAGCAGTACAAAACTGGAGTAGCCGGGCCCCTAATGCCGGACACCCTCAACTCAGCGTAAACAGCAGAGACGACAGAACAGACTGGCACCCATCGAAGCAGCAGCTACTGTGCTTGCAGGCGGATGCGATGTAAGCGGCATCTTCCTTTTGCGCACCAATTCCTCAGCAGTCTGGGGATCACCCAAATAACTCATGGCAGGAAAGCACCGAACTATACTCCTCCAGCCTCAGACCTAAACTGCCACCCTGATCCGTAGATTACCTAGGTGCCGGACGATAGGGCGGACTGAGCACGCTGGGGGAGGCACAGCCCCTTGCTGAGATAAATGTGCCCAAGGAACTCCTGCCGGGCCGATATATGGTGCAAGCAAAACTTAGATGCAGGGGGCTGACATCGCCCTACTGCAGGTAACACACCTAAACCACACGGGAATCCCACAACTGCAGAGACGATGGAGGGTGCAAGTAATGCCACCAGTTACTCTGGGTTTGTCGGAAGCACCCTGATATGGAATAAAGTGGGAGTGCCCTTCCGGGGACTGTCTGCTCACATTGATAAGGCGGGCAAATTCGTGCTGGTCTCAGGCACACTAGACAGTATACACGTGTAACTGCGTAGCAGGTATGCACCGAAAGTTGGCTAGACACAATTTCTACATACATTATCTGAGGTTCTGGCGCAGGACGCACATTTTCCCAAACTGCTAGCGGGAGACTACAATTGTGTCCTGAACACAGACCTAGATAGATCCACACCCCCATTATGAGATTCGCCCACTAATAAATTGACATGGGATCTGGACCGATGGGCTATACACTGGGAATTGCACGATATATTGTGAGCTCGGCATACGAACCACAGTGAATACTCCCTTTACTTTCCCATGCATGGTGTACACGTGAGGTTGGACAGGTTCATGGGCAATCCTGACCTGGGGGGAAACCACTATTGAATACCTAGCGGGCACCATCTCTAAGCACAACCCACTACTCCTGTGCCTGTGGTGGGGCCGTTGCAGGTCCCCAATCCTGACCTGGAAGTTCGCCCCACACATTCTGCAGGACACTATGACATGCAATCTATTAGTGGAGGACATATCGCACTACTTTCAACACAACCATTAGTTCACGGCACTGATTGGGAGGCATTGAAGGTTGTTGTACGTGGGTGATGCACGCAGCAATCAGTTGGGGTGTGACGATCACTGGTAAAGAGCCCTCCTCAGCGCGGAGGACAAGCTGTGCTTCCTAAAATGGGCAATTCCGTGTTGACCTGGAGCACTGGCTTAACTCAACCAGGTATGGTGAGTTCCAAGACTGGTTGCGGGCACACTCGAGACGGGCCTACTTGCAGACTACACACACCTAGGGTGGCAAGGTGGGTAGATTGCTAGCCTGGTTAATTTTGGTGGAACACAGAGGCCAGCCTATAACACAACTCCATATGTAAGAGGGCAGCTTGGTGTGCCAGCAAACAGACACCCACAATGTCTTCATCAGATACAATTGCAAGCTTTCTAAGCCCTGTGTGGTGGCTACGGCAGCGGACATGGAATGCTTCCTGAATAGAGTCACTCTACCTGGCCTGCCAAGAGGCGATAGCAGCCTCCTGAGGGGACGGATTACAGAGGCTGAGGTTAAAGGAGCGCTGGAAGACCTGGCCAGGGACAAGACCCCAGTACTAATGGCCTCCAATCAGAGTGCTATCAAGAATATGCAACTATTTTGGCCCCCCCGCCTGATGGCCCTGTATGCGGGGGGCCTGCAATAGAGCTCTTCTCCCAGACATGACTCTGGAGGCCCTCCTGGTCTTGGTCCCTAATCCGCACAAGGACCCCACTGATGTAGCCCCGTACAGGCTGCTGTCTATGCTAAATCTCAATTAAAAGATTCTCAGCAAAATACTAGCAGACCGATTGTGCCCCCTTATCGACACCCTGATACATAGAGATCAAAATGATTTTATCCCACACAATAACACTTTTTTTTAATATAAGTAGACTATTCTGGGTGCTCGGGGAACCCTCCCTGGAGACCTACCAGAACGTAGTGGTCCTCTCTATAGACCTCCATGAGGCTTTCAACTCTGTGCACTGGCCTTATTTCACAGCAGTCATGAGGTGAATGGGACAGATGGGAGGGAGGGGTGACACTACTTTACGTGGGAGCGAAGGGCCGAGTGCGCATCGGACAACTAATCTCACACTCCATTGACATAGGGAGGGGCTTTGCCCCCTATCCCCCTTGCTGCTCACACTGGTCATTGAGCCCCGTGTGGATGACATGCTGCTGTTCACATGAGATGCAGAAGCCTTGGGGAGCTCAAGCTCTCAGAAGCGTCTGTGGATCTCGGGGCGATGCCCCAACTGGGACAAAACATGTGCATTTCCAGTGTCGCCCACCTTACTGGAGGCCCCACGGACAGCATCTAACCTCCACATATAATGGTACCCAAGAATGTTTAAGCACTTGGGGGTTAAGATCGATCATATTAATGGTGATATTAGAGACGCTAACCTGGGACCCACCTTACGTTCCCTGCGAACTGCAGTGACATTTTGGCGTACACTATACTTTCACCTCGTGGCTAGGGTAGCGCTAACCAAAATTGTGATACATCAACGGACCCTTTATTCGCAGCACTCCCAGTCTGGATCCCCAAGGTATGGTTCAGGGACAAGAATACTACTATGAGGGAGCTTATATGGGATGGAGGAAGACATAGAATCTCGCTCCACCTTCTCCAATGCCCACTTGGGGAGAGCAGGTTGGCCATGCCCGACTTAGAGCTTTATTATGCAGCCGTCCAACTGATGTGGCTGGCTCGATGGCTGGTAGGAGAGAGGAGTTGGGATCCCTGGGGGACATACGGAATGAGGGGCCTTGACAGCCCGGCTGCTAGGTGGGAAAGTTCGCACCCCAGCTCTTAAAAAGATACATACCATCGCACTACGGTGCCCGAGGGGGGTAGCGCGAAAAACTAGAGTTAGGCACTTATACGCCTCAGCGCACCCATTGATGAGACTGTCCACAGTTGGGGTAGTGGGGTTATCTCTAAGTCCGACGGATGGCAGAGTGGACGGGATTTGGACATTTACCATAAGGGACTGCTATGCTAACGGTACCCTGCACATTTCTGTAGACTTTATGGATGCAGAGAATCTGCAGAGGTCCCAGTTTCTCACATATGGTCGTCTCAGAATCTCAATACAGGCAATCTGGGGGAGGACCATGCAGAACCTCAGTTGCACGATGCATTGCAAACACTCCTCACATTCAGGAGTAGCAGAAAATAAGTGTCCTGGCTCTACAGAACTGCCCTTTCCATGTCACTAGCACCTATAGACAGGGTTAAGGCACGATGGGAGGCTAACCGACAACGAGCATTGACGGCCAACCTACCTAACACACATAGGCTAAATGTCATAAATGGGCACTACAGACAAGACATGCCCCGATGTTCCTTGACTAATGCAGGATTCTGCATATGGTATGGGAATGCCCAACTGTCCCTGCTTACTGGCACCAAGTGACAAAAGACCGAGAACAGGCCACACACCTTCCATATCTTGAAACATTGGAAATCTACTGGGAATCTACCCTAGATCCCCAGCTACCAAAGTGAGCTCTAAATTTATTGACCTGGGCCTAGTAATGGCTAACGGGCGAATGCAATGCACTGGCGGTCACCAAATGGCCCACCACATTGCAGATGGAAAGAAGAATTAATGAACTGGGTAGCAGCAAGGAAGCTGCATTACAGATGGAAGAGCAAAGGGGTTTAGGGTGCAGCCGAATTACAGCTGACAGGGCAGCTCAATGAGGGAAGCTGGCTCTGTATATACTACACCAAAGTAAGGTATAGAGTGCACAGTGTCCAGTGGATCCCCAGAGGCTTTAGAGAGGCTAAATTAGATAATAATAATGCTCTCTTTTGTGGGAGTGTGGGCGAGCAGTTAGGCTTATCAGAGGGCAGTGCTAAGCATTTGTTGTACACACAGACAAACAATTATTACACACACTCAATGACTAAAATCGAGACCAATGCTTTGTAAAAATATTACTTTTAGTATATTTATTTTATAGAACCAAAGATACTTCGTTGCAGTAAAATACGTTTTGCAATATCACTGGTTTTCAATGTAAAAAGTGTACACTTAGGTCATTTTTCAATCAGTACAATGTTATCTTATGGGAGGAAACACAATCAGCAATATTCAGAAAAGTAAACGATTTATGAGATTGAACTTTTGGATGAAGATTCAGTAACAAGCACGGTTCAGGTAAGTGACCTCACTGCTCCATCAGCAGCACTGGGGCGGCCGAGTGCAGAGGTCAAACTTGGGTGCTGGTGCCAATGTCATCCAATGGAGAAAGGCGGCAATCAAAGTGGTACTACTTACAGGTAAGTAGAACAGTTTGGTAACCCAGTCTCCGGGGGTTAAGGTAAGCAAAGGGAGGGCACAAGGCAGAACCAAACTTACACCCTCAGCGGCACAGGGGCGGCTGGTTGCAGAGTGCCAACACAGCTTTGGGCACCCAATGTAAGCAAACAGAGAATCTTGAAGTTGGAAAAAGGCTGCAGGCTCAGGCCAGGAGACTGGACGAAAGAAACATACAGCTGCACAGGTAAGTTGGGCTTGGGGCATCGGGACACAGTTGATTGATCTCCCCAAGGCCTAGGGGCTCCCAATGTGGGGGTGTTCTTCGGAGCTGGAAATCAGTTTACTGGTGCAGGTCGCGGTTGGGAGGGGTCGTCGTGCAGAGGCTGCAGGCGTCGACGTGGAATCAGGCAGGGGTCAACCCACGGTGGACTCTTGCTCTAAATCGCTGGCGAACCTTTGCTGGACTGGTGGGCAACTGGAACTCAGGCTGTGGGTGTCGGTGCAGAGCTAGTCGATTTTGTGGTTCCACAGGCAGAGCACTGACTTTAAAGTTGGTTTTCTAATGGACAGGTCCGCTGCCCACTGGAGATTAGGAGCCTTTTTAGAAGGCAGGCAGTCTTCCCAGGGTTCTGGAGGTCACTAGGCTGCAGGACGAGTCGCTCTTACTTAGCAGGGTCTTTGAGGGCTGCAGACAGGTTTTTAGGGCTGGGGCCAAGTCAGTGGGTGTCTTAAGTCTTCGCTGCTGCGTAGCTCTTCTTTGTCCTCTTCTTTTTAGGTCATCTGTAATCTAAGGATTACGGCTCAGGGGTGGCAGAAAACCTTGACCCACTTATGGAGCGAATGCGATTGAACTTATGAAGTGGTCCCACCTGAATCTCTCTCTCTGGGGAAGGACTCAAGCAGTGAACATGGTTACCCTCCCCCGAATCAGCTATGTGTTGGGCATGCTTCCCCAACTAATACCCCTTTCGACCCTCCATCAGATAAACAAGACCATTAAGGCCTTCATCTGGGGTACAGCGAGACCTCGTCTGGCAATCCGGAAGCTTAATGCCCATAGATCAGCAGAAGGACTAGGCCTGCCCTCTGTGGAGCATTATTGTATAGCCTTACACTTGGCACAAATGGTGTACATACACCCTCACGTTCAAGACCCCCCTCATCCCCCTTGCCCTCCCCTTCCCCGTTATGGGTTGCGATCGAGCGCAGACTCCAATAGGCCTCGTTGGGACATCAGGCCCTCTATCTTCCCGGCCCTGCCGCCAGATCCCCCAACCCTACGCTGAAAGCATGGATAAGGGCTCACAAGCACTTTTCGGTTGATGCGCATGTCCATGACAAAGCGCCTCTGGAACAAGACTGGTGTTTTCATGGAGGGGCCATGCTTAACTGGGGACCCTGGCGCAGAGCTGGGATGCTAACACTCGCGCACCTGATTTCTGGCGGCAAACTTAAGTCTTTTGAGATGCACCAGGACGAATTTGGCCTGCTGTTACTCAACAATGGCGCTACACACAATAATGTAATTGTCTGCTGAGCAAACTGGGTCCTTAACCCTGGACCATCACCTGTTCCCCGGTGCTTTCTTACCTTAACACTTGGGTTCAGTTTAAAAGTGTGATGTCTGGGTTCCACAATCTTCGGATTCGCCACCTCTACTCCCAGCTGCAATTGACTAGCCTCAGGACTACCTGGCAGGCCCGCCTGCAGGTGGAATATGATGAGGAGGACTGGTTAGAACTCTTGGAAGCCCTAGAAAGGGGAGTTCGGGATAAATGGATGAAGTTCAGTCTATTTATGATACTACAGGGCTGGCACTGGACCCCGGCACGGCTTCAGGGTTTCTCTTCCTGCTGGTGATGCGATCACGCGCCCTGTGATATAGTTTATATATTACCAGATTGTCCTGCTATTTATCTAGCAGTGGGGTCTACGCCCTGGCAATCCATGGATTTGCCCTCGCCACTTACGGAGCCCCTAATTCTTCTACATGACTTATCGGACCTTTCGGAGCTGACCCGCCATGCCGATAGTCTGCTTGTCACTGCCCTTGCAGCTGCCAAGATTGGTATTCTACGACATTGGCGTTCTCCACAACTGCCGTCCCATGAGTAATGGCTCCAGAAATGTACAAGAGCGTGTCTTATGAAAAGGTCATTTACAACTTAATTGTAATTGTATTTATATACCACTTACTAGCCCCGACAAGGCATCAAAGTGCTTTTTGGCGAGTAGCACGCTACTCTGGAACCCAAAAAGGATTAGAGGTGAATTAGTGTAGTGAAATATGAATTAGTTTGAGCAGTGGACATGTGAGTCTGTTAGACAAAGCAGATATTTTTCTGCGCATAAGGTCTCCTTTCTGCAGGATGCCCCCCCACCTCCAATTTGCCATGACTCTTGATTCTGTTTCATCATTGTCAATGCACCCCCTCCTACCCCCACCCACCCCCGCCCCAACATAAATATACTTGGGCTTTGCCTGAATTGTCCATTTCCCGGGCCTCTCTACCCTGCTTTGTAGTTTGGTTTTGTCTTCCTGCTGTCCTTTTTCCCTTTCTTTGCTTCTCTCCATCTATGGCTTATTTTCACACTCCTTTCCAACTTTTTTCTTCTTTTCTTGTATTTTAGCAACATTTGGTATTGTTACATGTATCGCAAACAGCATTTGTATGTTACCATGGATTTATGCTGGACTTGCATGTCATTGAATTTGCTGATATTTCTTTTTGATATTAATTTATGCCAATAAAACAATTGATAAAAAAAAAGAACCCAGACAGGTATGTTCATTTCAAATACTTTATTAATAGTATAATCTTGACAGTGTTTTTTGATCGATGTTGGAATGCTTTATTGACAATAATTGCATTTACACATTGATTAATTCTTGTGAAATGATGATGATTTTCAACATGTGGTTATTGGTTCATTTTAATGTGGTGAACATCTGACAAAGCCAATAGGCTTGCCAGTATATGTGTTGTGATGACCATTTGAAGAAGCCAATGGTCTGCTTTGTTTAAAGTGATACTCTTCCCCCCCCCTCCCTTATATTAGGATATGCTATCTGGTATAGGTTTGGGGGCACTGTGATTTTGGGAGTCATGGGTCAATTGTGATTTCAGAGTGCTACTAAATTAATTTTAATCCGCCTTATGTATATATTTGTAAATGAATGCGTAGTATTGAGTAGTGTGTGTGTGTGTGTGTATGTGTGTGTGTGTAGTAAATGCGCTTTTCCTTTTTCAAAGGAAAAGCACTGACTGGAAATCATTCCTTCAGTTTTATTACAGCGTGCCGGCGAGTTATGATTATTAGCCCACACCACCTCTCCTGACAAGGCTTGGACTGCTCTGCTTCGCAACCCTGAGAGAGTCCAGCGCTACAATAGGGTGCTTGGTTCACAGTAAGGGGAAATTGTGCATCTATTACTTGCACAGGCCTCACATCCTGTGCAACTAATAACCGAGTTTCCTCCACTGGGTGTATGTATGCCTGTGAAAGATACAACACATGAAGGATGTAGTGCTGTGCAGTGTGTGTATTGTGAGAAGTTGGCCTGGTATATGCTGTCCACTAATTATAGTGGGCACCCTGCACCAGTCCAAACAACCCCTTATTGGAGATAGGTTAAAGACAACCTTATTGAAAGCTATCCTAGTGGTAGCTATGGAGAGCAGCCTTCAGGCTAAGTCTTGAAGGAATGTAAAGCAGCTTGTTTTACCAGTCTATAATCTCGAGTGATCAAATGAAAGAGCACCACACCAGGTATATATTCAAAATATATGTATTTATTGCTAAACACACCCCTCTAGTCTCTTTATGAGGCTAGAGTTCGAAGTACATAAGTTAGAAGTTATTTAAACACAGTAATAGCACAAATACACGTTTGGGCCCTAGGGGCGTACCAAACCATATACCAATAAAGTGGTATAAGAACCACGACTGAACTAGACACTAGGCCTAGAGCCTCTAGAAGTGCTTGGACCACAAGGAACCACCCAAGGTAGTGACACAGGGGACCCACAGGAGACGCGTGCAGTGTAAATACACAACCGCGATACGCCGTTGACTTCTATGGAGAAAGTCGTGATCGGGAAATTAGAGAAAAGGGACACTTAAAAGAGGACTTGGACCAAACCCTTTGAGATCTAGGACTTTGAAGAGTCTCTACCCACGGGAGCACCGGAGTACTCGTGTTACCTCACCCAGGGAAGCCGGGTGCATAGGTGCCTTTCGGGGTCGGGTTTCGTCGTCGATTTGAATGGCGATCTGCTGCAAAGTGCTGCTGGCGACCAAGTGAAAAGTGTCCGGGTGGATCCAAGAGTGGATCGGAGTTCTGAAGAACCTGAAAGCAGAGGGGACAGAGTCTGGGTCACTAGCCAGTGACCAGGAAGGCGATGGACAGATGCCCACCGATGTCGAGTGCTTCAGGTGCGTTGACGGTCGTCTTGACTCTTCAGCCACGAGGTCCAGGAGGCGTTGTCGGCGACCAGGAGCAGGATTCGGGCTGGTACACGATGTCTGTCGAGTGCTGAGGTGTCGGCGACCGGATTGGACCCAACAAGCCTTGGCAACGGCAAGTCTCGGTGAAGATGTAGATCGTCGATGGTGCAGACCAGCAAGGTCTGGGGAACTCACCCAGCGAGGGCAAGTGAGGGCAGGCCTGGAGCAACCAGGATGCCAAGTTAGAAAAAGATTGGCCTTCGTTAAGGGCTACTAGCCAACGGGCTAGCGACCGCGAAGGAGCCTGGTGACGCCGCACGTGGATCTGGCTCACAGGACACTCGTGGAGTGGGGGCCAGTGATCTTCGGTGCAGGTGGTGCTGGAGGCTAGGGCTACTCGGAGCCCAAAGCACGACTTCTTGGGAGACCCAGAAGAGGATGCACTTGCAAATGTGCTCGGTGTCCAGGGGTCACGGTCTCAAGTCACCCACGATAGCCACGGGCCTCAGCTTTGCTGGGGACTCAGGGTAGCCTCGGGAAGTCTGAGAATCCACCTCTGGTGATGCGATGACTTCGGCGTCCGACGGGAGCTTCAGAAATGCGAACCGGACAGATGCTTCTTTGGTGCCTGCCAAGCAGGGGAGTCACTCCTTGACCCCAAGGGAGATTCTTCTGTCCTCTAATCGTGAGTAGAGCGTCGAAGGTCCAGGATTCAGTTTCAGAGTTTCGTCCAGGGATAATCTAAAGTCCTAAGGACTGGGTTCCTATCTTTATACTAAAGATAGGGGTTGGACTACTCTGTGGCCCCACCTATGGGTGGGTCAGGGCAGAGGGGTGGCTACACCCCTTTCCCTTTGTCCAGTTCGCGCCAAAGCAGGGGCTGCAAGCCCCTGATCCGGTTTGAACTGGGGTATGCACAGGGACACCAAGTGTGCCCCCAGTGCAGGACTTCAAAGCACCCGAAAGTGCTCCCGCCCAGCCCCAATACACATTATCCTGTCTGGGGAGGTGGTCACACCTCCCTGGGACAGGAAACCTGTTGTCCAGGCCTCCCCTGCCGGAGTTTCGTCCAGCAGCAGGAGGCCAGACTCGTGTCTGTGGCAGCAGCATCCATTTTGTGATGCCAGGGCTCTGGAAAGAAGTTACCGGACTAGTCAGAGTTAACATGTCTTTCCCTCTAGAAGGGTGGAATGCTACCCCCGCCGCCAGGATTGGCGGGGGGTAGTATTCCAAGATGTTTGACACCAAACACGACATGTTTAGGTGCAGCCATTCCAAAGTTAGCATTTTACCGCGAGGATATAATGCGCTTAAGAGTATATGGTCAGGCTGCACTACAAACAGCATCAGAGATGGTCTCCGAACGCTGCAGAGGGGCCCTGCTCATGCAGGGGCACCCTCTCACATAGGAACCATGCACTCTGCCTTTTGGATTGATAAGGCCTGCCTTAGGAGTGACTTATAGGTTTATATGTGTGTATGTATTTAGTGATATAGGTAACCTATATCACAGTAAGGGGTGCATGCACCACCTTACCCAGGCTGCAGTAGCAGACCTGTGGTGTCAGTTTGGATGGCCTTCCAGGGGTGGCATAATACATGCTGCAGCCCCTGGCAGGCCTCTGAGGTACCTATGCCCTTGGTACATATACCATATACTAGGGACTTATAAGGGCACTCCAGATCCCAATCAGTGATGTGCCTAAGGCACATGGAAACCATTTTAGAGAGGAAGCAGCTAGGCTGGGGTTCTGATTAGCAGGGCCCCAGCCAGACTAATGTCGAAAAACAGTGAAGCATCAGCAAAAGTGGGGGTACCCATGTGAAGCAGATCCTACTCTCCTACACAACCCCCCCCCAAACGTAGGGACATTAAACTAACCTTGCCCAGTTAAGTCTTCATGTTCTAAGTGGAAATACCTAGAGAGTCCATCTGCATTCGCATGGTTACTCCCAGGTCTATGTTCCACTGTAAAGTCCATCCCCTGTAGGGAAATGGACCACCTAAGCAGTTTGGGGTTGTCACCCTTCATTTGTTTTAGCCATAAGAGGGGCTTATGGTCTGTCTGAACCAGGAAGTGTGTACCAAACAAGTATGGCCTCAACTTCTTCAGAGCCCAGACCACAGCAAAGGCCTCCCTCTCTATGGCTGACCAACGTTTCTCTCTAGGGGTCAGCCTTCTGCTAATGAAAGCTACTGGCTGATCCTGACCTTCTTCATTCAATTGTGACAGTACAGCCCCTACCCCCAATTCAGATGCATCAGTTTGAACAATGAACTTCTTGGAGTAATCAGGACTCTGCAGAATGGGAGCAGTGCACATGGCCTGCTTCAGGTCATCAAATGCCTTTTGACAGCTAACTGTCCACTGAACCTTTTTGGGCATTTTCTTAGAAGTTAAGTCATTCAGGGGTGTCACTATTGATCCATACCCCTTGACAAATCTCCTATAGTACCCAGTCAGGCCTAAGAAGGCTCTCACCTGAGTCTGGGTAGTGGGAGCAGTCCAGTCCATGATGGTCTGGATCTTGCTCTGCAAAGGTTGAACCTGGCCTCCACCCACAAGGTGGCCCAGGTACACAACCTGACTCTGCCCTATCTGGCACTTAGTGGCCTTGATAGTCAGGCCTGCCTTTTGCAGGGCCTGTAAAACATTCCTGAGGTGGACCAGGTGATCCTCCCAGGTGGAGCTAAAGACAGCAATATCATCTAGATATGCTGCACTATAGGCTTCCAGACCTGTGAGAACTGTATTCACCAGCCTCTGGAAAGTGGCAGGTGCATTCTTCAGACCAAAGGGCATTACCACAAATTGATAATGCCCACTAGGGGTTGAGAATGCTGTTTTGGGCTTTGCAGTATCAGCTAGTCTGATCTGCCAGTAGCCAGCTGTTAGGTCAAATGTGCTGAGATATTTGGCAGAGGCCAAAGTATCTATGAGCTCATCTGCCCTGGGTATTGGATGGGCATCAGTCCTAGTGACTGCATTGAGACCCCTGTAGTCCACACAAAACCTCATCTCTCTTTTTCCACCACTGGTGTGAGGTTTTGGTACAAGGACCACTGGACTAGCCCAAGGGCTATCTGAGGGTTCAATAACTCCCAATTCCAACATTTTCTGGACTTCAGTCCTGATACAGTCCCTGACATGGTCAGGTTGCCTATAAATCTTGTTTTTAATAGGCAGACTGTCCCCAGTGTCCACTTCATGAGTGCACCAGGTGGTCTGACTGGGTGTCAGTGAAAACATATGTCTAAACTGATTGAGGACTTGCCTGCAATCAGTTTGTTGCTGGGTAGTGAGGCTGCCTGCCAAGGCTACCCCATCAACTGACCCATCGTCAGGGTTCTGTGAGAGCAGGTTAGGGAGTGGGTCACTCTCTTCCTCCTGCCCTTCATCAGTAGCCATGAGCAAGCCCATGTCTGCCCTGTCCACATATGGTTTTAACCTGTTGACATGGAGAACCCTGTGGGGACTCCTGGGTGTTCCTAGGTCCACTAAGTAAGTGACCTCACCCTTCTGCTCAACAATAGTGTGGGGTCCACTCCATTTATCTTGGAGAGCTGCTGGGGCCACTGGCTCCAACACCCACACCTTCTGTCCTGGCTGGTAAACAGTCAGAACAGCCTTTTGGTCATGCCAGGCCTTTTGAAGTTCCTGGCTAGCCTCAAGGTTTTTGGTTGCCTTTTTCATGTACTCAGCCATCCTGGAGCGGAGACCAAGTACATAGTCCACTATATCTTGCTTTGGGGGCTTGAGAGGTAACTCCCATCCTTCCTTCACCAAGCACAGTGGACCCCTCACAGGGTGGCCAAACAGAAGTTCAAAAGGGCTGTAACCAACCCCCTTCTGAGGCACCTCCCTATATGCGAATAAAAGGCAGGGCAAGAGTATGTCCCATCTACGCCTAAGCTTTTCTGGGAGCCCTTTAATCATGCCCTTCAAGGTTTTGTTGAATCTCTCAACTAAACCATTGCATTGTGGGTGATAGGGTGTGGTGAACTTATAAGTCACTCCACACTCCTTCCACATTGCTTTTAAGTACCCAGACATGAAGTTTGCACCCCTGTCTGATACTACCTCCTTAGGAAAGCCCACTCTTGAGAAGATTCCCAGGAGGGCCCTTGCCACCACAGGTGCTGTAGTGGTCCTGAGGGGAATAGCTTCTGGGTACCTGGTGGCATGATCCACTACCACCAGGATAAACCTGTGCCCAGAGGCTGTTTGGGGATCCATGGGACCAACAATGTCAATCCCTACCCTTTCAAAGGGCACCCCCACCACAGGTAGTGGTATCAGGGGGCCTTTGTAGTGCCACCTGCCTTGCCACTGGCCTGGCAGGTTACACAGGAGCGACAAAACTCCTTGGTGTCTTCAGACATGTGGGGCCAGTGAAAGTGAGGGACAATTCTGTCCCAAGTCTTGTTCTGGCCCAGGTGACCTGCCAAGGGAATATCATGGGCTAGGGTCAATAGGAAGCCCCTGAACTTCAGAGGTATAACCAACCTCCTGGTAGCACCAGGCTTGGGGTCTCTACTCTCTGAGTACAGGAGTCCATCATCCCAATACACTGTATGGGGACCACTAGCTTTCCCAGCAGCCTCAGCAGCAGCTTGCTGTCTGAGGGGTTCAAGGGAGGGGCAGCTCTGCTGCTCCTGGCTCAGATCTGCCCTAGAAGGTCCCCCTGTCCCCAAGAACTCAACCTGGTCAGGCTCAAGTTCCTCTGGGACAGTTCCTTCTTCTGGGCTGAGATCATCCCCCTCAAGGGACTGATCTTCCTCCTGAGCCAAGGGGAAGGCACTGCCTTAACCCTACTACTCCTCCTCTTGCAAGGCACTTGGTCCATTCTTCCAGAATCCAAGGCCTGTTCAGTTTTAGACAGTTTAGCTTGTGACCTGGTCACAGCAAACACATCTGCAGGGATCCCCAGCATTTCTGCATGGGTCCTGAGCTCCACTTCTGCCCAAGCAGAAGTCTCTAAGTCATTGCCAAGCAAGCATTCGACTGGTAGGTTTGCACTCACCACAACCTTCTTAAGGCCAGTTACCCCTCCCCAGGAGAAGTTAACAACTGCCAGAGTATGGTCTGTTCTGACATTGCTAGCATTGGTCACTTGGTACATCTCACCAAGTATAACTTGCCCAGGATTCACAAGGTCTTGTGTCACCATTGTGACACTTGCCCCTGTGTCCCTAAATGCCAAAGCCTCACGTCCATTGATTAAAGGCGGTTGTCTGTACTTGCCCAGATTACTGGGACTCACAGTGGAGGTCACATCCATGCCTCCATCACAGACTAACACAGCCTGAGTCAGTTCTCTGACTAGGTCAGAGCCCAACTCAGTACCCAGGGTGAACCCTACTAAACCCTTGGCTGGAGCACTCCCAGCAACTGTACTAGGGGGAACAGGTGCCTTAGGGGCATTGGTGGGTGCTGGACTGGAGTCTTTGGACTTGGTGCAATCACTGGTCCAGTGGGTCTTTTGCTTACAGACCTTGCACCATGGTTTTCTTTGGCCTTTCCCTTTGGTAGACTGTGAATCCCCACCAGAAGAAGATTTTTGGGGGCCTGATGAAGACTTTTGATCTTTACCCTTCTCCCCACCCTTTTCAGAGTTCTTAGCATCTTGCTTCTTGGTTTCCCCACCTTGGTTCTGTACCTTCTGCTTCACCCTGGTTCTGACCCATTTGTCTGCCTTCTTTCCCAATTCTTGGGGAGAGGTCAGATCAGAGTCTACCAGGTATTGATGCAACAGCTGATTTTGACAGTTATTAAGAATCTGCTCCCTCATTATTAGATTGTACAATCCTGAGAAGTCACACACCTTACTGCCCATCAACCAGCCTTCCAGAGCCTTGGCAGAACAATACACATAATCTACCCAGTCTTGAGTCTGTGCTTTTTGGGTGTCTCTGAACTTCAACCTGTACTGTTCAGTGGTTAGGCCAAACCCATCAATAAGAGCACTCTTCAAGACCTTGTAATTATCAGCATCCTCCTCTCTAACAGTGAGGAGCTTATCTCTACCTTTGTCAGCAAAGGAGAGCCACAAGATTGCTGCCCACTGCTCCTGAGGGACCTTCTGTACCTTACAGGCCCTCTCTAGAGCAGTTACCCACTTGTGGATGTCATCCCCATTCTGATAGGGAGGGACAATCTTGCTCAGGTTCCTATGGTCATAGGACCTTTCCCTATCTCTAGGGATCTGGCTGCCACCATGGGACTCTAGTCCCAACTTTCTTTTCTCTCTAAAGAGATCTAGGGACTCCCTGTCTAAGGCTACTTGCTTCCTTCTGAGTTCAAGCTGAGCTTCCTCATATTGAATCAGCCTCTTTCTTCTCTCATGAGAGGATTCCCTCCTATGAGATGAGACAGAGCTCCCTATTGAGGTGCCAGAGTGGTTAGACTCCTGAGAAGAAGATCTAGACCTTCTGGGCACACTCACAATCCTTCCTGGGGGACAAAGGGGGACTCATTCTGATCCTCCTCTTCATCTTCCTCAGGAGGGGTTGGATTATCCAGGTCAGGGCCATTGTCGCCCTCCTGGCCAGTTTCAGAGGGGGGCTGGGGGTACTGGTACCCCCATTCCCAACCTCATCATCTGCCCCACCCTCAGCTCCTACCCCTTCAGTCCCCAAGGGCTTACTAAGGTCATAAGCCACCAACAACTCCTTGAGGTGTTGGGTGGTGGGGCTTTGGCCTGTCCTTATTTTTCTCAAGTTGCATAAAGCTCTCAATTCCAAGAATGGGAGTGTATCATACTTGGAGGGTGGAAGCTCAATGGCTTCCTGCAAGGATTCTTTGGATCCTGCCCTTAAAGACATTACTAGTGTGGTGTGGTGTATGCACTACCTACTCTAGTGTGGCCTACTAAACTCTCTTGAGTTGTAGAAAGGGTTGTGCTATCCCTTAACACACAACTCTAAGTTCAGTAGAACTTACTGATATCCTAAGCTTAAATATATGTACCTTGGGTACCTTTAGTGGTTTTCAGTTGATCAATTCAATTGAGATTATCTGGTAAAACAATAGCAAGCTGGAATCCCACACACTGCACACCAATGTGAGAAGTTGGCCTGGTATATGCTGTCCACTAATTATAGTGGGCACCTTGCACCAGTCCAAACAACCCCTTATTGGAGATAGGTTAAAGACAACCTTATTGAAAGCTATCCTAGTGGTAGCTATGGAGAGCAGCCTTCAGGCTAAGTCTTGAAGGAATGTAAAGCAGCTTGATTTACCAGTCTATAATCTCGAGTGATCAAATGAAAGCGCACCACACCAGGTATATATTTAAAATATATGTATTTATTGCTAAACACACCCCTCTAGTCTCTTTATGAGGCTAGAGTTCGAAGTACATAAGTTAGAAGTTATTTAAACACAGTAATAGCGCAAATACACGTTTGGGCCCTAGGGGCGTACCAAACCATATACCAATAAAGTGGTATAAGAACCACGACTGAACTAGACACTAGGCCTAGAGCCTCTAGAAGTGCTTGGACCACAAGGAACCACCCAAGGTAGTGACACAGGGGACCCACGGGAGACGCGTGCAGTGTAAATACACAACCGCGATACGCCGTTGACTTCTATGGAGAAAGTCGTGATCGGGAAATTAGAGAAAAGGGACACTTAAAAGAGGACTTGGACCAAACCCTTTGAGATCTAGGACTTTGAAGAGTCTCTACCCACGGGAGCACCGGAGTACTCGTGTTACCTCACCCAGGGAAGCCGGGTGCATAGGTGCCTTTCGGGGTCGGGTTTCGTCGTCGATTTGAATGGCGATCTGCTGCAAAGTGCTGCTGGCGACCAAGTGAAAAGTGTCTGGGTGGATCCAAGAGTGGATCGGAGTTCTGAAGAACCTGAAAGCAGAGGGGACAGAGTCTGGGTCACTAGCCAGTGACCAGGAAGGCGATGGACAGATGCCCACCGATGTCGAGTGCTTCAGGTGCGTTGACGGTCGTCTTGACTCTTCAGCCACGAGGTCCAGGAGGCGTTGTCGGCGACCAGGAGCAGGATTCGGGCTGGTACACGATGTCTGTCGAGTGCTGAGGTGTCGGCGACCGGATTGGACCCAACAAGCCTTGGCAACGGCAAGTCTCGGTGAAGATGTAGATCGTCGATGGTGCAGACCAGCAAGGTCTGGGGAACTCACCCAGCGAGGGCAAGTGAGGGCAGGCCTGGAGCAACCAGGATGCCAAGTTAGAAAAAGATTGGCCTTCGTTAAGGGCTACTAGCCAACGGGCTAGCGACCGCGAAGGAGCCTGGTGACGCCGCACGTGGATCTGGCTCACAGGACACTCGTGGAGTGGGGGCCAGTGATCTTCGGTGCAGGTGGTGCTGGAGGCTAGGGCTACTCGGAGCCCAAAGCACGACTTCTTGGGAGACCCAGAAGAGGATGCACTTGCAAATGTGCTCGGTGTCCAGGGGTCACGGTCTCAAGTCACCCACGATAGCCACGGGCCTCAGCTTTGCTGGGGACTCAGGGTAGCCTCGGGGAAGTCTGAGAATCCACCTCTGGTGATGCAATGACTTCGGCGTCCGACGGGAGCTTCAGAAATGCGAACCGGACAGATGCTTCTTTGGTGCCTGCCAAGCAGGGGAGTCACTCCTTGACCCCAAGGGAGATTCTTCTGTCCTCTAATTGTGAGTAGAGCGTCGAAGGTCCAGGATTCAGTTTCAGAGTTTCGTCCAGGGATAATCTAAAGTCCTAAGGACTGGGTTCCTATCTTTATACTAAAGATAGGGGTTGGACTACTCTGTGGCCCCACCTATGGGTGGGTCAGGGCAGAGGGGTGGCTACACCCCTTTCCCTTTGTCCAGTTCGCGCCAAAGCAGGGGCTGCAAGCCCCTGATCCGGTTTGAACTGGGGTATGCACAGGGACACCAAGTGTGCCCCCAGTGCAGGACTTCAAAGCACCCGAAAGTGCTCCCGCCCAGCCCCAATACACATTATCCTGTCTGGGGAGGTGGTCACACCTCCCTGGGACAGGAAACCTATTGTCCAGGCCTCCCCTGCCGGAGTTTCGTCCAGCAGCAGGAGGCCAGACTCGTGTCTGTGGCAGCAGCATCCATTTTGTGATGCCAGGGCTCTGGAAAGAAGTTACCGGACTAGTCAGAGTTAACATGTCTTTCCCTCTAGAAGGGTGGAATGCTACCCCCGCCGCCAGGATTGGCGGGGGGTAGTATTCCAAGATGTTTGACACCAAACACGACATGTTTAGGTGCAGCCATTCCAAAGTTAGCATTTTACCGCGAGGATATAATGCGCTTAAGAGTATATGGTCAGGCTGCACTACAAACAGCATCAGAGATGGTCTCCGAACGCTGCAGAGGGGCCCTGCTCATGCAGGGGCACCCTCTCACATAGGAACCATGCACTCTGCCTTTAGGATTGATAAGGCCTGCCTTAGGAGTGACTTATAGGTTTATATGTGTGTATGTATTTAGTGATATAGGTAACCTATATCACAGTAAGGGGTGCATGCACCACCTTACCCAGGCTGCAGTAGCAGACCTGTGGTGTCAGTTTGGATGGCCTTCCAGGGGTGGCATAATACATGCTGCAGCCCCTGGCAGGCCTCTGAGGTACCTATGCCCTTGGTACATAGTATACCATATACTAGGGACTTATAAGGGCACTCCAGATCCCAATCAGTGATGTGCCTAAGGCACATGGAAACCATTTTAGAGAGGAAGCAGCTAGGCTGGGGTTCTGATTAGCAGGGCCCCAGCCAGACTAATGTCGAAAAACAGTGAAGCATCAGCAAAAAGTGGGGGTACCCATGTGAAGCAGATCCTACTCTCCTACATGTATATTATATGCATGTGCTGGGTGTGTGAGTGCCTGTGAATGGCACAATACATGGAAGACGCTGGGTTCCATTTTGGGAACATGAGGAGGTAGAGGAATCCCCCCAGGCAGATTTGTGGATTGCTGCATTCCCCTAAGATGGGTGGAACACATTGGAAAAAGGGAGAGTCAGGCACTTCAGTACACTTCGAAGGGTGCTCTTTGATTCAGAGAGTGATCACTAGGAAGGGGCCTGGGCACATCTCAGGAACGAGCCAGGGCTGATCACTGCCATTACTTTTGTGAAAATTCAAGGTGCGGTTTTAGGCCAAACGGAAGGGCGGTAAACTGGTAATGGGGAGACCCTGCTGTGAATTTAAAGTGTGCTTCCTGTGCAACTGCAGAATCAGAATATGAAAATATGCATTATGCAGGTAGACAGGCACCGTCCAGTCTTCGGCTTTCTGCGCAACACCTGAGCTAGAGGCAGCATCTTGAACTTCTTCTTGAGGAATCAGAGCAGAACCCGAAGGTCTAGGATGAGATGAAAACTGCAGTTCTTCGGGACCAGGAAGAACCAGAAGTAGCACCTCTGGCACTGTTCATGCTCTCGCACAAACTCCACCGCCCCCTTCTGTAGAAAAATATCCACCTCCTGTTTAAGGACCTGAAGGTGATTGGGTGGAGTGGAAGAAGAGGGAGGAAGAGGTGGAGGTGCCTGCTGAAGGCTAGAGCATATACCCTTTCCACAATTTTTAAGACCAAGTAGTCTGAACTGATGGCCTTCCAAGCCTGTGGAAAGGAGGGGAACCTTCCTTCTGACAAGAGGGAACCAGGGATGCTTCCCTGCAGTGGCTTGGGAGGGGGGGGGGCAGGAAAAGGAAGAGAGGGGAGGGAAAGGCAGGGGATAGTCTGTAATCTTGCCTCGGCCATGGTACTGTTTGTAAAGAGGATTGGCTGGCTGTTGAGTTGCATGCTGGTGGTTGTCTGCCAACACCCCCCCTATTCCCCCCCCCCCCACCGGACAAGCCAAAAGTTTTGGGGAATTGCCGATAGTCTCTCTTTTGTGTCTGGAGACAGAGAGATCTTGTGGCATCCATGCTGTCTTTGAACCGCTCAAGGGCAGAGTCGGTCTTTGCTCACAAGGGACGTTCAAATGGGTAGATTGGACATGATGGGAAATTCCTGAACATCTCAGCCATGTGTGGGGTAAAGGGAGTCGGCTGTGTCCAGCCCGGACTGCATGAACTGCTTTGCTGCAGCTTGGCCGTCTTGTACCAGCTCTGAGAAATGGGGCTGAAGGTGGTCCGGCAAGGTAGGTACTCCCAGTTGGGCCATGTTCCAGAGTGCGCCGGTGTTAACGCCCCATGAGGAAGTTGGAGTCTAAGAATTTGAGAGTCATGCTGCATGCAGAAAATAACTTTTTGGCAAACTGTTCTATCCTCTTGGAGTTGGTCTGATGGAGCTGTGGGGAAAGTGCCTGGAGAGAGCTTGGATAAGCAGGATGCCTGGACTACAAAGCTCTCTGGTGACACGTGCGATATCAGAAAGGCTGTGTTGCCTAGGGGACAGTCTGTATCTCTGTGCAATTACTTGGTGCACAGCAGAGGAAGATGTTGGGTTCTCCCACACAGACAAAAATGGGCTCAGTAAGGGCTTCATTAAAAGGTAGTAAGGGTTCCGCAGAATGAGATGTAGCATGAAGCATCTGCATCAAGATGTTTGCCTCACCTTCAGCGGAGAGAAGCTGGATGTCCAATGTTTGCACTGCCTTTTTAATAATGTTATACGAAGTTACTTCTATTCAGGTGAGGCATATAGACCACTAGTATCCTTTAGCCCTGTGAAATTTTGGTCCATGGTCGAAGACTGGCTGTCTCCATCGACCGCAAACGACCAAGAATCTTCACTGGGGTCAGAGTCCAAAAAAAGAATCTTCCTTCCGAAATGAGGCCCTTTCTGATCAATGTTGTGAAGGAAACTAACTTGAATAGAAGCAATGTGTCAGGCCTTGTGGGTTGTGGCACTGGTGGAGTTGGCTGCGGGGCCAGTGGCGTCGGCAGCAATGATTGTGGAGCCAGTAGCATGAATTGTGGCCTCAGAGGAGTCAGTGGTGACAGGTGGTCTGGCACAGAATGTGAAGAGCCCGATAGTATGTTCAGAGGATGTTCAGAGGAGGTGGCAGCATCGGGCACGGCATCGAGCGTGTGGAATGGACTAGTGCCCTAGGAGATCTGTGGTGATGGCAGGAACGAAGCAAGAGGAGCTGCAGAGTACCGCATCAGTATGGCTACAAATGCATACCCCATAGGTCCCACTGGGAATGAAGGTTCTTCAGAGAGGCCTATGGCTTGTCTGAAAATGTCAAACTTTGCATTAAGGAAATGAGCCGGATCCATTCCAGGGCCGGAGAACTCAGGTTAAGGCTGAACGGCCTGGGGCTTTGTTGTCGGTGCCACAGACAGTTGCAGATCCTTAGTCTATGCCGTGTCCACAGGAACCGGAGGTGTCAGATCCTCTGTGGGGATCTCCACAAGTTCTGGTTCCTTGGAGGACTGTTGTGGAGAAGTGGGGAATTTTGGCGACTTACCCTTTAAGAAGTGTTGTGTCTTTTTTCTTAAGTTTGCACAACGACAACTTCCAGGAGGTTAGTGACTTTGGGGTTTTGATCTCGGTCTGAACGTCCTCTTTGTTCAATGTTTGATGTGGGCCACAGCATCATGCCTTCCCATTCCTTGATGACTATGATGCACACTCCGATAGGAGCTGAGGCCTCTACGTCCGTGTCCGAACCATAGCATCATGAGCAGAAGTCATCGGAGTCCTTGATGGACAATTGCCCATCACAGTCCCTGCACGACTTCAATCACGGCCATTTAGGGGGTGACATAATGAGATGCGTCTGAAATTTTAGATTACAATTTTAAAAAATGTCAACAAACGTTGACGAATCTCCTGAGGAGAGGTAAGCTCTGGATTTGCACTGATGGCACAGAAAGAAGGGAACGGACGTCAAGGCGCCAACTGGGCGCTTTATGGCTCCAGTGCCATCACGTGAACACACTCCTAAAGAGCTGAAGTGGAGCCAGTGCCCCATACCGGCACAGAGATCTATTGAATAGTTTCCAGATTCAGTCTGATGCCTAGGATATTCAAAAGTCTTTGCCAAATATATATATACAGTCACATTTAAATTTCCATTTACTGATTCAGGTCTTAGTATATGCTTACTATTATGGCAAACATGGTGTTAGACCGGACATCCTTGGTGTGGTATTCCTCCAAACCTTTGGCCTTCATCCCTCCTGTTTTGTTGGATTCATTTTTGTTGGCTTCAGTACTCTGTGCACTTTACCACTGCTAACCAATGCTAAAGTGCCCTGGTAAAATTGGCTTACACCTGATTGGCACATTTTATCTACATGCAAGTCCCTAGTATATGTTACTCAAGTGCCCGGGGCGGGTAAATTAAATGCTACTAGTGGGCCTGCAGCACTCATTCTGCCACTCACTAAAGTACCACTTTAGAACTTGTCTCACACCTGCCACTGCAGTCTGTAATGCAGTTTTAAACTGCCAATTCGACCTCACAAAATAAACTTTTTGCCCGGCCGAAACCTTCTTTTTTAATGCAAGTCAGTCACCCCTAAGGTAAGCGCTAAAGGCTCATAGAGCAGGTGCATTGAAATTAAAAAGTAAGACACGCGAGTTTAAGTTTTACATGTACTAGTAGTGAAAAACTCCTAAATTAGTTTATCACTACTGAAAGGCCTATCTCTCCCATTGACTAACACTAAGTTACCTTAGTGTATTTGAAAGTGCTGACTTTGGATTGCGAGCAGGTAGGGATGATATCTTTAGACTCAAACAAGTTATAATTTAAAATCCTCTTTAATGCTAAAGTTGGATTTTAAGCCACAATTCTGAAAATGCCACTTTTAGAAAGTTGACGTTTTCTTGTCCTAAACATTTCTGCCTCTTGCCAGTGTCCAGGGTCACATGACGGAGGATGGCTCTGCTGTTGGGCTTTGTCTAATCCTCCCCGACAAAGACGCAAAGGGGATTAGGTGGACACAGGATGGGCTTTCCTGCCAGGATGGCTGGGGGTGGAGCTGTTACCTGCCCCACTTGCATTTCAAAGGGGCTTGCGTCCAGCACAAAAAAGGAAACAAACACTAGTCTTTTGTCACCCAAGACTTCTTGGAGCATTGACAGGGGAGAGAAAGAACTTTCCAGAACCAGATGTGAGAGTATTAAAGGAAATTCCCTGACTTCGAAGGCTGGCACCAGGTATAAACATTGGACTCTCAGAACACCTCTTTAATAAACTGCTGGTACCGGTGAAAGACTTCACAAGGACTGGTGGTACCAGAGGACTGCTCTGCTGCTTTCAGGAGACTGCTTTGTGGACCATCTCCTTGAACCCAGGACCACCAGAAATTACTCCAAGGGCTAGTTGGCCGGCCGACTGTGTGAGCTACAGGGACATAGCAAGCTTCTGAGGCCTTAACCGCTGCACCTGACCTCTGCTGGAGTCCTCCTCAAGTGGTGTCCCAAGAGTCCTGGACCCTTGGAAGTGGTGTTGACAGAACTGCTCCTCCCTAATCCTAAAACTTGGGAATTGGAAAGTCTTTTACCAAAACTTTTTGGAGAATGGACAGCAGACTGGCACCTACCTGCCAGCCAATTTGCCCAAGGTGTGTCGCCGGTCGGCCTGACTTCATGGTGGCTCCCGCTACGTTCTTCTCTGCAGCAGCAAATCCTGTTCACCTGGACCTCCCAGCAACGGTATCCAGCCTTGTGGCGCCCTCTTCAGCTACAGCCTGCAGCTTCGTTCCGCTGGGTTGTCAGAGTCCGAAGGTAAAAATATTCACTGGGCTCGACGGAGACCGGCTCCTTATTGACGACTATGCTCTGAACTTTTCCCCATCATCGTTGACGGCTTCACAGAGACGTCCTCCTGTGTCTCTCCATCGATGATAACACTGCCTGCTGCCTTTCCCTGTTAAACTCTTCCTTCTCCTACACTTTTCTTGAAAGCTCTTCTAAGTCCAAAGGTAAGACGAAACCTGGCCCAATCCACCTTGTATAGTCTGACCTGTGCTCTGTCGGGCTTAATTTTTGACTTTGACCCATTCTCGCGCAACCAGATTCCAGCAGTTGCTACTTTGATCTTTTAAGTGCTAGATTTCACTAAAAATATTTGAAATTCATAACTTTGTTTCTACTAATTTGATTTAGTGTGTTTTGGGACTTATTTTTTCTATCAAAATTTACTCTTTTTCTAAATAGGTTTGGGATTTTTCCTGTGTTGGGTTTTCACTTTATTGCTGTTTGTGTGCTGCATAAATACTTTACACATTGTCTGTAAGTTAAGCCCGACTGCTTTTGTGCCAAGCTACCAGAGGGTTAAACACAGGCTAATTTAGTGACTTTTGTGGTTTACTTCGACAAGGACTGTGGCTATTGCCTGAGTGGGGCTACCATCCCCTCAACCAATAACACTGTTTCTTGTACAAGTGAGAGGCTGTAGGAAGGTAGGATCCTTCTGCATAGTTACCCCCACTTTTTGCCTGGTGCTGTGCTGGTTTTTGACTAATCTGACTGGGATCCTGCTAATCAGGACCCCAGTCTATCTGCTTTCTCCCTAAACTGTTATGCCATGTACTTAGGTACACTCCAGATTGGATACTGGGGTACCCTTGTCAGACCCTAGTATTTGGTACCCATGTACCCAGGGCATAGGTACCCCAGAGGCCTTGTATGGGCTGAAGTATGTATTATGCCACCCATGAGAGGCCATGCAAAATGGAACTACAGGCCTGCCATTGCAGCCTGTGTAAGTGGGTGCATGCACCACTTACTTAAGATATAGGTTTACTATATCTAAGGGTCACTACACTTAAAACCTATAAGTCACCCCTATTGCAGGCCTTGACAATCCTGAAGGCAGGGTGCTTGGCTCTAAGTGAGAGGGTGCCACTGCATGAGCAGGACACCCCTGCAGCCTACGGAGTACATTCTCCCTGGTTGTTAGTACTGCAGCCATTTACGACATATAGAGTGGCATTATGCGACCGCGTGATGACCAACTCTAAAACGGCTGAAAGTAACCCTATTGTGTTTGGTGTCAAACATTGTGGAATCATACCCCCCACACTGGTAACCGGTGTGGGCGGTATGATTCCACCCCTCAGAAAAGAGCTTTGGGAGGTCCCTGGTGTTCCCGGTACCAGCCTTCTAGTCCCGGGCAGCCCAAAAGCGTTGCTGCTGACTAGAGACACGTTTCTGCCCTCCTGCTGCTGAGCCAAGCTCGTGCAGGGGAAGGCAGTACAATAGGCATCCTGTCACAGGGAGGTGTGACCACCTCCTAGACAGGATTTAGTGTATCAGGCCTGGGTGGGTGCGCTTGCCACCGACCGAAAGTCTGCATGAGGGGCACATTTGGTGTCCCTGTGCATAGTCCAGTTCAAACCAGTCCTGGGAGCCGGTGGCTCCTGCTCTGGCACGAAACTGGACAAAGGACATGGGAGTAACCTCCCCACTGTCCAGACCCTCCCCTGGGAGGGTCACCTGAATCTGTCCAACCCTCTCCAGTGGGTACAAAAGGGCTTACCTGGCTGTAGGACCCTAGATTCGACGTGGACAAGATTCTGAACCAGAAACCACTGAACTTCGACCATCTGGACACTCTGGACTTCGCTGGACTTCGTTTGGGCCCGACTTCGTCTCCCTCTCCGTCCAAAGCATAGTCTGTGCCCGTGCACCATACAGGCTCCATGCAGGACCTATGGAGCATCAAGGACAACTGAAGATATCTCCCTTGGAGTGAAGGAGTCACTCCCCTGCAACCACAGTCACCACATCACGATTGACCTGTCTGCTTCTCCTGAGCTCCTACGAACTCTGAAGGCTCCAGCAACACAGGAGGTGGGTTTCCCAGTCCCTCGAGGTCCAAGCTGCCCTCTCACCAAGTTTGAGGTCTAAATCCCTTGTGGGGGCTGCAATACCCGTACCCCTGTGCACCGCGTACTTTTGCTAGTGCATATGCTTGTTGGCGTTTCCAAAACAAGTGCACTGGTCCCTGAGTAGCCCCAAACTCTGGCACCATTTCCTACAAAGAACTCCGGCCTCCTCGCACCGAGTGCTCTGTGGGCTGCTGCTTTGTGAAACTGCTCGAGGTCCCCTCGCGACTCCTTTGCCTCCGGCCTGTGGGTCCTCGAGGGTCAACACTGCTTTTCTTGGGCTTCCCTGGTTGCTCCAGGCGTGCCCTGACTCCCCTGTGTTTGGTGAGTCTCCTGGACCTTGCTGGTCCGAACCGTAACCTTCCTTGACCTTCTGCGTGGGTTGCCGCTGCCAAGGCTTGTTGGTGCTCCCGCCGGACACCGACCCCTCAGCACTCGACATCCTTTGGGGGACAGCTCGCATCCGGCTCCTGGTCGTCCTCGACGTCTCCTGGTCCCTGTGGCTGCAGTCAAGAACCCCCTCAACGCACCTGAAGCACCCGACATCGGTTGGCATTCGTCTACCAAGCCCCTGGTCACTCCTGAGTGTCCCAGACTCTGTCCCATCTGCTTTCAGATACTCCTTTGGATTTCGACTGACACTTTTCTTCTTCCCAGCAGTGGCTCTTCTTCGAAGTCCTCCATAGAGATCGACGGCGGTTTCCGACGCCACTTCAGACCTATGCACCCGGCTTCCCTGGGATAGGCAACTCTGGTACTACGGTATACACGGGTGGGGTGGCTCTCCAACCTCCTAAGTTCCACGGCGTTTCTTCGAAGGGTCCTTAAACTTTAAAACTGCAACCGCGACTCTCCCATTGAATTACAAGGCGCACGCAGTCGTGTTCCCACACTGCAACCGACCTCCGTGGGGTCCCTACTTACTCACCTTGGGTGGTTCCTTGGGGTCCCAGCGATTCTACATACTCTTGACTCGAGTTGTGGTACTTCTACTACTATTTTAGTATATTGTCTGGTCTCCCCTGGAGCCCACTGTGTATTAGTGCTATTTAGTATTGTTTCTGTGCTACAGTATTGTGTGCTTTGTGAGTATCTTCGTGCAGAAGATACTGTGTTGTACTTAGAGTGTGTTATATCAATAAATACATATTTTTATAACTACTGTGTGGTTCTCCTTTCATTTAACCAATACTATAAGGTTGCACTCTGGTAAAACAAGCTGCTTAACATTGCTTCAAGACTAAGCCTGAAGGCTGCTCTCCACAGCTACCACTTGGATAGCTTCTAAGGTTATCTTTGACCTCTTAAATAACCATGAGGGTTGTTTGGACTGGTACAAGGTGCCCACTTTAATTAGTGGACAGCATATACCAGGCCAACTTCTCACAGAGGCCATAATTAGAGGTCTGACATGATAACGATGCTACTGAACACGTGTGTTAAAATGCACTCATGTACTGTATACTCCTGATCAAACCATAAACATTTAGAACCATAAGACCAGCTGTTGTCTGTGGGGGCGTGGCTAACTGCCGAATATGGCGGACGTGCCGTAGCAGTGCTCCGGGTCCAGGCTGTAAAATCCTGTCATAATATGCGTCGAGGTGGGGGCATCCACGGCACCACACTGCCTCTCAACCCCCACGTGAAGGACCGAGTCAGGGCCGAGGAGCTCCCGGCCCGCCCAACTCTGGAAATCGACGCGCTTTGCACCGGGGGCGCAGCTGGCTAGGACCACGCCAGATCTGGGGACTGACGGGCCGAGCCCCGCTAATGCTACCTAGGGGGCGGAGCGGCTGTACCTTTGCAGCGACCTGGCATAACCCTACTATCCGGACAGGCCGCTGCCTGGGAGGGAGCCGGAGGACTCGGATACAGCGTGCGACAGGCCTGCGGTAAGAGCACTACGGCCATATCGGGGCACACCACCACAAGGCCTCGGCTGGGGTGTATCTTCGACTGGGGCCGTGAGCGCGGAGGCCAGGAGGACAGTCACGTACAAGTGCTGAGCTGCGAGCCCCGACGTGGGTGCTGGGGGCCCACCCCTTCTTTCCCCAACTGCACACTGAACAGGGCCGACTGGTGAAAGAGTGGAAGACTGGGCCGGAGGGGGCTGTGTAAGATATAGCAGCTACGCAGTGTCTCGTTCTCCCGGTGCTGCACGCAACCCGCAGCGGCTGGGACCGGCCCAAGAGAGGTCCCCCCCCTCCGGTCCGACGGCTGTAATAGAGGACCGCGGGACCCTTCAGAAGCCCTGCGGACCTGCGTTGTCCCCACCGCGAGCGAACTGGGGGCTGGAGAGAGAAATAGGGTGCCGGCCTGCTGTGCCTCTGGTGGGAGGAACCCTGAGTCGGGCCCTGCAGCATGTGGAGCTGCGACAAGGCCTTTAGTAATCAGCGGCCACGTCCGTATCGTCGGCCTGCCGGAATGCTGTGAGGGACCCAATGCAACACAATTTGTTGAACAATGGCTGCGAGATACAGTGGCCCCAGAGGGTCTGAAAGACATCTTCTGTGTTGAAAGAGTGCACAGGATCCCCATAAGAACGCCAGTGGCCGGAGCACCACCACGCCCAATGATTGCTAGGATACTTAACTATAAAGACCGCAACACATTGCTCCGTAGTGCCAGAGAAAAGTCCCTTATAATGTATGAAAACCAGCGGATCTCCCTGTGTACGGACTTCACAATCATAGTCCAACGACAGAGGACCTCCTTCCAGGCAGTAAAGAAGAAACTCAGAGCCCTAAATCTCAAATATGCGCTATTATATCCAGCCTGTCTCAAGATTATGCATGGACAGAAGTCATACTTTTTTGAAAAACCTGAGGCGGTTGCTGAATGGATAGAAAGGACATTTCCAGCTACTACATCAGAATGGTCAATGCAAAGTACGCATCGAGACTAACAACCACGATGGACTGGGAGGGTGCGTCGACAAATGGTGAACTGTAACACTGCAGCCGCAAGCCCCACACCAAAACAAGTGTTGGAAAGTCGACAATCAGCACTACTCACAGTGGCAACATTCAAGGATCAAGATCCCCCCTCCTCAGCAGAATTCTCTGAGGACACAAATATGCACTCGGACTCTGAAAACAGTCTTGCCTTATTCCCTAATATATCCCCGCAAATAGTGAATGATTATTTGGGATAACATCCCAGAGAGGCACCGCTCCTGATCCTACACTGTCTGGATGTACATGAACAACAGACTTTCACGTATTCCCAACCTCGCATTAATATACCAATGCAGTACTCAGCTGAGGTCCAATCCGTTGCCCTGTAATTATGCCTTCCAAGAATATACGAGAGCAGCGAGGCACAGTAACGATACCTCCCGTAGCGAATGCAAAATGGCTACAGTTGGAATGTTTACAGTTTCGGTTAATGGTTTGGTCCAACACAGTTTATTGGGTAGAGCTTGTATTGGATTGTAGAGGGGATAACTGTTCACCTGGCTCCCCCAACTAGTGTCTCTAACCGCCCGCTCCTGTGTAGTGGAAGGTCATCGAATAATATGCACCAATCCCTGGCTACGTTAGGTAGATACAATATTATCACATGGAATGTCAGGGGAATGGGCTCCGTGCACAAACAACAGACTATACGTCCACTTAAATAGAAGAAAAGCACAGATTGTCTTACTCCAAGAGAGACACCTCACTAATTCAGAGGCTCTTAAGTTACGTAGGAAATGGAGAGGTCAAGTGTTTAATACATCATACTCTGCTTTTGCGCGGGGGTGCAGTTTTGATTAGAAGCGGAACCCCATTTGTTGTCTTAGACCAGAGAATAGATGCAAATGGAAGGTATGTCCTGATACATGGCACCCTAGATGGCATGCATGTAGTTATAGGCAGCATATACGCCCTGAACTATGATCAAGATAAATTCCTAGAGGCTCAACGCGCCATTAATGGAATGGGTAAACTATCCCTGGATAATAGGCGGGGACTACAATGCGGTTCTGGACATTAGCTTAGACCGTTCATATCCCCCACTTCAAGGAGCGACTGCCATTAAGCAAGCGGCTGCACTCCGGGGCTGGGTGGAAGGGTGGTCACTGGCGGACGCCTGGCGTATTAAACATGCAAACTGCAGAGAGTACTCATTTTATTCCCCACCTCGTATGCTCCACACAAGATTAGACCGAGTGTTCTGTTCCTTCTCCCTTGTGCCCCAAGTTGTGCAGGCTGAATACCTGGGTAAGACGTTCGCCGACCACAATTCATTCGAAGTAACACTGTCATGGGGGAGGGTCCCTACGCCAGTCCCCCATTTGGAAGTTGCCGCCGCAGCTACTGGAGGATGCAGTGTTCCGCAGCACCATGGCTACAACCATCACCAACAATTTTACTGATAACACCAACACTACATCCTCTAGATTAATCGAATGGGAGGCATTCAAAACAGTTGTGAGGGGAACGGCTAACAGCGCAACTGTAGGGGCCCGTCAAGCTGTTCACAAAGATCTATGAGTGGACAAGCTGAATAAACTAGAACAGGACACCATTAGCTACGCTACAAAAGCAACAGAGTTACAAGAAGCGCGTATATCGCATGCAGACCTACTGGAATGCCTTCGTACTATAGATAACCAAGCCTACACACAATTACGACACGCACAAGCGGATAAATCAGGTACCCTCCTTGCGCAACTTCCACGCGACGCGCCACTCCCTACCCCCATACTCGAAGCCACCATGCCCAACGGTAAACACACAGAGGGAAATAAATTCTGCCTTCTGCGAATATTATAAGACACTGTATAAGGCCTCTGCAGCAGTGGGTGAGGAAGCAATGGAAAGCTTTCTTGGTGACCTTAACTGTCCCCAGCTGTCTCAAGCCGACCAACGAGAACTAGCAGACCCCATCTCCAAAAATGAGATAAAAGAAGCAATCCGGGAACTCCCCCGTAACAAAACGCTGGGGTTGGATGGCCTACCGGCTGAATTTTATGACGCCTTCTCGGATAAATTAATCCCCTAGCTAGAGCAACTGTACAAGTCCGCTCCGGAAGCTGGAGGCCTGCCACCTACCACAATGCAAGCACTAGTTACCTCCCTCCCTAAGCCGGCGAGACCCCAAAGATATGTCAGGCTATCGCCCGCTATCACTGTTAAACACTGAATACAAGATTTTGAGTAAGATATTAGCTCGCCGCCTTCTCCCCTTCTTGCTGCAACTCATTCACACAAACCAATTCGGCTTCGTGCCCGGCAGCAGTACTTCCCTAAACATCAGACGTCTATATCATGTCCTGGATGCAACCCCCAGGGCCCAACTGGGAGCTGGCTGCATATCCCTAGACCTGCATCAAGCTTTCGATACCCTCAGCTGGGACTACATGCTGAGAACGCTCAGCCAGTCTGGTATCCCTCTTGAGAATTTGCGATGGGTTAAATTGCTCTAAACAGAGCAGACAGCCAGGGCCCGCACTGGGGCACACATATCTCAACCCTACCCTGTGGGCAGAGGTACGCGGCAAGGCTGCCCATTATCCCCACTTTTTGTGTTAGCGCTGGAGCCACTAGCGATAAAACTCCGGAAGCAGGCAGGGGAAGAAGGCATCTGCATTGGTAACACCACGCATACACTGTCACTATATGTGGACGATATAATCCTTTATATTAGCAACTTACAAGACAACTTAGAGCCCATACCCCGCATATTCAAGCAATTTGAACAAATCTCAGGACTCGCCTTAAATGAGGCCAAGTCCTATGTCTTTCTATTCCAGCCGGAGGTACATATAGAGCCTATACGTTTTGGGCCCTCTATGTTTCAGGTAGCACCAAACACCTTCGAATACCTAGGCATTCAAATATACAGGACTCCACAAGACCTTCTGGATGGTAATCTCCAGAGGGCGGTCACCGTATTACGTACCCAAATAGCCTTTTGGACATCACTACCCATTTCAGTGGCGGGCAGCGTTGCTATTTCCAAAATGGTCATTCTCCCACGTCTACTCTATTACTTTACCAACCTTCCCATAATCATCCCAACCACCTTTTTTATAGCTCTGAACACACTCCTATCGGACCTGATTTGGGGGAAGGGTAGGCTTACCAAAGCTGCAACTAGGTACGGACAAAGGAGGCATGGGTGTGCCAGATTTCCTTGCCTACTGCTTCGCGAGCCAGTTGCAGTGGCTTGAGTATTGGCTTGCTGGGCGTAACCTACATGAGCTAGGTTACACACCTCTAACCCTCGCCAAAGGCACTCTGCATACCTTACTACTACCCTAAAGTAGGATCCCATCAGCAGCCTTCTGTTACTAAAAATAGCCCTAAGTTACTGGCGAAGAGCACTCCAATACACAAACCAAAAGATCCCGTACGCCCCCAACATCCCACTGCTAGGGATTCTGACTCCAGCAGGGTTAGTAAGTAAGCGGTGCATACACAAATTAGCATACTGCGATGGTGCAAGCTTGTGTAATCATTTTTTAATAGCCAGACCACAGCAGTGAACCAGACCCAAAGCACAAAGCTGTATGGCCTACAGGCTGCCAATATTAACAGGTTTCAAATTCCGTTGTTGATGTATAACAATCTCTTCATAAAAGATTAAACTGATTGGCAATATTTTGAAAGTTTTTTTATAAGTTGATCATATTGATTCTCTCAATTCATACACAAGTGTTGCTCCACATTTGTAGAATCTATTCATGACAATACATCATTGCAGCCATCTTCTTGTATACATGGTAAATTAAAAAAATGCATTTCGGGAAAGTATCACTTCTTCAGGGGTAACTATAAATAAAATGAAAAACAAAAAGGTCTGTTTAGGACAGTTAATGGGGAGTAGGAAGAGATGAAGTAAAATGACAACATGTGAGAAACGCTAAGTGCAAGGGGAATGTTCCTCATACTAAAAAGCAGCGCCCATCCGTATTTTCCATACTTTAATTAGAGACAATCGATGTATCATGAACAACCGTTCAAGCGGTGTGGTGAGGTTGACCATTTAAACCTGAGAGCCAGAAAACCAATGTGAACCACATGACTGCTCCCAAATGAACATGAGAATAAAAAAACGTCACCTTGTGAATTTGAACAGAAGGGAGAAGGAACTAGCCATGCTGTTTGAAGTCTAAAAGTAACCTCATTGCAAGTGATACTTCAATAACCACAGTCTGGGCAAGATACGTGCTTCGTGACTACGTGAGACTGCAAGTCCCAACATGCCTCACACCGGTAATATAGTATATAGTTACTAACAATGGCGTTCGGAGAGTGTTAACACTGTAACCGGTGACCTTAATTATAGCAATCTGACTGGAGGCGTGGCCCAAAGCCACTGGAAGGTGTACTGTAAAAACAATATGAGCACTGGTTACAAAATCAACTGATCCACGCTAGTCTACCCAGGCATTAAATAAACTCCTCACTAATTTTTAAAGCGGTATTGTGCTTAAAACAGAATCGCAAAGTATAACCAAGGTTAAGTCTGTCGTGACACTTTTGCTCCAAAAAAAGCCATACACCACTAGTCTCACGACTAGAGAACGTAAAAGGTGCCTGGAGAATTAAGCGCTCATACATTAAAAACACCTCCAACAAGTGAGTGTGAGCTAAATTACCATGAGAAGATAGTGTGCTCCATATTCGAACGTGCAATATAATTCTTGCAATACGCGTCTTGAGTATCCCAAGTTTTGTGTATTTTCTTATTACATTAATCTGTTTCCCATTTCTATATCATCAATAGATTCTACAAGTGTGGAGCAACATTTGTGTACGAATGGAGAGAATCAATATCAACTTATAATAAATCTCTCAAAATATTGCAAATTATCAGTTTCATCTTTTATGAAGAGAATGTTCTACATCAATAACAGGATTTGAGATGGTTAATATTGGTAGCCTGTGGGCCATACAGCTGTGCGCTTTGGGTCTGGTCTACTGCTGTAGTCCAGCTACTAATGAATAATAAGAATGCTGCCATAATTTGTCACCTCATTGCATGGCACCAAATGGGACAAATGCGCCCCCCCCCCAAAAAAAAAAAACAAGAAGATTTGCCAAGCATCTAGTCCTATGGGCAAGTAGATATTTTGTCAAAATCTGCATCCCTGAAATGGAACACACCATTGAATTATTTCGCGATACCAGAGCATGACCAGCATTGTGTATACAATCTACTGGATTTACCCATTCATAGAGAATTTATATAAATTTCTTCATTAATGAAAAAAATAAGCAGAACTTCACACACTGTGAAAAGGGTAGATTGTTTTCCCAGGAAGACCCGACACATGCTATTTCCAAGTCAGTTTAGAAAAGAAAATACAGCATTAATCAAAAAGACCTGTACGGTAAGGCCAAATAAGGCAATATCCTTTAGGGCAACATGATACAGAAGCGCCTATAAATTACTAAATTAAGTTGAAGGATTGAGGCTGGCTGATATTCAAATAAAACACTAAGGGTCTTTAAAGAGGTAGCTAAGCACGTTGGGATGGGATCAGTGGAATTAAAATCCAAGTGGTTGGGAGCTATGATAAACCCGGTTTTGCTGCCAGCTAATTTGCTGGAGTCAATCCACAAGACAATCATGAAGGTCTTCCCCGCCCTCCAAGTATTATGCTTCCTTGTTCTTAAAGCTATGTTCACACTAAATAAATAGCAAGTACAAATAATATGCATTTGATGAATGGCCTCAATACAAGGTTTTAAATGTGATGAAGAGGAGTCTAGAATTTCACGGAGATTAGATAAGCTCAAACTGGTTTCAAACTTCCTCTATGGTTTATGGAAACCTTACATGAGCAGAGAAATAAGCAAGATACACTTTTATAGAAAAATAATGTCTCTTACCCGGTGACATCTCTCAAAGGCCTGCTTTGTTTCCTGCAATAGGTTAACCACCACGTCTTGTGTAAGAAATGTCTCTCCATGTGTATCAATACTTGGGCCAAGAGATAGATTGGTACGTTGCCGAATTCTCTCCTTAAGATCTTGAATACTAGAACATAAGACACAAAAGTTAACTATGCACCCATATATTCTGTAAAATTAAATACATACCCTAAAATCTGCATAACATTAATAGCAAGAGTTGAATGCAGTCATCCATCTCAAGTGAAAAAAAATAAGTTACCATTTTCAAGGAAAATCATAACCTTCATGTAGCTCTCCATCACATAAAAGGGATGCTAAGGCTCTTTTTAGTGAGTTATCTTCTGCAATATAGAATAAGGCAGTTCTAGTCACTTAGAGTAGGCGCTATGGGTTTTTGACTGCTAGAGTCCCAATCCTTTTATACGCATAGCATATCTTTCTAATTTGAAAATGGAACTTGGGCATGTGAATGAACAATTAAGAGGCCCAAGCGCAGTCCAAGTCAACTGTTGTCTGTATTACCAAATTGACCTACTCGTATTTTCTCTGGCAGTGTTGATGTTTTTGCCTAGACCTAAATCTTTGACATTGAGCAAAGCAAAATCTTAAGAAGGAACCGGAAGACTGCAGAGTGTCAAAGTTGCAACAGTCATCAAATGCACTTATTACTCTCACACAACAGCTCAATTCCTCCCTACCATGGGAAAATGACCACGTCTCAATAGCTCCTTAAAGAGGACAAAGGGAAAGGAGGAAGGCAGCAAAATTGTTTGGACTAGTCCTCGTCAAAAGATCCAGAATTAACTAGTTATTGACATCACAGAAACGTGCAACAAGCAGAGTTTTGCTGAAACCATGGGGAGTCAGCTAAGTGGAAGCACCGTAAATAACACTAATCAGAAAGAATCTCTTAATAGCCTTGCAGATATATTTGAACTACCAACATGAATTTGTGCTCTGGAACAACATGTGAAAAAGAGAGGCAGAGATCAGTACACAATATAAAGTGCCTATTATCACAATGCACAATACTACAAAAATAAATGGTAATCAAGGGAGCAAGAAGACTAAGCAAATGGTATGAGCTCAGTGACAGGCCAATTAGGATCTTGTAATTCTCCTAAGTGTAAGTATGTACATAGAGCCCATAGAAGGGAAAAACTCAATCTCTAAATCAATGTTCTAGTTTATTGGAAAGACAAAAGGCTCCTCAACTTCCCCCATAGACCTCACCCACTTCACAGTACTTTTTAGTGACCCAAAAAGGTCCCATTGGTGGCTTGCACTTATTTAACTGTTTCCGACAATTCTTCTATTAATGCCTCCACTGGGGCCGAAGCTAAGACCAGAACTAGTCCCAGAACAGGCTCTATGCACTACACCAGAAAGTGCAGTAATTAGTCAGAGTGCCATCGGCCAGTTTCAGCTTTCCCCTATGGTTTATGACCTTTGAATCTTGTCCCCTGGTTAGGCACTATGACACAGACTTTTTGAATTGTTTCTTCACCTTATGAAAGTTTGATAGAGGTTATACACACGTTAAGAATACTAATGCTCTTATTTTTAATATGGCTAGGTCTGAATTGTTCCATACAGTGTGTACAATTGAGACATGTTCTCACTGCATTAGATGTGTATATTTCTTATGCCGTATTCCAATGCTCAGCTTGGGAGGCAAGGAAAGACTGTTCACAATTTTTTTCATTCAGCGAAAGACTGTTTAAAATCCAGTGTTGTAGCTGCAAGGTACAGGAGAGTCTCCTCTGCCTGGGGTCTTGGAGGACAGAGCAATATGCCCATGTACCTGGATGTCTGAGAACACAACGGTTGCACCTGTTCCAGATCAGCCAGAGAAAAATTGTGTGCGCATTTGGGTGCATTTCTACAGATTGGCACAGAATACAATGCAAGGTTCTCTTAACACTTTCGAAAATATTAGACACATTCTTTGGATTCAGTTTCCTAACATACACCTGTGCTAATTCACTAACTTATATTGATATAATTTTTCTATGCTTCCTGTTAGTGTACAATAATGATTTTCAACTAAAGCATTGTTGTATTTCTTGGACTTTAGGAACCAAGCTGGAGGCCCCACCTAACCAAATTATCCTAGTAATGTCTTTGGCAGGTCACTGTGGGCACACTGGCAATCTAGGTCTAAAACCCAAGGAAAATCTTTATGTGCTTTGAAGGTACAGCGAGGTACACGCAAAGTCTTTTAGGTCTCATCATACACTAATGGAAATTTACAATTTGACTGAATTGTACCCAAAGTATCTGGTGCCCTTGTTTAAGCCATGCTAGAACATTTCTGCCAAGGGATAGAGTGGTAGGAGGATCCTTTGTGAAAACCTGAAACATACCTGGCTGGAACAGAGCATATGCAGAGCCAGCTAATCACAATTTATGTACCAGTCTTTGAGTTTTCAATGAGGAAGATGAAGGAGCCACAACAAAACCCACATGAAGATGACTCTCTTGCCCAATACCTGCAGGAGGAGGAGGATGATTTTCATGGCAAATAGTGTTATTTTGAGTTTTCCTTCATATGTTGTTTGCACTTAGGAGAATCCTGCATCTTCTCTCTGCCCCTCAGTTTAGAGCAACATCATAAAGCAAGCAACATGCTGCCAAAAAAGTAGGCCTCATGCTCCCTCAAGACTTTGGAATGTATTTGGTGGCATGTGGAACTTTCCTGCAAGTCACAATTGAGCCACAGACACCACATGCAACTGTCATGTAAGTCAGTCAGGCACACATCCAGCTGGTTCCCTTTGGGCAAGGCCTCAATCCAAAATACAGAGGCAACCTAGTGACACAAATGAGACTGGAAAATGACGGCAAAAGTGTTTACTGCCACTTCTGTGGCACCTGTAAAAACAGAAAACCAAGGTCAAGGGCACAAGTATGAAGTATAATGCTGTGATGGAGCACTCATTTGAAGATCACAGTTGTTCCTGGCCATCTAGCGACCATTGCTTGGAATTGTTCTCGATTCAGTCCGATGCTTGTGGACATTTTTCAGTGTGAGGAAAATGCTTGAAATTGTATCCATTAGAAGAACAGACTGACCCATATCTGTAAGGAACACCTTGCCAGGACAATCTGAATGCTGGCATGGAAAATTAATATGGTAGAACTGTGGCATACTTTATGTCAACGCATCATTATTAGGCTGCTAGTGGCCTTAAGATGTTGTCCCACTCCACTGCTCATTAAATCACAGGTATTACACAGACGTGACCACAACATCAAGGGTCACTAGATTGTTAACCATTACATTGCCAATGGTAAATATAGTAAAACCACAGTCCGAAACTGAGTTATTGTTCTGTCTCAAACTAATAAATGTTTTGAAATTCACTGGTTTTGGTTCATGGTGCAAAACACCACAGACATGGACCACCACTGGTACACCACTGTGTGCTGTACATGACATCACACTTGAAATCAACAATGACATCACAAGTAGCCACTGATTAAATCACGTAAGACATCACTAGTGACTTAACTCATGTCACTGCTCCGGTTTCCGTTTTTCCTAAGGTCATTTATGCTATATAGCTAATATTCAAATCCTATGTTGTATTCCCTGTCCTTTTTTTTTTTAAAGAGATCTTTTTTGCATTGCTTCAACATGTATGCCCTCATTGTGAAGTAGGTTCAATTACATATTTGCACTAATAAATGGGAGAATTTAATTAGCTCAACTGTCTTGTTTTGCAAATCTGGTTTTCTTGGCATTTTTGATATCCTCTGTGCAGTGTGAGTTTGTTTTTATGCAATTTTAACTCATGCTCAATATAGAGTCCTTTTTGTTTTTCTGTAACCATTTTCTCTTTTTGTTTTGCTTTTGATGTTTAGTTATTTTTTATTATTGTTGTGTACTTATGTTTATATTAGTTATTTTTATTTAATATATATATTTTTTCTTTTTGTGTTGTACTATGCGTTTATGTAGCCATGATAACATTAGAAATGTGTTTTTTTGCTAGTCCGATTCATATACATTCGAAACTTTTTTGTGAGTGGGTGTGTACACACACACCCACACACACACACACACACCCCACCCCACCCCACCCCACCCCACCAATTCCAGTTCGTGATCAGTAACCGGACACCGACACAGCAGGCTAGGATATAACTCATCACACATTTTTATTTCTGGCTGTAACACGTTTCGGCAGTAACTTCTGCCTTGATCACACACTAGACGCCATTACTTCCCATGTTTTAAACAGTGGATCACATGGTTTCACCTACAATTGACATAGAGAACATACCAAAAGGCAAATATGCTAAAACACGAGTGTTACTCACAATTTGTCTTTTTCTTTTTCTCTTGCTTTCGCATTTCCAACAAATTATTGTCTGTTATTTTTATTTTCTTTATTAGTTTTGTACTTTTTATTTAAATTTTTGTGTTACTTTTATATTAGTGTTATCCATGTCAAATTACTATCACCGTTTAACTTTTATATTCAAATTAGTTATACTCAACCACATGTCAGATTTTTAACACAATCATATTGCACAAATCGATTATTAACACTAAAATAAAATACATTAAAATAAAGTGCTCATGCATAAATTCAGTGCCTGCAAAGTTCATTGTATGTATACTGTTATGGTGTATGAAATTCATTGTAGTAAAGTGCAAGTGCATTGGGTAAACATAATCTGACTCTCTCAAAGTGCAAGTGCCAAAATTAATGTTGTCATATTGAACAAGTTGCTAGTGCAAATATTCATATAGGTAAAAGGACTTCTTGGCAAGTGCCTTATTATTATGTATTTGACACGCCTTGAGCTGTTATACTTATACCTTGCTGTTCATAACACATCTTCGTATACTGAAACTTTCTGTAGAGCTTTCTTCCTGATTTGTTGCAAACACAACTTAACTTAGCCTGAACATCTAATTCAAAAAGTGCAAGTGCTCGTTTCTAAAATTCCTTTTCACATTCAATTTTGGTGTTCTGAGATGTTATTTTCCTTACGAAATGTGTTTATTATCTCATTTGGCTATTCAAGAGATATGAAGAGAACTCATCCTTAAATATGACCATGCAGATCTTCCTCAGAATTGAGGCCATGCGGAATTTTAGTATTGAGCATTATGATATATCTTGATTCTAACTGTCTTAATTTTAGTTCTCAGTTGACACCTCTTCTATTTTTTGGAACTGAATCAATCACATAATAGAATAGCTCATTTACATTTCCTCCATGTACCTCATTAATGTGTCTGGCGACAGGATAGCTTTTGTCACTATTCTTTACCGCCCTCAGATGTTGGAGAATTCTCACGTGTACCATGTGGATAGTGCTCCCTACATAAAGTTTTGGACAAGAGCATTGAAGGATGTATTCTACAAATTTGCTTCTGCAGTTGTAAAAATTGCAAATTTTCCATGGACTCTTTAATAAGGGTGATTGGATCTCTTTCTTATTCAGACCATGTTTACAGGCTTTGCACTTCTGACACTTAAAGCCAGGACTGGCCCTCAACCAACCCTCCATATCGACTAACTCTGGGTTACTCACTACCAGATCCTGTCTCATGGATTTTGCTCTCCTGAATGTTAAAAGAGGTCTACGTGATGTAATACTGCCTAATATAGGGTCACTCTTCACTAAGTGCCAATGTCTATTCATGGATTCTCTCACTTTAGCATGATAAACATTGTACCCAGTGATCATACACAGTTCATCCTTGCCTTTTCTTTCTTCAATTGCTCCCGTCTTACTTGAGAACAATAACGAATCTCTAGTAATTCTCTTCACCTTGTTTCGGGCTTGATTTAGAACCTGGGTACTATATCTCCTCTCTGCAAATCTCTCTGTGAGTTTAGTTTGTTCTTCCCTCGAAGAGGTTGACTCACTGCAGTTTCTTTTCATCCGTAGATGTTCTGCGTACAGAATCCTTTGCTTAAGTTTCTGTGGATGAAAACTATGAGAGTGCAAGATTGAATTCCCTGTTCTAGGTTTCCTATAGGTTCTTGTATGTATTTTGTTGTTTTTTACGAACACATCAAGGTCCAAGAAGCAAACTTCAAATTCGCTGATGGTGCTGGTGAAGTGTAAATTTAAAGAGTTGTAATTTAGTGCCGACACAAACTGCCTTGCTGATTCCTGTGAACCTTTCCATAGAATGAACAAGCCATCTATGAATCTTGTCCAGAGAATTGCATTCTCTGACCACTCCCTGGCAAATTTGACTCTGAGCACCTGCTCCTCCCACCAACCCATGTGTAGATTGACATAACTGGGGGCGAAGCAGGTGCCCATAGCAGTACCCCATATCTGTTGGAATGTATCTTTTCCAAACATAAAAAAGTTATTAGCATTTCCGAATGTTGATGTAAGCCTATTGGTCTTGAGTCTAAAAAGCGTTTCATGGCCCTGAGTCCATCCTCATGAGAAATGCTGGTATACAGCGAGGTTACATCAAGTGTTATCAGAACAAAAGATTCCTCCCATGGGATATCATAAACCCTCCTCAGGTAATCCCTTGTATCTTGAATGTACGAAGGAAGACTACTTACAAATTCCTGCAAGAAGTGGTAAATGTAGCGGGAGGTTGCCTCAAATAGACTACCAATGGCCGAGATAATAGGTCTCCAAGGTGGAGTATCTCGATTTTTGTGTATCTTGGGGATTAGGTAAAGTACGGGTGTGATGGGAACATCTACCTTCAAATACAGGTATTCACTTTGAGAAAATAAACCTGTTCCCCTCCACCTAGCTAAATCTTTATAAAATCCACTCTTTGCCTCGGTCACGTTGGTTTGTGGTACTCTCTGATAACACTTGATGTCCTGTAACTGTGTTTTGGCCTCATTATTATACATGCTTAAAGGCCACAAAACGATGTTCCCTCCCTTATCTGACCGACGGACCACAATATCTCTCCTGGATTTAATCTTGTTCACAACTTTTACTATAACGAGTGGATGGCACCATGACGCACAGAGTTAGACCCTTAACTCTGTTGACATGGAATGTGCGAGGTCTCAACAATCCACAGAAGATTCGGAAAGTACTAGCCTATCTTGACCGCCATGGGGTGGAGGTGGCCTGTCTCCCAGAAACCCATCTCACTAAATCCTCAGAATTAAGAGTAGGTACTCACTGGGCGTCCACCCGGATAGCCTCCTCTTATTCCACCTATGCTAGGGGGGGGTGATACTACTAGTTAAACGCGGCCTCCCATTTACATTACTACGCTCCATCACAGACAGTCAGGGACGATACATCATAGTCCAAGGGAATTTTGGAGGCACCATATGGACTTTAGTTAATACATGTGGCCTGAACACTGATGACCCAGCGTTTTTTGCACTAGTCTGAGCAAAATTACGAACTCTGGAACCTGCAGAAATACTCTGGGGAGGAGATTTTAATACATGTTTGGACCCAGCAGTAGATAGGTCCACATGCAATGACAAATATGGCAAACAAGCCGCCACGATGCTCAGAGAAGGTATGGGGGATGGTGGACTTATAGAGTCTGCGAAATCCGGGTCGCAGAGAGAGGACCTCCATTTCCACAACTCACAATACATGGTCTAGAATAGACTATTGGATAGCAACTCACGCAATTAGCACATGGACAGAGACCGTGGATCATATGCCCAAGACTCTATCGGTGTAGTAAGGAAAACAAGGGAACCCCAATAAGTGAACCTGGGGTAGACTAATGTTTTAGAAAACAATGGTTCTTATTTGGCCAAAAAGGTCCAAAGAAAAGGCAGTGACAGAATTAGGGACAATGCGCTAGAGTCAAGATTGATAATGAATATCTCAGGGAGCGATAAGTAATATGAACAGGGACATGCAAGTCAAAATAACGTTTATTTATTTTATGGGAATATGCAAGAGAAAATTCAGGTGCTCACATAGGAAAGTGACAACAAATGTGAAGTGATAAGTAGGGGTGACGTTCAAATATTAACTTCGCATTGACAACACATAGAAGAACTCCTCATGAATAAATTATACAATGGCTATTCATGTTCTCTGTTTTGCGAAAGATGGGATTCCTGCGTCCGTTCCAGCGCTGGATCAAGTTACTTTATACTGTCGTGTTGTTCCTATATTACCTATACAGGATCTGCGCGTTTCGGGTAACAAACTGTGGGTTTGGTGGCAGACTGATTCCGTGCACCCCCACCGGATATGTTAGCCTGTTTGCGTTAGCTAGCTCACAGTGCCACTAGAATCTCCTCTTATCGGGTAGAGAATAGTTTCTGGCAACCTCGGAACATGACAACCCTGATCCCTCAGGACTGTGGAAACCATATACTACTTTTCGCTCAGTCACTCGTGCTCACTTAGTTTGTCTCAGAGATACACAGAATAAACAGTCTGGGCGTTTCAATAAGTATTTATTGAACAGTTGTTATTCTAGTGTAGAATATATGAGCTGTAACAACCATCAGACAGTAGCATAGATATATGGTTAGCAGTACTACGAAAGTAAAGTGATGGTATAGTTCTACCATCTTGCAGTAATCATGAATATATACAAGTACATAAAACACATGATAAAGTGCGTACTCTACGATGCCTCCCTAAATAGATGTACCTAAATGTACCTAGCATCTGTGTAGGTGTTATGCCAAGAATCCCTCTAGGATCTAGTCCACCCCATTACCTGAGCATTAGAGAATGTGGGACCCAGTCCTGGTCTCGAGTTGGACACCCTGCGAGGGATGTTTAGACCACTGCTAGCTGGAGCGTCTGCATGCAGGAACCTCAGCGTCTCTGGTCAGTGTGTCGGCCGGGAAGTCACGGTCTCCTCGGTCTGTCTAAGCAAGACATGATGTATACATACCCACAGGTCTCCCCAGGGGGCCTACCTTGCTTAGTTACTGTGTCGGCCTAAAGGATGATGTCGGGCCTGAACTTTAACATAGATATTATACAGGAGATGTTCGTCCTGCTGCGAGTCCTGCTGTGCTTCCAAGAAGCCTCATGCATAATGTAGGAGTATCGAACCAAGGTAAAACCTGCGTTCTGAATGCAGTGTCGTATCTAGGTAAAAGGTCAGTGCCTAAGAGCCGTTATGTATGTAATGTAGGGAAGAATATAGGTGAAAGGTTGTGATGTTTACCTACGCCTATATAAAGGTACCTATATGGAATATAACACCCACTCCTCTTCCGACTGGACGACATATGTAACCTATAGCGTGCTACTAGCCTAACTAGATATAGGTATGCTCAAAGTTCATAAAACATTCGTTTTGTTAAAAATGTTTAAAACTTCTAAAAACTTCTAAAAAGTTTAAAAACTTTTAAAAGAAAAATATTTGCAAACTATTGCTCTAAAAAGTGTCCGTAGTTATATTCCAAACTACTATAAGCATTAGAAAGCCATTTATGCCCAATAAATGAAAGGAATGTCAATTTTGTTTCTGAGTTCCAAATTGAGCTCGTTTAAAAAGGGCAAATTTTTTTCCCAGCACACGACGAGCCAAAATTAGTCAAATGTTTACGTGTCCTGGCTGGTAGACGCAACATTTTCGTTGCTTGCTTCCGCAGTAAACGGCCCCTGTAGCACCTCGCAAAGCACGTCAATTGAGCACAGATGATGTTCCAAGCTGTCCACAGCCGGTGCTGGGGCAGCCTGTGCGCCGTCCAAAGCCTGGGTGTCAGTGGAGGAGCCGATGTTCATACCAACAGGGGCAGTTACAACCTGTGGTGGCTCAAGGAATGCCGCCAACAACATTGGAATACGCGGAGGACACTGCAGAACATGGGCCGTTATCGGGTACAGTAGAGCATTCACGTCCAGGTGCGCACATGATGGGAGTGTCAAACAAAGGTCTAACAAGCATTCTTCTCCGCAAAACGGGCATTGGAGGACAGGTAAGACGCAGTCCATCCAGACTGGTCGAAATGACAGGAACCAAGATGCACTTAGTTCTCTCAGGCGAGGCATGCCTAGGTATTGTATCATTCGGTCACGGTACTTCCGTTCCAGGAGTGCTCTTTTCATCTCCTTGGTGACTGGGACGTCCATTGCGTAGCAGATAGAAGACAATCAGGATACCTGCTATTAGAAACAGGATCAGCGGTACACCTCCAAAGATGCTTCCGAATACGGAGTGTATGAAGTTTGGTATAACTCCAAGTACCGTCTGAAAGGTGCTTAGAAGTCCAGAACCTATTGTCTTAAATAGGTGGACAATGCCATTCGTATCAGACATGTTAAAGATACGATTTACCATTTCTACGAAATGGAAAGGGCAGTTTGTATGGATAAGCGTCTGTATCTCTGGAAGAACTTGCGATCTGGAGATCAAAAGTCTCTCGAGCGGAGGTTAAGGGCACAGACTTCTGTAGAAGCATGGCTTTCATTCTGCCTAGAGTATCAAACCGTATTAAAGAAACATTCAGTGAAGGCCATAACGGCGCCTCCCTGACTGAATGTTCGGTGGAAACAATACTTGCATACAACAAGTAACCCTGGAGCTCACGGTTACCAGATATGCGATGCCCGAGAGCATTCCACAGCAGCCTTGATCGTTCAGCATTAAGTAACTCCCATTCGAAAGTATCCCAAACGCTGGAGTAATCACGGCAGCTGGAGCACCCCTCAGATGACAAGACAGGTTTGCTACAGAACCATTACAGCCCCGTGCAGTAGAATGTCCTGGCATATGAGCGATCCACTTAAAGCGCTCTCTCAGTTTCTACCACTGAGAAACACTTCTCGATCCCCACTCCGGCATCGAAATCTGTATGGTAATTTCCAAGACTCCTTAATGTATTCCTTACCCATGTGTTCATATTTGCCTGCCTGTTTCTGTTCGAGGCAATATTGAAACTGAAAAGTAGTGACCGGTAGATTTATGTGGCCATGGATTAGCCATTCTGTGTGCGGTGATTCTGCCACTGTGAATGGTAACTTATCCAGTTTTTCGATATGCAGCATTGTATATTTAGCTCCCCTTTGTGCCATTTCTACCTGTTTATCTGATAGATTGTATTCAGAAAACAGAGACGTACTGTTTATAAAACGCCAAGGCACATAGCCTGCACGCAAAGATTGTAGCGTCCAGCTTAACGACATGATAGAACGTAATTGAGATTGCCCGTGTTGTAATATGGCCAAATCTTGTTCCAGTATGTCTATCGCAGAAGATACAATGTTGCCTAAGTAATATATCCTGGAGGTCAATGTAGTTAACCCATTGTCTACCACTGCTAAAGATTTCTCTAAGTTAATACGGTCTATTTCCCGTATTCTCTCTGCGGCCTATTGTTGTGAAATTTTCCAGATTTCATTGTAGGCAGCGTAAATGCCAGCATATATGAAACGTTTTTGACGTGGCTTCCTGGGACATAGTAAAAAATCCCTAAGATCCATGTCCTGTGTGAGTAAAGATAAGTGTTGTTTCACTTCTGTGAGTGTTGAGGTTTCTAGCCAATTAAGGCACAACATCCCAACACTGTAGGATGTCACTAACCCTGGATGTTTTCTCTGTACATAACGTGGATCTGGCCTATGGATTGTGAACCCTTTGGTTTTACCCATGAATCTTTCCTGACAACCATTGGTGTCTGCGGGCCAAATCAACCATTTCTTCCAATCGGGGTCTGATCTGTTGTATTGTATGATGTCATCTAATGTAATCCCTGTTTGTGATGTTCTGTTTCCCTCGGTGTTCGACGGTGTTGGCAGCCGAGGTGTGTTCAAGTCTTTATTCTTGGCTAGTCCAAGGCAAGACGTCTGTTGCACTGTCTCGTTCAAAGACATGATCTGCTGAGGGATGAGACATGCTCTAAATAAAGCTTCTAACCCCTGCACCTGCCATTCTCTAGTACCCCAGACCGATTTTAAGTCTATGGTGTCCTTCCATAAGTCGTAACCTTGTTCAGACAACTGGGCAATAAAGGATGCAGAGTAAATCGGTTTGGTGTTTGTTAACATATTTTTCTGTGCTGATGTTGGTGCAACCTTGTAATAATATGATGCTGGGTCTGACATATTAAACCCTGAAAAATACGGAAACTTCTGTGCAAATGTTTTTGAACTGCCATATGGCGGGGTTGGACAATGTTCCCACTGGTGGTATGTGAACACATTTCTAGGATTAGCTGATTTATGCGAAAAATGATGACCATAATGTTGATAACAATACATTGATTCATAATCTGCTGAGCTCTCCGATGTTTCACTATTAGAAAATGCAGCAGATTTTTCTAAATCAGACAACATGTTATTTACAGTTTCAAAATCCCAATCATCGGAAAATGTACTTGAGGTACTGATATCATTTAATGATATTTTAAATAAATGTGGAATTTTTAAAATTTCTGTTGGGCCAAATATATCGAAATCAACCTTGTCCCACACTATACCATCCGGTTCAGGAACTGCTGTAATGTTCACTGATGACAAGTCTCTTTGTTCTCGATGAGATGATTGGTGTGGTTTCAAAATGATATTCACCTTTTGGGCTGCAGAGCTTTGCCGAATGTATTGTCCACTAATAAGCATGTTAAAAACTATAACTAAGCCTAACCAGAAAAGAAAGAAAAGCATCCCAGTAATTAACCATAGTTCTACCCACGGTGATACCAGGTAAGTCTTTCTAAGAAAGTTCATAAAGTCTTTAACTTGCTGCTTGCGTGATTTCTGGGCTGGCGTCGTTTCACGTTCACTTGGATCCAAAGAAAACGTATCAAAGTTTATGAAGCAGCCATAAGCAGTTCGATCAATTGTTGGAATTGCATCGGGATTTGTTGATATCGTTTTTTGCTCTTCTCGAGGCATGTCGACGTAGACGTCTGTATTTGGTCGAATAGCAACTTGTGCGTTATTTTGAGTTTCATTTTGAAGTCGCACTTCGGGTTCAAGGGGAACGAGTTCCATAGCATTGTTGCATAGTCCTTCATTCCGTACAGGAGGCTCTTCGAACGTGATGAGTCTTTCCGTTTGAACTTCTTGAATTGTAGCGAGAGGAGGGCATCTGCTACATTGGAGTCCACGTGGCCTACTGCTTAGTATCGGCCACATAGTGTGGTTTGATAAGGTCAATTGAGACAAATCTTTTCTCCTTTTTACCGGCAAGAGGCGGTAGAAGTACAGTTCTTGTTCCTTCAATGGCTAGGACCGGTACAGGTTTTCTGTAGGATGGCCCAAATTCTTTCTTGTCTGCTATTTTCTCTCTGGCCAGATCCCCGACTTTTGGGATCCAGACAGGTCTTGCCGTGACTGATTTGACTTCCCCAGTGGCGGTCTGTTTCAGGTGGACGTTACTTTGTTTTGTCCTGAGTTCATTCAGATCCTGTAAAACAGCCAAACGATCATGGATGTCAAAAGGCTTTTCATCCGCCACTGCGCCTTCACAATCAAGATCAGATACCCACATTCTTGTCCCAAATAGGACCTCATATGGAGTGACCCCCCCTAGAGAACTTCTTGGCATGTTGTTAAGGGCCCTCTGGACTCCATAAAGATATTTTACGCAACTCTCACCGTGCCTAATACTCTAGCTGTCAAAGATTGCTTTAAGTCTCGGTTTTTCCTCTCCACTACCGAATTTCCCTCGGGATGGTACGGAGAGGAGTACTGCAATGCTAACCCAAACTTCCCATTGCCTCCTTGTAAGCCCGAGAGCTAAACGCAGGGCCCTGGTCAGAATGTAATGTGCCAATTGCATATGTCCCTATGAAGACTCGCAAATCTTTTATAACAGTTCAAGCGTCAGCCGAGCGGTGGGGCCACACCCATAGGAACCTCGAGCAAGAATCCACTGCTACCATGATATACTTTTTAGCCCCATCTCTTTTCAAGGGGCCGCAGTGGTCTAGGTAGGCACATGCTAGTGGTTTGTCAGCTATTAACAATGGTGTCTGCGCAGGACGTGTTACAGTAGAACCTTTCATCTGCTGGCAGATGTCGCATTTCAAGACATAGTCCTTAGTTTGCTTTGTTAAGCCAGGCCACCAATAGCGTTGTTTCAGCAAAGAAACAGTCGCCGTAACTCCTGCATGTGCAGAACCTATCCCTTCGTGTGCTGCCAGGATTAAACCTAACCTACGATCCATTTTTGGAATTACTCTATCCCCCACTCCAGGAATCTGAGCAAATGGAATGTTATTGGCATCTAACTTGTAGGAGTACTTGAGTGGAAATCTTTTTGGTACTGCACCGTTGTTTTTGCGTGAAGCAATAACAGCCACCATAATCTCACCGTCTATTCTCGTTTTAGAACGAGTGATTGCAGCTACGGAAGCCGTGCGTACAGCCCCCTTTGCGGCTTCATCAGCCAATTAATTCCCTTCAACGTGAACGCCATCATGCTGATGACTCAGTGTATTTATCACGTGAATCCTTGGTAGTTCTGATTTCAACTTCACTACCTGTTCCCATAGCATTTTATGCTTAATTGTGCCACCTTTTGCGTCTTTGAACCCGTTTTTAACCCAGTATTGCAAGTAATTCATTGTAAGACTGTACACAGTAAAAGGAATCGCACACAATTAGTGTGGGGAATTCTCAATCCGTATTTACAAGTGCCAGTATCAGTGCTTTTAATTCTGCCAACTGTTCCGTGCAGTCTCCTAGAGATTGCGTTTTAGTGCAACTCGGATGGAACTTTCCATCACGCATGTGACCTTTACTGATAGCACATGCCGCGCTGTATTGTTGCTTACTCCCTATGGCCGGTTGAGCAGATCCGTCAGTGTAAATGATATATTCATACTGATCTAGAGGCATTATTTCATTGGGCAGAGGATATTCTTGTTCGTATTGCAGGAATGCTTGTGTCTTTAAATTTGGGTCGTACCTGTATTCTACATCAGTTGCAGTGAGAGAATTAGCCCATTGTATCCATCTCGGATGTAAGGCTTTAGCGTTCGGGACGCTTGCCTTTGTCGCAGCCTCTAAGGCTGGGACTGGAGTCACTACTATTATTCGTTTCCCCTGAGCCAGTGCTCTTTCTCTCACTACAGCAGTCTGTTCTGCTCTTAGAATCTTTTCTGTAGATGCGAAACGCATCTCAGCATTTGTGTACAAATGTGACTTGTATGCAATTGGTACTGTTTCACCTTCATTATATGTTAGATAAGTGTACCCAGATTGACCCGCAATTATACGGATCACCAGGTTGCGTACGTTTACGCGTGTCTGTAAGTGTTTGGGAGCTATCATGTCAGCTTGTAAGGAATGCAGTGTATGTGAGTGCAGAAACGTGGTATACGCCATACTATGCCCTTGCCAGAAGATTTACATCGGCAAAACAAACCAAGAGGTCAAACAACGAATTATACAACATCGTTCCAGGATCAAAAATAGAATCCTTACAGCCCCCATGGTGAACCATTTTATTGAAGAATGTCATACTGACAGAGATTTAAAGTGGACAGTGCTCTGTGCTATTAAGCCTAACCCTCGAGGGGGAGATCCAGAAAACTTGCTACTACGCAAAGAAGCCTACCTTATCCTAAAATTCGACACAGTCCTAAATGGGTTAAACGAAATGTCCGAAATTGCCAGAATACAGACATGACTTCATGGTTTCTACTGAGTAACAGCTACCACACATGTAGGGACTCCATTGCCCAAATGCATTATGTCACAGTCACAGGGTTTATTCCATTCCAATAGTCCACTCCGGTGTTTACTTGCAACACCAGAATGCATATACCACACTACCTCTCAAGCACCACCTGATCACAATCTCCTAGGATTGACTCCTCACGACGTTTGTAACCAGATAAGTTTCCTTCTGGGTGCATGAGGAGATAACAGTGCGTAGCCTGCATAACCAACCGCACCCGATTGTCAAACGGGTTCGTTTATTCACTCTCGATAATAGCGATAGACGCAAACAGTGGGCACTGTTACCGTTTCATTTTTAAACATCCTCACGCTCCGCGTGCCAGCAGACACACGTGTAAGCCTTAAACCAACTTGGCCCGCTTTAATGAAGCACTGGGGTTGGGACTATTAACTACCAGATCCGCTGACATCGCGCGCCATTAAAAATATACGTGCATGTTAGGAAACCATTTTTGTATCTCACCGTGCAACTGCGGCGAGGTTTAAACCCACTCATCGCAATTGAACATAAGTTCACTTAATAATATAACTGGCCTCTCGCAGTTTCTAATGGATATGTCACCTTGTAGTCAAAGACTGTTTTAACCCTTCACAGATATTGAATTTGGTGAAGATCTGAATTAGCATCGACAGAATCGAGATCAGGACTCGATCCAGGCAAGTTTTCAAGCAACCCTTGTCATTCTATGCACAACCCTTTACTATAAAGAAAACCAGCATATATTTTGGATATTTTTTCTTAACAGGATACAACCACGAATTGATTCCTTATCAAACTCACTAATGAGGAGCACAGCCTGAAAGAGGTACCTTTTGAATAACTGCAGGATGTAACAGTGAACAATACATATTTTGGCAGCCAGGTGTTAGTAACACACACCTCGCCCTTTTGTTTTCCCTTTGAACAGACACCGCTATGTCCAGGTCCTGATGAAAACCCCATAATGGTTGCGGGGTTGGAAACGTTTTGACCCCAGCATCTGGGACAAGACACTTCCAAGTGCCCAAGGAGAAAGTCTATAAATAATTGTTCTCCTGTTATTAACACTTAGAATTTGAATTACAGGTCCCAGAGCTGCACACATAGGCAGGAGACACTCTACATTTAAGGACTGCACACCCCAGACATTCTCCGCCCCAGTGTGATTGTTCAGCTTTTAGTGTAGGACTGGTGTCTTATGCTGTGTCTACCAATGTGTATTTATTATTTTTTATGAATTGATGTATCACTTATGGATGTTTAATGTATGTATTGATGTAACAAACCGTCCAAAAGTTGTCAGAATTGTGGTTTGTTCTTTTTGATGACATGATGTAAATGCATCTAAACACTTCTCTCAAAAGTAAAAAAGTAAAGTGGAATAAATCACACGAGCTTGTGGATTAGCAACATCGGCTCGTCATTTGTTTAATTCTTAATGGATTTATGCAACTAGATATTTTTTGTATACAAATTATTAGTGGTCCTATCTAGTGTGCTCATGGACCCAAGCCTTTCGTAGGTTTCACTTTCTCTCACTACAGCAGTCTGTACCGCTGTTAGAATCTTTTCTGTAGATGCGAAGCGCATCTCAGCATTTGTGTACAAATGTGACTTGCATGCAATTGGTACTGTTTCACCTTTATTATATGTCAGATAGGTGTACCCTGATTGACCCGCAATTATACGGATCACTAGGTTGCGTACGTTTACGCGTGTCTGTAAGTGTTTTGAAGCTATCATGTCACCTTGTAAGGAACGTAGTGTATCTGTGTGTTCCGGTGTCCAATATCTGGATGAGAAATCAGGTTTAATTAATTCCTAGAAAGGTTTTACTCTTTCTGCGTAATCCAAAATGTATGTTCGACCAAAATTTAGGAATCCCAGTATTGATTGTAGATTTTTTAATGATCTTGGAGGTTGGAGCAGCTCGCATTTTTCAAAAAAATTGGCTGCCAGGCTTTTTCCTTTGCTTGAAAGCTCATATCCTAAAAATAGGACACTGAGGTGGGCGATTTTAGATTTTTTAAAGTTAAATTTGTAGCCCTCAGATGCAAATCCCAAAATAATGGTATTCACCCTGTTCAAGTGTTCCTCTAGGTCATCGTCCGTCAGATAAATATCATCCACATAGGACAATGCCTCTTCATCTAATTTTTGAAGTAACTCTGTTACTCTGGCCGAAAACAACCACGGGCTGTTCTTATACCCTTGGGGGAGTCGCCGAAATTGCCGCTGGGACCCTAGCGCTGAGCAGGCTGTTAAATACCTGCTTTCAGGCGCTATATTTTGGCAGAAAAATCCATTTGAGATATCAAGTGTTGTTTTATATTTCTTCCGCACAATGTTATTCATTAATGCGGCACTGTGTGCATTCTGAACTGCAAATGTTTTAGTGCAAGTGTTTAAATGTCTGTAATCTAAAACTAGACGATATGTATTGTCAGGTTTCATGACAGGAAACAAAGGATTGTTCATTTGAGAGGTGCAAGTTTCAATCACCCCTTGGTATTCAAGTTGATCTAAGATCTCCGTGACCAGTTTTTTAGCTTCTTGCTTTATTGGATACTTCCTCTGTGCAGTCGGAGTATTTTTTAAAGGAATTGTGTGGTGGGTTGAATCCTCATCCCAACCAACATGGTTTTTGTATAATGCTGGAGCTTGGGCTACCGCCCACTCCCGTGCATATGTGTGTTGCAAATGTCTGGGAATATGGTCTGCGAATGCCGGTAAAATTACAGTTTCTCCTTTAGGGCAATTCTGGACGAATGCTGGCGGCCAATCTCGTTCAGCTAACAATATGTCATAGCCAAACGGCAGGTTCTCCCAAAAGAGACCTCTAACTTTTCTACTTTTGTCCCCCTCCATTTGGAGCGTTATTTCATATACTTTATGTGGGACACTTACTCTAGTATCAGGTGTTTCCACCGTGATATAATCATTCAAGTCCGCTGTCACCAGAAATTCCATCAGGTTCTGGCGAGCTATTGTTACTTCTGCCGCACTGTCTAGCATCGTCTGAGCCCATTCCCTGTTCAGTAGTCGAGTTCTCAGAATTCTGGGCATGTCTGATCTTTAGACCTGCAACTTTCTTCTTTTTGAACTGTGGTTTTTGCTTTTAGCTTGTCTTCTTTTTTAGAAGTGTATTCTTGAGCGTGCTGCTTGTCTCTGGACTTTGTACGCTCTTCTTGTCTTTCTGACCGTCCTTCCCTCTCAGAGTTTTTCGATGAACCCTGAAAGGAACGAGAGGAACGTGTATCAGTATCCTGATACCGGTCAGGTTTCCAAATATTATCCCTATTTCTAAGGTTATACCTCTTTTCAGAGCGCTCCTGTGGAGGAGATCTACCTCGGGATTGAGATCTGTTCTCTTTAAAGTTTTGTTGTTTTTTATTATCCCACTTCTTTTTAAAAGAAGCAGGTGTCTGCTTTGAATTGTCCTTTTCAGGACTGCCCATCAGTTGTGGTTTTAAAGCTTTCCCACCCAAACTGTCTATGCCTAATTCTGCATCTTCAGTCATTTTGTATAGAAGTTCATTCAACGGAACTAAGAAGGTTTTAATGCACAATTTTAGGAACACTGTGTCCTTCAAGCTTGATTAACCAGCAGCTAATAAATAGGATTTTTAGCCTACTCAGCTGTGGCGGAGTTTGTGCCTACCCACTCCAGACATCTCTGGTTTTTGTGAGTAGGGGTCTCTGAGAATAGCACGACTGAACTACTCAGATTCTATTGTTAAATAAGTACCCAACCAACGTTGGCGGCGCCATGTCGTGTAGTTCCTATATTACCTATACAGGATCTGCGCGTTTCGGGTAACAAACTGTGGGTTTGGTGGCAGACTGATTCCGTGCACCCCCACCGGATATGTTAGCCTGTTTGCATTAGCTAGCTCACAGTGCCACTAGAATCTCCTCTTACAGGGGAGAGAATAGTTTCTGGCAACCTCAGAACATGACAACCCTGATCCCTCAGGATCGTGGAAACAATATACTACTTTTCGCTCAGTCACTCGTGCTCACTCAGTTTGTCTCAGAGATGCCCAGAATAAACAGTCTGGGCGTTTCAATAAGTATTTATTGAACAGTTGTTATTCTAGTGTGGAATATATGAGCTGTAACAACCATCAGACAGTAGCATAGATATATGGTTAGCAGTACTACGAAAGTATAGGGATGGAATAGTTCTACCATCTTGCAGTAATCATGAATATATACAAGTACATAAAACACATGATAAGAAAGTGCGTACTCCTACGATGCCTCCCTAACTAGATGTACCTAAATGTACCTAGCATCTGTGTAGGTGTTATGCCAAGAATCCCTCTAGAATCTAGTCCACCCCATTACCTGAGAATTAGAGAATGTGGGACCCCGTCGTGGTCTCGAGTTGGACACCCCGCGAGGGATGTTTAGACCACTGCTAGCTGGAGCATCTGCATGCAGGAACCTCAGCGTCTCTGGACAGTGTGTCGGCCGGGAAGTCACGGTCTCCCCTGTCTGTCTAAGCAAGACATGATGTATATATACCCACAGGTCTCCCCAGGGGTCCTACCTTGCTTAGTTACTGTGTCGGCCTAAAAGATGACGTTGGGCCTGAACTTTAACATAGATATTATATAGGAGATGTTCGTCCTGCTGTGAGTCCTGCTGTGCTTCCAAGAAGCCTCATGCATAATGTATGAGTATCGAACCAGGGAAAAACCTGCGTTCTGAATGCAGTGTCGTATCTAGGTAAAAGGTCAGTGCCTAAGAGCCGTTATGTATGTAATGTAGGGAAGAATATAGGTGAAAGGTTGTGATGGTTACCTATGCCTATATAAGGTACCTATATGGAATATAACAATACAGAGCCATGCGCTAGACTCAGGATAAATGGCATTATGGCTGCGCCTATACACATTTATAGGGGAATGCGGCAAGGGTGCCCACTTTCACCACTATTATTTACTTTGGCACTCGAACCATTAGCATGCAAAATCCGGCAAAAACACGTAAACACAGCACTACAGTTCCAACTACGGCCTGTGAGTGTATTGCTTTATGCGGATGATATAGTATTATACACACGTCACCCGGAAGATAACTTAAACCCACTTATAAGAGAATACACACAATTTGAACATTATTCGGGACTAAGCATAAATTGGTCTAAATCCATGGTGATCCCGCTGACACCCACTACAAAACAACCCCCATTAGATTATCCCCTGCAATGGCGGCCAGTTAAAGATTTAGGGGTTAGTTAGTAATACGGAAAAACTGTGGCCCGGCCCTTACAAAATTGGAAGGTCAAGTGGACAGATGGATTAGACTGCCACTTTCACTGGCCGACAGAATCGGCATACAGAAGATGGTGGTGCTGCCCCGCTTTCTTTATCTATTCACTAACATACCGGTAGTGCTCACACAACAGTTTTTCACAAGGTTACGCACATGCATGACCAAGCTCACATGGGCAGGTAAACAGCCAAGGGTGGGGTGGAAGCAACTGGCCAGGCCATATGCACAAGGGGGCTTTGGGGCTCCAGATCTGCAGCTTTATTATTATTGTGCCCAAGCACAACACACACACTACTGGATACACCCGCATGCATATATACCCCATTTAGCGGTGAAAAGTGACAGTACCCACCCAACACCCCTCACCGCTTTTCTATCGGAACCGAAGCAGTATACCCCAAGAGCCGAAATCAACCCGGTGCCTAGCACAACAGCAGCATGGCACACACTGACAAAACGAGCCAATAAATTTCCAGTATATGCTCCGTCCTTGTCACTACGACAACATCCTCAAATAACAGTAACGCAAGAGAATAAAATGCTAAAACTCCTAAATGACATGGGCATGCACACAATGGGCGATATATTCCCCAGTGGCCAATTAATATCTCAAACAGACGCCATGTCAGTAGCACATCGCACACCGCTAAAGCCATTTGCCTACTTCAGATTACGGGCGGCACTGAGAGACACTTACCCCACATTCCCCAATGAGCCACTAATGCTTAACGCTTTACAAATACTGCTCACATCACCTACATGTCAACGTCTTGTAACTAACCTATACAATGCTGCCCAGCGGAAGCAATTTAGAGAACAGGAATGGCCTCTACAAAGATGGGAGGGTGCACTAGGCAGTCCAATATCTAAAGAAAATTGGGGATACAGCTGCGCACTTACACAAATGCTTACATCTAACTGTAATCTTAGGATTATTCATTTTAAATTCTCACAGCAAATATACTATACACCAACGCAGCTATATAAATATGGCCTCCGGGATGATGATAAATGTTTAAGTTGCAGCGCTGCACAGGCAGACTTTATACATGTTGCCTGGGCATGCCCACAAATTCAACCCTACTGGCAGAAAGTGACAAGTACCCTGGGAACAATGTTGGCAGAACAAATACCTAATACACCACAAGTTTGCCTACTGGGGATACATAAAATAAAACAGTTTCGGAGGCGTAAATTACTGGCTGTAGCACTACTGTTGGCCAAGAGACGAGTTGCCATGAAATGGGGAAGTAAACAGGTACCACAATCAAAAAATTGGATCACAGACATGACTTATTGCAAAGAGCAATTAGAAGCGTATTCAGTAGAACTGCCGGAAGCATCTCGCCCTAAAGACTTTTGGGACCCGCTCATACAGTACTTAAGATCTGTACAAGCAGATGAATAGACACTCACTGCACAATAAAGTGTATGGGAGGCCCTCTCACGCCTCGGCAAATATAGTAAGTGCAGTGGACATCACAAATTGAGATGTACGTTAGGATGGAATGTATATGGGGTATAACTGGCGATACCAAACATGGCATGTCAACAATATTGTATTAACTGTGTGTCCTGGATGCAGGAGATATGGACTCTAAACATCGTATAATTACTAAGAGATGTGATGTCTGAGCTGTGTCATGTGTCTGATCATCAATAAAAAAAAATGAGAAAAAAATAAAAATCTTGTTCACAACTTTTAGGTATCTTTCTTGCGTTCTATATATCTATCACCAAGGAACTTAAAAATCAAGAAAGAATAATGGCATACCAAGATCTGTATATAGTGTGTTTAGCTTAAATAAACATGCTATACAGAGATCCTGGAGTGCCGACAGTGGATGAGGCTGGTTTGCATTGCAAGAACGTTCGGATACCATATTTTTTATTATATTATAATATATAATAAAAGAGTATAATTATTCATACTCTTCAAACCTTCTGACACACGAATGCATAGTAAGTACGTACCCTCCTGTGCCAAGAGACCGCTTCTGGTGGTTTTTAGACTCGTAATAGCGTTGAAGGATCATAGAACTTCGGCTTCTCAAGTACCCAGTTTCAACATCAATATAATTCTCCAAATATGAAATGAAAATGGATTTCATGAGCTTAGACAAGAATGTCTGCTTATCAGTTCCCAAGTTAAATTCCATCAGCTTACTTGAAAGGTTGGTTGTCCTTAAAAAAAAAAAAAAAAAAAAATGTTTTATCAAATTAAAAAGTATTTGCTGTGTATGCCAACAGGAGATCAGCATTTCAGTTACAATGGAATCCTTCTGATTAAATTATGCTGCATCACTTTCCCTATGCAACATTTTATGTCAACACAAGTAAACAGGATGACTTGTGTTAAAAACATCAAACCGAAGAGTTCATGAGCTAAATAGAAAAAAACCAACTCACCCAGTTGTATTGGCAGGATCCTTTCTACTACCACTTGTATACTGAGGCTATTTAAAAAAGAGCCTAATTAACATGTTCCAGTCACCATCAGGAAGAGGGAGGAGCAGTGGGTGTGAGACAGATATACAGACAGACATACAGAACACACACACACACACACCTCCTCCCTTCTAGGAAATTTTTCAGGGCCCTCATCAACCTATCTAGGGCTTTGATTAACACGAGGAAGGACTACAGTCAGTCTCTCAGAAAGCTACAAGGAAAATTACTTACCTATAATTATAATTTTCCGTCCTCCTTAGTCTCTCTCAATCAATAAGTAGTAGACTAATAGCACCAATGAGCGAGACCCAAACTCACTTTTAAAACATTTTATTACACAAACATTAAATAAAAGAAAAGATGTCATTGTTACAGGTAAGTAATGTTCCCTTCTCTGTGACAGGATTCTCTCTGAACCCAAAATAATCAAATTATATAGCAAGCTAAATAACAGCCTACTCAGGAGAATGGATTGAAAGGCATAGGAAGAGGAATAAGGATTAACATGGGCAAACTATGTACGCAAAGAGGCATGACCCACCACAGTATCCATTCAGGAGTTAGAAGCAATATAATAGGTCTTGGCAAAAGTATGAACTGATCTCCAGATAGCTGTTCAGCAAATTTATAGAATAACATTTCCACTAAATCTAACTATAGCAGCTCTTCCAAACCATACCTCCATCCACCCCACCAACATCCCACCAAGGGCTTAGGTTGACCCTCTATAGATCTATTAACCTCGTGGTAGAGTTTTATAATGAACTACACTCTCCAGCTAGCTAGGTCTGATTTGGGGATGCCATTTCAGAGGACAGCTCCATAGTCACAATAACTGTTAAGGCTTCCTGAGATCTTTTACCTAGATACAAATTGAGCACTCTTTTCAAATTTAGGGTATGGATAGATCCTTCTATTATAGCTACTAGGAAAACTACTTTCAATGACAGGTTTGAAAGGAAGGCCCATCAGTTTTGAAAGGACGATGTTGAGTTCCCAGACCTAATAGGTGGAAAAAACTCCCTCTGAACTTCCAGGAAATCCTTAATCACTGGAACTGTGAAAAGGGATGCCCAAGCAGGACTTTTTCTATAAACAGCTATTGCAGCTAAATGCACTGCTATAGAAGAGAATAGAGGGCCAGATTCTGCAAAATAAGGGAGACAGGGTGCTACTGTTTGATCTTGGAAAGTTTTTAGGTCCACCCGCTTCTGGAGTCACAATATACAAAGACTCTTCTACTTAAACGAGAATGAAGAGCAAGTGGAAGGGAGCTTGGGCACCCTCAACAAGTTCATGCATGTTCATAACTGGTAGGTTTAGTTGCAGGTTCAGTTGCAGTTACTTGGGAATCAGACAGTCAAGCTCCGTGATGTGTAGGATTTTGCTCAACATCGCAGTTCAAAGCCCATACGCATCCTTGGGGGTAGCAGTGACAGGTGATGCAAGGCTGAGTACCTCATCTTGTCAATCACTGTGTGGTGCAATGGCACCTGAAGAAAAGCTTAGGTGAATGTCTTAAAATGGTACCCCCCTTGGTCTGGGCTGTTGGAACCTTTATGTTTTCCAGTAGCAAGCATTCTGGTTTGAGGACAGCTTAAAGTGTTAAGGATGACTTGCTGAACAATGACATTTAGCACCTGTTCATTCTCTTATTAAAGATGCCTGCTGAGCTGGTCTACTTTCCACTGCTACGGACCTGGGAGAAGGACTGTCCTGCGAAGGACAGGTTCTTGTCAGAGTACAATTCTTACTAAACTGTGCTCTCCTTGACAGCATATTAATCTCCTTTCTCTGTGTTCAAGCAAATGCATTGTCATTGTATGGCCTATAGTAGGACAGATGGCACTGAGATAAACAAAAGTAAAGATGCTCTGGTCACAATTTGTCCCCTGAAGAACATGTGGACCGCAGGCTCTAAAACTGTGGTAAGGGACTTGATGTGAAAGGATAGAAAAACCTAACCGAACAAGAAACTTAGGCTAGGCAAGCAGCCACTTGCCTGCAGCAGCTGTATCCCAACTATAACCGTTACATATGCTCTAGACACAGTTGGCATCCCTAACAGTACTGCTATATTCTGAAAGTAATCTGTGAATGAGCCATTTTCATTTCCTGTTCAGTGCTACCTTCCCCATGGCTCCCCATTGGATTACCTTCAAGCACACTGACCAAACGCATGCTTAAATCAGGATAGAATAAAGATAGATCTGCCCACCATGCAGATAGAGTTAATGAGGGAGTCTGTAAGCATTGCAGGCTGCTCAGCACCGTGTCTGTCAGTGCACTGCACCATGGTTATTTATAACTGGCTGTACATGGGTGCAAATAGAGAAAAATCCGGATTTCAATTTTGCTTAGCTGGCCCACCCTCACACAAGAACATATTTTACACAGGGCGAAAAGCAGCATTAGGTGCGTAGGACTTGCAGTTGCTACCAACTTGGGACATATTGAACAGGGCAAATGATTATCAGTCTGTTAAACCAGCAAGCAGCTCAACGAACACCCGCCTGTGTAATATTGTGTCAATTAAAGTCCATTATACAGATAAAGTAAGAATCACAAAACATACTGGAAAATCAAAAATAAATTACTGAACGAAATGAAACCAAATTTACCTTGTGTACAGGTCATACAGATTCTTAAGGTATTGCTCAGCATCAGATTTCCTACAATCTTCTAATAGATCCTTTACAAAGCTCTGGAAAATCAACAAAGTTAAATGCTCAAGACGTAATACAGAATGTCTCAACAATAGTGAACATATAATTTATAGGGTACAGGATATTTCCATGTTCTATGGGAACTTCAATGATTTTCTGCGCACTGTATGATTCGATTTAGTATGTTTTTTTAAAGCTCCAACAATGTCGTTCTGAGAACTATTATGTAGCACAAAGACAAGTTTCTTTAGCTACTGTGAATCTTAAACATGATTATCTTTCTCAATAATTTAAATACCTGAGAGTTGGACCCCGACAACACTGCCCTCATGTGGTTAGCACTGTGGGTAAACTGAGTATATTAAGGATTCATATTTCCACTCTCAAATTCACCGCAACAATTTAGTAAATGAGAAATGCAAAAATGTACTGTAGGAAAAAATCAATAGCATGAATATACTGTTTACACCTGGACAAGCTAGATCACAGGAGTTAACAGGTGAAATCCACCCACTGGTTAAGGCTGGGCTTTAAACAGTTTCAGCAGGTTTAGAGACTGCATAATATGTTAGACTAAATGAATTTCACCCATGGACTGGTGAGTGTACACCACAACCATTGTCAGGCAGGGAAGAATCTCCTTTAATTCCACAAATATTACGTGGAACCTCAGCAAGATAAGAAGCAGAAAGTCTTTGACTGCAGGCTGTGTGCTTCAAGTGGGAAATGAAGTGGGAACAAAGCATCTTATTGTTAAACACCAACCAGGACAGAATCAAGAAAAAGTGCAGCTACCATCAATTAGTCCGAAATCTGTCTGAAATTAAAGTGATGATCTCTTTATTTTACCCGATGATGTTGCAACAAAATCCTGATAAAAATCACTGCATTCTGGAATACTCAACTACAGGTGTTCACAGGGCCGTCTCTAGAAACCTTGCATGAAGGCGGTCATTCATGACAGCTTCAATAGGTGAGCTTAACTACCATGCAGGGCTGGTGCTAGCTATCAGAAGCCAGAATGGGGCAATGGTGAGGGAGCAATTGACTCAATTCAGTTCCTGATGAAGCTTTCACAGGAGTGTGCTGACCTGAAAATGTATCTTTCAGTCAGCACAAGCATTTGATAACCAGAGCATTAGAGACATGTCATATGGAGTTTGTTTTCAAACGTAGACATGCCGATTACTTTGTGAGAGTTTTGTTATTTATAGTGTTGAATTGCCCATATATCAGTGACCTGGCTGACCCAAGGTTAAAAGTGTTAGGTTGATTTTACTATTGTGATTAACTGTCTTTGTGAACAAGTTTGTTCATTGACAGTCAAATCTTTTTTTATTGAAGTTATTTAATTTTTCCACAAGGAGTTATATATACTGTAAACAGCACAGCTTATTTCTTTGTGTTAATTTCTGATATAAAGTAGAGCACTCATTTTTGTTCTATAATGACCAGAATGAGCAAATCAAGAGGAGAAAATGTAGTCAAGTGTATAAAACAGTAGATCTATGGAACCAGTGCAATAGGCGATTCAATGAGGTAAAAACAAGTCATACAAACAAGGAGAAAAAACATTAATCAGCTAGAGACTAACTAATTCATGCTGCTTAAAATACCTGAAGTTTGACTTCAAATACATTTTGGATAAGCTTGGCCAATACAGTCTCTGGACTGCTGAAGATATCGCCAACTTGCTCATTTACACGTTGACAGAGAGCTGCTGAGTCCTCAAATATATCGTTCCTCACGTAGGCACCCTGGAAATAAGAAATACATCTAAGAAGGCACTTCCAAGAACTTGTGACAAATCAGGAAAAACACTGCAGCAGTAAAATGTACATAACAGTCTTGCTCAGACAAAACAGGAAAATTCCACTTCAAACCTTACCTCCTGACACTGCTTTATGTAAACATCCACACAGTGCGAGTATCCCTATAAAGCAAACAATAGAAACATTTACTCCAAACTGTGAAAATAAAAAGCAGACAAAATTACTAAACATTATCACTTCAAAGTTGGTAGATGAAACTCCATCAACCACTAAGCTATTCATAATATGGAAAAGTATGGGACAAACAGACCAACGCATGAGGAGACAGAACTTGAAATAACTTTCGTTTTTCTACTTGAAACAATCAAAAATAGCCCCTCTATCTGACTAAGCTACAGAGTAGGCAATTATGAAAACAAAAGTGGAAGAAATGTTCAAGCTCTTACAAAAAGAATAATAATCACATCAACGAATGATTATAAATAGGAAGTTCCACATCAATTTTGACTTTTCAAACTTATTTTAATTCCTCCTCCATATAAGTCTCAATAACAGGCAACATTAAGAACAAACAAACTTTACAACACTGCGGGTGTTTGGAAATCTTATCCTATATTTATAACTGGTCTAAGCAAGAGCTTGCCACATTGTTTGAGGGTAAAAGCCAACACTCAAGTAGGGCAAAAACTCTTCTATTCAATAGTTATTTGTTTAAATTAATAAATCTAAGTAATGCGATAGGCTTGTGTAGTGCATCAATTTTCTAATGTAGTACCCAAGAAACCCAGAACAACTTGGGAAACCTATAAACATAGGAAAATTAGGGTAAATAGTGGCTCCTTAGGTATTTTATCTGATCAGTTCTACATCTTCCTAAGCTGTTGGAATTGCAGGCAAGTTCACTTTTTTTAATGGCTTACAATTGTGGCAAGAAAGAATTTTAACTTGTGTGTCACCCAAAACAACTTGCTAGACAAATGGCCTTTTATTTATTATGCACAATGGCATTTCGACAAGAAACATTGAACACACAATGCAGTGGTATAGAGGAACAGCATTATGGTTGTTACATAAAGCCGTAAGTTTGATGGCAATAAGGAGGATGAGTGAAGAAAAACAAAACAGCAGACTATAAACTATACGTTACAAAAGGGGCAAGTGATATAAAAAAAAAAAAGCCATAGTTCTGCCACATCTCCACATCAACCGATTGAACAGTAACATATTTCTAGCCAAAAAGAAAGGGAAAGAAATGTGATTAGGTATAAAAATGTTGCTATTCAATGCTGGGGTTATATTCCAGCAGTTTAAGAAAGAGGAAAATCATTTGTTACATGTAATTTCACTTCTGCACCAGCAGGCCACATAGAATACTGCTTCATTTTTTTCGGAGGACAAGGTTTGGGAGTTTAAACACCTCCTATTAGCTCTCCTATTACGCCCAGGCTTTTCAACAAATTGTCAGACCAGGAGCCCACACACGACACCAGAAGCATAAGGATGAAAACATACCAAGAAGGTGGTATGTTCATGTCCCAAAATGATTATGAAAGGGTATGCCTGTGCTTTGAACCTGGGATTTCCTTCTCAAAAAGGATAGGAACTGCATGAAGGATAAACGGGGACAATGAAAGTACAATCAAACTTTCTTTGAGCACTGGCTAACACCAGTGAAACTTCTATCATCGTGCATTCGGACCATACATTACAGGGCTCTTCAGAGCCAAGGATTCAACATGTTTGGAAGGATGTGAAAATATGCAGAAGGAATACTGTCCACCAGAGCAGACTTTGATAGATTTTTAGTTCAATTTAGACTAAATAGATGCTTGGACTTACAATGTCAAATCCACGAGCTCTCCAGATCTGAAAATAGAACCAGAGGTGAGCTGGCAGAGTTGTGGGTGAGCAAAGTAACCTTGTTTCACCTGGCAGCAAGTGGCCTTCAATGGAGCTGGACCATTCTATTTTTTGGGAAACTGCAACATGATTTGTGCTCAAATATATGGTCACAGATTAGATGCAATGTTGTTCACTTCTCAGTTTGTGCAAGGCATGCCTCTTGAGATACATACACCATCTGGTAATGACAAATCAAGTAGCTTGCTTACAGCCAACTATCAACGGGGGTCTAGCAAATGTGGACATTGTTGCAGCCTGTGACGGACTGAATCGACTAGAGGCTGATACATTTATTTATTTATTTAAGGGTTTTGTAGAGTGCCTGAATCACTCCCGAAGGGGTATCTCTGCGCTGTAGCGGACCTACGGGCGGGCTATGGACAGATTAGAACAGGGAGGCTTTAAGCAGTTTCCTGAAACGTAGATAGTCCGGGCATTGTCGGAGCTCATTCCAGTATAGGGGGGCGAGGAGGGAAAAGGATTTCCCACCAAGTCTAGTTTTCCTGACCCTAGGGACCTGTAAGAGAAGTTTACTACAGGATCTTAGGGTCCTATGCGGGGTATAAGGCTTGAGCTTGCTCGAGATGTAAGAGGGACCCTTTTTATGGATAGCTCTGTAGACTATACAGCCTGCCTTAAACTTTATCCGCTTGCGGACTGGTAACCAGTGGAGTTTGCGTAGCAGCGGCAAGGAAGGGGTTCCAGGTGTAGAGTTCGTAATGAGCCGTGCAGCAGTGTTCTGGACCACCTGAAGCCTGTTTAGAGAAGACTCGTTTGCAGAAAGCAGAAGAGCATTGCAATAATCAAGGTGGCCCAGGATCATAGTCTGGATAAGAGTTTTCGAGTGCAGTCTGGCAAGAAGGGGAAGACTCGACGTAGCATGCCCAGCACATGAAAGCAATTGCTTGCAGTACATGACGTGTCACCATCTCTGGTGCCTGGTGGATTTATCAGCATAGTTGGGCATCCCTGCCCTTTTACAGGATGCTACAGTTATAAGTCAACAAACAACTATAGTCAATCAGACTGAGCCTCTAGGTAAAGGTGGGAAGGGTTTACACATATTACAGCAGGCTTCATCAAATGCAGTTAACAGTCTAAATTCTCGATCCACTCTGGCAAAAAAGAAAAAGGCCAATAAAAAAGCACATTCATAAAAATCAGCAATTTCCTTCAGTAAAGAGTGCATATTGGAGGAGTCAGTATGTGAGAATTCTTTACTAGGAATGCTTTTGAAACTAAAATTAGACAGACCAAACTGCCTTCATCTAGTTTTTCGCATTAGTGAAATGTAATTAAGGTTTGTTTACTGATCCTGGCAAGGGAATCTTCCTCTTAAAGCCATGCCAGAAAAACTGGTGTTACTTTAAATGCAGCATTTAAGTTTGTATGGAATTTGACATCATGGGATATAGTTTACTCCACAGGAAGAGCTCCACAGGAAGAGCCTTTTCATACAGATTGGGGAATAGAAATGACTAGGAGGGATGAGTTACACAACTTTATCACTGCATTAACAACTTTGCTAGCAAAGTGTGATATTTTAAAGCAAATGAGGCAGCAGACACGGATAAACAGGGCCAAGCAGACTGCACTCAGAGCAGAGTTGCGGTCCCTTCCTATCTCCACATCCCCATATGTGCACTCATTAAAGTTTCTTCACCCCAAGACACCATGTCAGTCCCCAGTGCCTTGCTGCCTTAATCCTCTACCCACCACAAAGAAAGCATCAACATCATATGGTCCGACCATGATTTGCAAAATATTGCAAAGAAATAAATTAACTGGGATCTCCACTACTTGTGCGGATTAGAAAAGTCCTCTTTTACTTGAGTCTGCTAGTGGTATGCCCGGCTATACTGCACTACACATATTCTGGTGTTGTATATAAGGGAGCATGTTTGGAAGACTTTCTTCTCAGCATTCTCCAAGGTCTTTCCTTACCATGGAAGAGGAAAAGTGCATTCAATCTTCCACAAATGTAGCTGTAGAGACGTGACAAGAGAGAAGAGCCCCACAGCTGATACTAGGGCAAATACGTGCAGCGTGCTTCTATTGTCTAGAGGCATACTTCATAGCATTCCTGAAAAAAGTTTTCCACGTTTTTCAGTAAAAGAGGTTTGGTATTGTCCTATATCCCAGAAGAACGTAGCCAGAAATGTATCTGATAATTTACTGAAGTAGTTACTTATGGAGTAGGATCTTTAAAGTGCTGCGTACAAGAAGGATGATAACATACAATCGCTGTTCCTTCTACACCAAGCAACCTTGAATTGGGTATGTTGCTCAAGAGACAAGAAATGTGGGGATTTAATATCAGGTTTTACAGCCTCCTCATAAGTAGCACCATATTGGTCTACAGCATTATTTTGGATAAAAGTGATTTTATTAGCAATAAATTAAGTAGGCCAAGACCCATGGCATTGCAGTAATTCAGAAATTAAAGGCCTATTAAAATTGTTCCTCTGTCCATTTTTAAATGTATCTGATATTAAAGGAATTGAGTACAGATTTTCTAAAGATGCAAATATGTTAAGCCAACATTTCTCTTATTTGATAATTAACAAAGGAGATCATTTCTTTAAGTGAGACCTACAGTATCTTACATCTAAAAAACAATAATACAATTCACATTTACCTTAAAGTGAAGTAAGACTGCAGCTACTTCTCTCATGCGCGAGATTTCCCCTTTCTCTGAGCACTAGTAAACTCTTGAATTAGCTGGAGCTCCAAATCGTGATATTTACCTGCAGAGGGTAATTAAAATCTTGTCAATATGAAACGGTTTTCCTTGTATAGTGCTCATTTCTTCTGCGTTCTCCAATGTAATTCACGTCGCATGAAAATAAAAATATGTAAAAAAAAAAAAAGAGAAAAACAACTTACTTGCAATTTTTGATTTTACCTCTGCAAATCTGTAAGAAAACATACAGTTAGAAATAGGGGGTAAAAGCCAAGGAACTCATATAGACATGATCTCAGTGATATCTTGAAACTAGAGAACTTGTTAAATGATCCAACAGGATAAGTTCACAACTGGCTGAATACAAATATAAAATGGTAATAAGATGATCAGATGCAAAATGCACAGATTTCTCTGGACTACTTACTAGCACTACAGCAAACCTGAATCATCGTAAAGATAAATATGTACAGGTGTCCTCTGGATAAGTAACTGATTTTAATAACTCCAGCAAAGCTGTGTTTCGTTAGCAAGTCTATGGAAACCTGTGCTACTTTGTGGCACCAATAAATGTCTGTCCACCCCATCACCAATATCCTAATATTAAATGCTAGACATAAGTAATACTAGATCCTTGTTCAACCAGTCCGTGTTCCATTGTCAAGGGATTACCAAGCAATGAAAAGTGGAGCGTGGTATTGGTGATTCAAAGATAATGCTTTTAACAATATTTGAAGGATAAACAAAAGGAAAAGCTGGCAACACTACAGATTGTTTTTCAGTATGATCATCACAGGATTGTATTCTATCATGAGTCTGATAGTGATATATCAGAACACATGCCGAAAATGTAGTTTCAAATATGAAAATGTAATTGCTGCATGACTTGTCAGGGAAAATGATCAGTGAACGCTCCAAAAATGCTCTACAACAAAGCTCCCGGACATTACTATTATATGTTCATGTCTAGAAAGTCAAATTTGGAAGAACCCCGTAAACCGAAAACACTTTTTGTGGATCACTACATTTCCAGAGATGTGAAGAAAAGCTTATGAAAATTTATGTTAGAGGTCCAGCATATCTAGAACATTATTCACATATTTAAGGGTTGGGGTAACACATTAACATTCTACATCTAGAAACCGCTTACAGAACTGAAATCTTGAATAGGGAACAAAAATGTGGCCTGACAAAGTACAAATAGTTTATTGGTTATAAACATATACTGGCCTGTCAAATGGTAACTCCTGCGCAATTAGATGCAATTTCTGTATAATATCAGCTGCCTCCTTAATCTGTGATGAAAATTAAAACATTTCAGAGGGATGTAAAATGTGAAAATTTACAGCAGAGCAGGAACAGTGATGTCTTATTCAATAAATTGTACATTTGTAGAATTCCTTTTATTCTTAAAAAAATTAAGTTCCAACTATTTTAAAAGCAAACACATACAATTACTTAATGAGCACTTCACAGGCAAGAGATGGAAATTTATATTTTCGAACAAAGAATTGTTAGCAAGTCAGTCATTCGGAAGAATGAAGCCTCGCCATAGTAAGTAATTGTAGCAGCTTTTAAAAAGGGTAATGTTGCTTCGGAATGATTTTGTCCTGTAAACAGTGCTTACCTTTTCAGGGTTTGTAAAAACATCAGACTTCAGCTCTCCATCCAAAAACTCATTAAAGTACTTCATGAGTTTCTGTGCCTCTACAGCCCGTTGACGTGGCGTGTTTACCCCCTCCAGTTGGTCTCCAAGGTGACAGACCTTAGTTGCTACATAGCTTATGTGTTCATCAAGCTCTTGGAAATGTTGAAACGCAACCTAAAAAACAGAGATTTTTTTAGTCAAAATGCCTCTTGCAGTACTATTTGGTCTACACTATACCACTACATTTCATAGCATCTACGTTACCATTTTTTTTTAAGTTCCAACAAAAAATAAACAGACAACTGCATCTTTTAGAGGGATATCCATTTAAGCCTATCAAAGTTCAAGGTACAATCAACAAACAGTATTTAGCTTTTCTAGTTTCCGAAAAAAAAGCTATCTTTATATTCTGTGTCCACAAATCGAAAGAATGACATTTCACGAAGTGCCCCAATGTTGATGTGAGGACCCAACATAGCTTTACCATCTTAGTTTGATACATTACCTGATTGCTCTTCTGCAATTCTTGTACTTTTTTAGCAAATTCTTTGGCTTCTTTCTGGCACTGCTGCTCAAGCTTTTCTACTTTCCTCTGAATTCTTTCATCCATCAACTTCAATTCTTGTATATGGTTTACAAATTCTTCTAATAATCTGATGATAAACAAGTTAGACCATTTAAGAAATTGCAGCATTTCTTATCATGGTGAGATAGTTCTTACTCAATCCCCAACAAAGTACAAAAGAAGGACGTAATTTGCACGACCATTTAGATTTAAAAGACAAACAAGATGCAAGGTGAAATTATTAACACTATAGCACTGCTTGCATTCTCAGAAAGACCCGAGTGGGTAGACAAAATAATATATTCATCGATTGTTTCCATATGTGAAAAACTATTGTGAATATTTTGGGAAAAACATCTCACCTTAAGGCACAAGATAAATAAACCTTTACTCTGCACTTTCATGTAAGCAATGTAGAAAGAAATGCACATTCTGATTCCATCATCTAGCAAATGTTCCAACTTTCTTTACTCCTCGTTAAGGGCTAGTGCAAATGCTACATATTGGAAATATAATGCAACAATTATAAGTGAATCAAAATTAAAGTATGTACTGAGGTGGGTAAAACTTAATCATGATTCCTTTGCAATAACTGATGCGAAGAGTGGGGGTTTTGTGAGCGATCCGAGGGCTATGTAGGAGATCCTAGAAATTAAGGATTTTTTACCAAACCAGTTTTAAAAGGCCTGAATAGGTCATCAATCCAGGAATTTTAATAAAGAAATGGCTCGCTTTGCTTGAGCTCACTTGTTTTATTTCATTCATAAACAGAAATATTCACGCTAGCTACTCTTACCGTGTTCAGTGGATGGTTCAACTAGTCTAATAACTTCAAGTACCAATTGTAATGCATCCCAAAGGCTTGATGATGTCACCGCTTGCACAGCCCTGAAGATCCTTCGATATCAATTTGTTTCAACAAATGATTTCTATCATTCCAATCTCAGCTTTTTTCAAATCAAACAGCCTTGCGGCTGTCCTCTACCTTACGAATCGGTGTTTTATATCAGCACCGACTTGATACACAGTGGTAATATGATGGAGCGGAGAAACGATGCCATCATGTTACCACTATTTAACAATGTTGTAATGATTAAGTTTCCACCTGACAAGTCCAAAATGCACTGAGACATACTGAAATATGCTCAATATGAACTTTGATTGAAACCAAAACATGATGTTGAGTATCTATAAACTTTTGGGGAACAAAATATAAATTTAACCAAGAATGGAAAGTTAAACAGCATGTTCATTTGGTCACGATTGAAATGGAATGTGCATACAACTTGTGAAAAAGAAAAAAATGAACTACGGGTCTTTAATGCACGGCAAAGGCGACACCATCTTCCTTCTGGGGTTACATTGCAATTCATCATGCTTTCAAAGCTCAATGAGGCTAGCACATTAGGTCATATATATTTTGTTGGAGACCAAATGTATCCAATCATGGGAGAAGCCATGATTAAAAACATTCCTTCTGGGTGTCTATATAATGTTGACTTTTGAAGCAACATAGGGTTAAAAAAAATCAACTCACCACAGTTAAGCATTTAATCCAATTCACATCAAATAATTTAAAGATAGGGGGCGCGTGGCCTAGCGAGCCAGCATGGCGGTCGCGTTTTAGGCGAGCTCCGCTGAGCCCGTCTAAATTATCCTGCAATAATCCTGCCTCCTCGGCCCGTTTAAGCTGAAATTTCCCAGAGCGTGAGAGGACTCAGCAGGGAATGTGGCGACGGTAAAACCTGCCGTTTCCAAGAGCCTTCGAGGTGATTTCCCGAGGCTTGCAGCCTGGAGGCCTGACTGACGTGCCCGGGGCGGAGCGGCTGGGGCGTTGGCCGGACGTGGCCGTTGTCGAGATTGAGGTCCAAACGCGCCTCGCTGTAGGAGAGCCTGGTGGACTGCGGAGGCTCCGAGAGGTGGCTCTGAGGCCTGGGCTGCGGAGACGGTGGTGCCTGCGAGGAGAGAGGGCGGCGGCCCGGTGAGTGCGCTGGTCCCCCCCTTCCCCCGCGCTCCCTCGCTGTATTTCGGCGGCCGGGTCGGGCCGCGCGAGGAGGTGGGCCCGCGGCGCCAGTGAAGCGGGCATTTGTGGCACCCCTGGATTGTACCATTGGGGGGGGCTGTCGGCTCCCCCTCCCCCCTGCGTCCGCTCCCTGCATTCCGGCAGTCGGATCGGGCAGCGCGGAGAGGCTGAGCGGCGGTGCCGCGAGTTGTAGACGGGAGCGGTGCATCTGGGCCATCACTGAGGGGGGGCCCCGAAGTCTTGGACTACATTGCCAGGCCCATAACGGCCCGAGATAAGAGTTGTGTGTGGTGAGGGGCCGGCGGCGGAAATCCTCAGGCAGCAGCTTTGTGGGTGATTTGGATCCCCCTCCCCTGTGTCACCTTGCGGTATATCGGCGGCCGAATCGGGCCGCACGAGGGGTTGGGCCAGCCGTCCTGGGGCTCTTTGGTGGACACGGCCTTCATTTCTGCTCGGGGCCTTCCCGGTGGTGCCCTTTGGTTCCCCTCTCCCCCTTCGTGCTTTCTTTGCCGGGGTCCGGCGGCCGGATCAGGCCGCGTGAGGGGGTGTGGGCCGACGGAGGTGGAAGCGGTTTCCCCCGGGGGCCTGGGACACTTTGGGTGGAGCCCCGGAGGTCGCGTGGCTCCCAAGCCGGGAGTTCCTGAGCCGGCCTACGTGGGGCTTATCCTGGCCTACTGGGGTGCTTCTGTTGGTGACCGGGAGCGCGGAGGTAAGTTATGCGGGCCGTGAGGGCCGGTGAGGCCGGTGCACTGGGAGTGACAGCAGCTGTCTAGTTTCTGGGACTGCTCGGGCTGGCGCCCTGTCCTATATGCTCCTTGCCTGTCTGGTAGAGGTCTTGTGACGGTGGTGAGTGGAGCCGATCGCTGGACCCCGAGCGGGGCTGTGTGTGATGAATAAGAAGCCCGAGCAAATTGAGTTTGCCTCCAGTCTATGTGGATGCGGTCCTTGTCAGAGGCGGCTTGTTGATCTGTGGGACTGAAGACGTTGGGGTGCTCCCGTGTGTGGGCTGCTGGAGTGCCCTCCCGCACAGGTGGTGACAGGTGGACACCCGCTAGAGGGGGGGGGGGGTTTGACTGCCTGCGGGGGCGAGCGCTCAGTGCGGCTTGTGGGTGGGAGATCTCCGCCCGTGTCCTACCTTTTCAGGAATCGTTATCCTGGACCCGGCCCACGCAAAGAGGGATTGTGCAGGAGTAAGGCCCACGCACCTTGGACTTGGCTGATATACTCGGGCTGGGGATCCCGTCAGGGGGCCTCCTCTCGCCGGCACCCAGCGGTTTTGGTGCCCCATTGCCACGATGACGAGAGACAAGCAGACGGGGGGGCTCGGCTAAGCAGAGCACGCTGGACCGCTACACTGGATCTGGGGCCTCGGCGTCTGACCAGGGAGGCGCTCAGGGTGGGGTCCCGGATAACGCAGACCTTATGGCGGAAATTACGCAGTCCAGGACTGCCTTGGAAACCAAAATCGGGGAGGTCGGCTCTGAGGTGCTACTTCTCCGGCAGGATCTACGGAATGCAACGGAGAGAATCACGGCAGCCGAGACTAGGGTCTCAGAAGTGGAGGACTCTGTTGCCACTTTGAAATAAAAGGTGGCGACACTATAAACCATTACCAGAGGCCTGGCTTCACGGGTTGAAGATGCAGAAGGGAGGGCAAGGAGAAGTAACCTGCGTTTCGTGGGGTTCAGGGAGGGATGTGAGGGGGGGGTGGACATGGAACAGTTCTTGACTAAATGGCTCGTTAGTTGGCTTCCCCCGGAATCGATGTCTTGCTGTTTTGTTATCGAACAGGCTCACAGGGCCCTTACGCAGAAACCGCCCCAGGAGCCAGGCCACGACCAGTCATAGCGAAGATTCTAAACTACCATGACAGGGACGTTATCCTAAAACAGGCTCGACTCAAGGAACCTCTCCAATTCGAGAACACTCGCATCTTTATATTTCCGGACTACACTAGACTGGTTCAGCAAAAGCGGCAGTCCTTTATGGCGGCGAAGGCTCGTCTCCGGGAATTGAAGCTGCCGTATGCTCTCCTGTATCCGGCCAGACTGCGAGTGGTGTATCAGTCCCGTACTTTGTTCTTTGAGTCGCCCGGGGATATTTTCAATTGGACAGACGAAACGATGAGGGTGCGGCCGCACACACCGCCCAGGCTGGAGTCAGATTCTTCAACTAGTGACATGGTTCGTAAACCGCCCAAGCCTAAACTCAAGGCGACCAGGAGATAAAGATCCAGGCGCCGTTCGCAGTTCCACAGTGATGCCGGCAGATCTGCCTCGGTGCCGCGACCTGGGAACTCGGCCTCGCAAATATAATGGGACTCTCTCAGCTGGGGGAACTCTTGAAGACATCCGTTTGGCCGACGAAGCAAAAATGGGGGCTAGCACCCTCCTGTGACTTCTTATAGTCCGGGGGACAGCCCGTTGACTATGGGTGGGTTCCAAGGGATTCACTGGCGTTGGCTAGGCAGAGGGCTCCCGTTGGGGTCCCCATGCCACCTCGCCGCAACAGATACTTCAGCAGTTTTGAGGTATTGGGGTGGGGGGTAGTTGCATTATTTACATTAATCGTTTGCACTGGATCACCGCTATGTAGGGTTATTTGCACTATCGATGATTATTGTTCTATGTATCATGACCTGGGATGTTTTTGTTACTTAACTGCACTGCATCGCCATTGCTTTGAATTGCTGCTCGCGTATGGGTTGTTTCCTGTCCTGCCTATTGACGCTACAGGCTATATAGATGGCAGCCCCCACAGCTAGGGTACAGGGCCATGCAGGAGATCTCCGGATCGTGAGCTGGAATGTTAGGGGTGCGCTGGACAAGGTGAAGAGGGGGGCCATCCTTCAACAGGCCAAGCGCTATCGGGCTGATGTCCTGATGCTGCAGGAGACGCACCTACTGGGAACAAAGGCCCCTTGCTTTCTTAGATACGGGTATGGGCAGGTGTTTCACTCTGGGTTCACAAGGGGATCCCGGGGGGTCGCCATACTTATTCATCGGAGGGTCCCATATACACACTCCAAGACATGGGTAGATACGCAAGGGAGGTACGTCTTCATTAGGGGTACTATTTATGAGGAGCAGGTGGTGTTGGGTAGTGTTTATGCTCCCCGCCGTTGTCCTGGACATTGGTTGAGCGCCTTAGGACCCTGTGGACAGATATACCAGATGGACTGGCATTCGTGGGGGGGGGACAGGAATGATGTGATGGACATGACTAGGGATAGATGGAGACAGGGAGGCCCATCCACTGTTGGTCAAATTACTAAGCTACATTCCTTGGTGTCAGGATTGGGGTGGGTGGACTCCTGGCGTAGATTGCATAGGGAGGAACAGGGCTATACATATTTCTCGGCAGTCCACGAGTCATTTTCAAGATTGGATTATATATTCGTGCCATCCGGTGCAGTTGGTAGAGTGAGGGAGGCAGACATTCTCCCGAGGGGACTATCGGATCATTCTCCAATCGCGATTATGTTGCAGCTTGGCCCCGCAAGGCCACCCTTTAGATGGCGTCTCTCCCCCTGGAATCTGCAGGATGAGCAGTATAGAGACCATATAGGGCAGGCAATTGATCAGTATTTGGAGTCTAATGTAGGGTCGGTGACAGCGGCAGAACCCCTGTGGCGTAGATATCTCATATTGCTCTGCAGCGCATCGGGCCAGAAAGGAGTCACTGCTAAGGTCTGAGGCTCATATTGTGAACCTTGAGAGGGACAGTAGGGAGGAGGGGGGTGCCCTGGCGCATCGACAGCTGCTGGCAGCGAGACAAACGCATGCGGATTTATTGATGGACGAGGCTCGACTGGCGTGGTTGGCGTCCCGCAGTAGGATCTACCAGTGGGGGGACAAATCTAGTAAACTGCTTCATCGCTTGTGCCAGGGTGCCTTGTGCCCCCTGGTGCTTCCTGTTATATCTGGACCCAACAGGAGGATTCTGGGGGATCCCTCTGCGATTGCGGAGAGTTTTGCTCAGTATTATGCGGAGCTCTACACCCCGAAGGAATCCTTGCCAGAAGATATGATGCACCGCTTTTTGGGGGACCTTCCGCCCCGGACCCTTTCCGTTGGGGCTCGGGCGGAGCTGGACCTTCCGCTTGCAGAAGAGGAGCTGGGTCAGCTCTGGGTGACCTGAACTCTGGGAAAGCTCCGGGCCCTAATTACGACATTGGGACCCCACCTTCTTCGGGTGGTGGAGGAGGAGGCACGGGAACGCGGTTGCCTCCCACGGGACTGGAGGCATGCCGAGGTGGTAGTATTTCACAAGCAGGTCCGACCCCCAGACCAACACGCTTCCTATCGCCCCATCTCATTGCTAAACATAGAGGCTAAGATCTTGGCTAAGGCCCTGGCCAACCGCCTCCAATCCCATACGACTTCTTTAGTCCACCCAGATCAGGCTGGCTTTATGCCTCAGAAAGCGACGCGGCATAATATTCGACGAGCACACATTGCCATTGCCACTATTCGGGGGCTGGACGTGCCGGCCGCACTCCTGTTGGCAGACATGGATAGGGCATTCGATTCCCTTAGCTGGACGTACCGGTTTGCTCTGCTGGACCGCCTGAACATGGGTCCACGCCTCTTGTCCTATTTAAGATTGCTATATACGGACCTCACGGCCTCGGTTCGCATTGCGGGGTTTGCCTCCTTCACCTTTTCCATTGGACGGGGTAGCCGGCAGAGTTGCCCTTTGTCGCCATTTCTGTTCGCTCTAGCAATGGAGTCCTTGGCGGCATGGGGGCGGATGGATGCGCAGGTGGCCGGTTTTGAGTGGGCCCAGGGACTGTCGGACCGCATTGCATTGTACGCCGATGATGTCCTATTTTTCTTGACCGATGTGAATAGAACAGGGCCAAGGCTGCTTCGTATCAAGTAAATTTTTGGGGAATTGTCGGGTTTGTTTATGAATCCTTGTAAGTCCACTTTGTGGACTCTGGGGTCACAGGTGGAACTGGGCACGTGGGCCTCGGCGTTGCAGGGTACTACGGTGGGAATGAAGTACCTGGGAGTCTTCCTGGCGGACCTACCAAGTGTGTCCTGGGAACACAAAATGATGCCGTGTGGGGGCGGGTGCGTGAAGAGCTGAAAATCTGGTCTCATATGCCCCTTTCCATCCCAGGTCGGTCGGCCATCTTCAAGATGATATCGCTACCGCGGCTGCTCTACCAGCTGCAGAATTTTCCCTTCCCCATCCCGCCTTCGTGGTTTCGCCAAGTCAACTGGGCTCTAGGGCAATTTTTGTGGGCAGGAACGGCACCCAGAGTGGCATTGCGGACATGTTTTCAATCGACATACTGTGGAGGGCTGGCCACCTCGGATGTCCACTCATATTACATGGCCTCACAGTTATTGATCTTAAATGATTGGTGGTACGGAGACCGGTCTGACCCCGCGTATGCGGTGGAGAGGAGATGTATGGGGGCCAATACTCTGCATACTATTCTTTACTCGGCGTCGGTGCGCAACACCCTTCCGTCGGCCACCAAGGTAGTATTCCAGGTATGGAGACAGGCTCTGCGGAAGATGGGGTGGTGGGGCAGACTGACTAACGAGACTCCACTTTGGTCCAACGGGAGATTGCCACAATTAGCTGCTCTAGCGGGCTTCCGGGGTTTTGGACAATATAGGGATCTCTACCCTAGGGGATGTGATGCGGGGCACGGTTCTGAAGTCTTTTCAAGATCTCCAGCACGAATATCAGATGCCAAAGACCCAATTTTATAAATATCTTCAGTTCCGACATGCCATACTCCCCAGTGTAACAGGCTTGGAGTCCCTCCCGGATTTTAGTCCCATTGAAGCTAAACTGTTTATGGGAGACCTATATGACCATAAAATCTCTAAAATGTATCAATCTCTTGTGACGAACTGCCCCACCACACTAGATAGACTTAAGGGGGCGTGGAAGAAACACCTTGGCCCGTTGGAGAGCGATGATTGGACGGAGGCGCTGGCCTCCCCTCGGGAGGCGGCGATCGCAATGCGACTTCGGCTAATCCGGTTTAATTATTTACATCGAGTATATTATACTAGAGTCAGGTTGTGGGCGGCGGGCCTGGTGGCGTCCCCGATTTACCTAAGATGTGGTCAGGAGGAGGGCACTCTATTGCATACCGTCTGGCAGTGTATAGTGATTGCGAAGTTCTGGCGGGGGGTTTTGGCCTGCCTGGTGGAGGTTTTGGGGTGGGAGCTCCCCTTTTCGCCTAAATTAGTGCTGCTACATGTTATGGAGGGTGTGGGGGGGAATATTTATAAGCGTCATCTAATGCTATTGGGATTTACATCAGCCAAACGTGATATTGCACGAAAGTGGAAGGCGGAGGCCCCGCCTTCCTTGTCAGCATGGAAGAATGGTCTCGATTTTAATATGGGTCTGGAGACTCCTATCTTTAAAGCACGGGGTGCCCGCAAAAGCATTATAAGATCTGGAAGCGTTGGGCGGATTATAGAGGACTTTATCTGGAGCCCACTTCTGCTGCAGATGCTACTGGGCTGGGAGAGGCAGGCAGGACTGTGGTGCAGGGGACCAATCTTTAAGCGGGAATTGTCATTGATGTGGTGGGATTTGAGGCGATGTTTGCAAGGTAGTGTATAACAGTGCAAGGGGGGAGTTTTATTGGTGCTGTCTTATTATTTCTTTTTGAAAAAATTCTATATTAAATGTCAATGCACAATTTTTGTATTTTAAACTGTAGCAGACAGCCTCTGGATTACAGAGCTCTGCACTGTACGTGCCATTTGACGCAATAAAATATGTTTTCAAATAATTTAAAGATATCTCATGTCACAGTGTGAGACTGACAAACTGGGACTTAGGTTTTGAGACATGTACCATTTGAAATTGTGTAATCTACTTTAACATTTAATTCAGATTCATGTATTCCTCCTGTAACAAACAAAAATCTAGAGATCAAGTTCAGGACATGGAGTTGAATGCATTTCATAATAACACATAAAAACAAAAAAAACCTCAAAGTAATACTTATGGCCAGTTTCTTAAAGCAATTTCAGTTACTAAAGCTCTATACATAAGAGTAACTGAACAAAAAGTTGTTCAATATTTTTAACCATAATCACAGCAGGGAGGTTCCTCTTACTGGAAATAATGCTTCTTTTCGAATGCCTGGGACTTGTAACTGCATCAAGTAGTTTATTCAATCAGTCAATATGGAAAATGATGTAGAAAGAACCACTCAATTTACATCAACTGCAAAAAGAGTAAACTTTCACTGCAGAAACAAAACTGCTGTGAGAACACCCAAACCCTCAGGTCAAAGTAACCATGCATGACGCAGAAATAGTAAATGCCTTCTACTTGGCATGTTCTCAATTTGGAAGAGAGTACCGAGGCAGGTGCCAGCTGACCTGGTCTTCCATGGCCTACAGCAGGTCACTTGACGCTGCACTCTGCACAGGGTGCAGTCGGATAACAGCTTGGCAGACACTTTTTTTTAGCTTCATCCACCCTTTGACAATGTGAAAAGGGCAAGGGGGGGGACACACTATCCCCAACTTCAGTAAGGTGGGTGTAATACTTACAATAATATGCACTCTGGCACAATGGCGGTTCAGGGAGGATACAGGTCTCTCATGCTCTGCCCTTCCGCTGGGAGTTTACCATTAACAGCCATAGGGTAAAAAAGTTTGAGAGTGATCTTTAAAAATAAATTGAGTCTGGAAACGGGGAAAGAAGGGTTAAGCACCAACCCCACCGACCCACGGTTCAGTTAAAAAAAGAAATTTCTTGCAAAGCAACTAGGTGCAGCATGAATTTTAAGTTACAAGTCAGATCTATTGGCTTAGCCAATGTTACAGATTGGGGGCACAAGGGAGCTACAGGGGGGCAGGGGCCACACAGAGTTGCTGAAAGAGGGGTTAAGGAATACACAAAGAGGGTTCTGGGCATGATGGCAGAGGGCTGCAAGGAGGAGCAGGGGCCCACAAAGAGATTGCAGGGAGCATGCAGAAGGAAAACGGGCCATACAGATAGGTTGTAAGATGGAGTCATAGAGGGGCTTCAGGCGCTAGTTAAGGTGATGGAGGGGCAAACACAGTGGCTACACGACAGATGGGGCAAATGGGCAGAGCAGGTATGAATACAAGGGCTACAGTGAGAACAAGAGTACGCATAAGGGCTGCAATGGAATGGGGATTGAAAGACGCTGCACAGGAGATAGGGGATATACAAAGTGGTTCTAAGGGTACCAGGGGTACACAGGGAGACAGGGGACAAAAAGAGGGAGTGGATGGGGACACAGAGGGGCTGCAGGGAAGGCCATAGGGGCTATATGTGTCCTGGAGAACACATGAGCTACAGTTAGGATAGGGTCACAAACAGAGGTGGGCTGCTGAGGCATGACAGAGTGGCATATAAGGGCTGGCGAGGGCACAATATGCCAACACATCCACCATCATACAACAAACCACCGGTGATCATGGACCTATGCCACTCGCCAGCCTACATACAACCAACATCACATGCCAAAACATCCAATATCATACTCCAATACAACCACCATCAAACACCTACACAAACAACATAACAAACCAAAAAGAAATTCCCTACCAAAACTAAAGTTGAAAAGTTGCTAAGGTAATGAAATTGATGAGCTAAGATCTTACATTCACCTTGTGTTCCAACCATGCCATTCTAAACCAACTGTAACATCTACCGCTCAGGATGCACTCATCACAACTTCTATCATCTTTTCAAATCCAAAGGAACGCTCTGCACAATATACATCATTTAATTATATGCTACACTAGCATACCAACAAACATATAGCAACAAACCAATCATAATAGGTCAACTCAGTCACCTCATTAGTACATCAACTTATCATCATACAGCAACATATGGCCGCACAACCACCATTATATGTCTATATGACCACCAGTATAAGGCCACATGCTATCACCATGAGACAACCATATAGCCACATTCATACACCCGCAAACATCAGCATATGGTCATATACCCACAGTGAAATGACATTATAACCACTTTCATACATCACCGTAGACCCATCATATGACAAAACACCAGCCACCATACATCCACCATCATATATCCACCATTATAGGCCAACAAACGTACCTTTATGGACTCCTATATCTAACATTTAACAAAGTTGTTGACTCTCACTTCAGCAACTTTCTCACACAATTATACATCTTTTTACACACAAACTTAATCAATAGCTGTTTAAAACATCTCATTTTAACCCTTTCTGTAATAAAGGGTGAGAGTAAAGGATGACTTGGTATAGCAGAGTTGGGACACAGACTAAAGGTAGGACCTTAACTCATAAATTTCATGATTTCCTGTTTTTATGGAAAGCATGCATACATACACGCTACTAAAATAAATAATTGCCAGAATAATGACATACACCTTTGTTGTATACGAAACTGGTTTGTATTTCAAACCAATATAACAAGATTAAATCTTAATGTGTTTTCTTTTTTACATTAAAACATGTTTTTATATTCTTGGCAGCTAAAGTATCAGAAAAAGGAAGGACTATCAAACGATTTAAATTTTATTGAGTTGTAAATGTTCCCCATTTAAGCAATGATGCACGTTAGTAATAGCACTTATGCTTATTATTTTTATTCATTTAATTATTCTTTGATAAAAATCCTTTAATGATTATTATTGGATCATCATCAATGCGCCTGTGGCTGTGTTGACGCATTTCAGCTTGTCACTGATCATACTGACATTATCAGAACTGGGCCTGTCCCCAGGTTGCCGAGAGACATGTGTAGGCATCTTGTAGCAGTGTATTTTCTGCATTGTGCTGCTGTGGGTGCATGTTACAAAGTTATAGTTTACTTCATTCAGTGTCACACTTACCACTCTTTACATTTGTTTGGTCCCTTTATCTTGGATGGGACAATTCATCACTACTCAGAAGTTCTTAAATAGGTGTGTTTGCTCAAATTCTGCAAGAACACTACTTAATGCTGAGGGCTGACTCAGGAGGCCATCTCTGTCAATATGTTATTCCTGCAACTGTTCTTATTCACAACAGCCAAATTAGACAGCCAGGAGAAATACCTGGCAAGCATTTGAGATCTGATCTCGCTCGAAGACTATCACACAGATGTGCCACGCATTTTTTGCAGATTAGGAAGTTGCAAAAGAGATGTTCTCCCACAGATCAGAATTATCTTTACTGTGCAAAACAAGAAAGCCTTGCGCTCACTATCATTCAGAAGCTTATATTCCTAGATTCAATTACCATTCACTCAAGCACCAATCACTAAAAAAGGAAACCTAAGAAATACTCAGTTGGATGTTATACCTACTTGATTAAAAGCAGCAAAGGAAGAAATAACTTTCCTGTAGAATATTCCAGCGAGTTTCACAAAGAAACAATGAATATCCATGTCAGAGTTATTTTCCTGTAAGTGCATATGCTTTGAGTCTCTCAAACCCTCATCATTGAAAATTAACCAAACAGCTTCCTGTGGAATTCAACCAATTTATATTTTAACTACCTTACACCTTGTTAAATGGTTTTCATCAAGCTAATCAGTAAACAGCATTGCAGGCATCAATACATCAGTAATTAATGGATCGAATTAGCTGTCAATCATAAAACAGTAACTGGACAAAAGTCTCAAAATGCGGGATCCACCAAACTAGTGAATTACTAAATCCAGTGAACAGTGACTAAAACAAAATTCCCTCTAATTCACATGTAGCAAGTTAGAACAACTCTAATATCTACAAAAAGACCCTTAACACATACCTTGAAGGATCAAAAGCTTCTGCTCCGCCTCGGGAACCTCCACCTGGCGTTCTCCATGCTAGTCGTTCAATGTATTCATCGGCAACAAATGGCTCCTAGCCCCAAACATAAAAGGCCTTTTATAAACAACTTCAGATAAGACATGGGCAGTTTTTTTAATTAGTTTTTTCATTTTTGAGTTAGTTTGCCCTTGTTTACATTACGATAATTGATCACCAACGTATGACTTTGGACAATGCATCAATGTTGTGCTCGTAGAACACTTCAAGCAAAGGTATTGTTTTTAATATTCAAAGGGATATAGAATAAGAGAAACAGAAATATTCTCTAAATGGAGATAGTAGTAGTAAAAAAAAAAAAATGTAATTACTGGATTGGAAACCATGAGAGGGTTTACAAGATCATCTTTAAGCCTTATAAATTTGCAGAACGTAAAGCATTTTTGGGGAAGTGATTGTCTAATATCACTAAAGAACAAGTTACTTAGCTTCAGCAAATGCCCTTTCTGGTGGATACTCTATATAACTGCAGATTCCTCACCTTTAGAATATCCCCTGGCACCAGATTGAATCTGGAATCGTTCATAGCAGTATTCCTGCATGTCAATATGTAGCACTTAGGGTTTCTGTGTTGACTTTGTTCCACCTGGATGTGACGAGCAGAGTCGCACACAAACACCAGCCCTGAATGCCGATGTCAGTTTGTTTCTGGATACTTTCTGCACCCTCAAACGTGGAACATAAAACAACTGTGGGTAAAAATGTGCAGATCTCTAATGTAGGACTATTTCAGATAGCAAAAAACAGAGACCACTTCACTCAAAAGGGAGGCTGGAGGGCAGTGAGTAATCTGTTATTGGATAGAGTATCCAATAGAAAGAGCATTACCAAAAGGTAGGTAAGTACCTTGTTCTTCTGATGGGAATTTTTTTAACATTTTTATCTATCAGATTTTTTTTGTTTCTATTAGACCTGGCATCTTTGGTGTGTTTTTCACTTGTCTTTTTTGCTTCCGACCTACTGTTTTTGACAGTGTGCTGCATTTCGTCTTTGCTGGTTTTAGAACACCAGGCATTTAACCACTGCTGATCAGTGATAATGTGGAAGTGCTCAGTCTGTGTAAATTGTGACTGTGATTGGTTATCCATGATTGGCATATCTGTATTACAGGTAAGACCCTAGTAAAGTACAGTGTGTGTGCCCAGGGCCTGAAATTCAAATGTTACTAGTGGGCCTGCAGCACTGATTGTGCCACCCACATGAGTAGCCCTGCAACCATGTCTCAGACCTTCCACTGCAGTGTGAGTGCTGTCTTAAACTGCCAGGTCGAACTGGCAAGTACACCCACTTGCCAGGCCCAAACCTTCCCTTTTTCTACAGGTAAGGCACCCCTAAGGTAGGCCTATGGGCAGGGTGCAGTGTATGTGAAAGGTAGGACATGTACTGGTGTGTTTTACATGTCCCGATAGAGAAATACCACCAATTTCGTTTTTAACTATTGCAAGGACTCTCTCTCCCATAGGTTATAATTGGAGCTGCCTTGTACCCTCTTACAAGTGTAACTTCCAATTGTGAAGAGCTAGAGATTTGAAGTTAGGGGTACCTGAACTCACAATTTAAAAATACGCCTTTTAGTGACATAGGGTTTTTAAATTTCGCATTAGAAAATGCCACATTTAGAAAGTGTATTTTGTAAAGAACAAGGGAACCCAAGTGATCTGCGAGGGACCTGGGGTACAGTTAGTTATAGAGGAACACTTGTCCCCTACATACATGAATGATATAATGAACACACTGATATAATAAAGACTGTGTTGTAGAATTGCTGATATAAAAAATAATTATATTTCACGTCATAAAAATGAAAAGAAAATAACATAGGAAGTGGGACAGTAATCATGATGAGAGATTCAAAGAACTCAGGCATTGTCATGTGTGGCCCGAATACAATCAACAGTAAGGCCACAAGCATATGGAGAGCCACATTGCACAACATACATTAGTATTAGGTATATAGACAATAGAGTGTCAAGGAGCTACGGTCGACGGCGTTTCGATACCCAATACAATAATGAGATCATCATCCGGACTAGGGAAATGTAGCCTGAGAAGGATGCCTGCTGAAAGAAAAGGAGGGAACAAAACAAGGGGGGAGAGAAAAAGGGAGGGAAAGGATCAAAAAGGAGGAAAATTATATAACAATTCAAAATTGTTTGTTGTGAGAACGGTGAAGATCATGGTGCACACATTCTATTAAGTGCCTATAGGAATATATTGGCAATAGGATATTATGGCACACAAGTCCGGGATATCTAAAAATTGTAACGTGAACACAGTATGCCCAGATCACACCAAGATAAAGTGACTGACCTAATATAAGCATACAACAAGCTCAATGAGGCTTGGGATAAGGCGAACATGGAGACGTGTGGATCCTGTAAAAAACAAATACGTCCGCCACATTTCACCGTAGCAGTAATCACGTGTTACTGCGTCACATGGCCCTGTCACATTACATGCAGTCGATCATCCCTGACAGACGCCGTATTTCCTGTCATGACTACATCGTAGAGCTCCGGCCTCCCTTCGGATAAGTGCACATGATTTTCTGTTCACGATTTCCTACCGTGGGTTCAGAAGCCCATTGCTGAGATCCCGTTACTCGCTTCTCTCCAGGTCATTGACCCTTTGGTTGAACAACTTCTCCTGCCGTATTCTTGGCAGTGCCTTATTACTTACTTTACGCGGTTCACGTGTAAGAATCCACTTTAATTACAGGTAATTGATTGCACTCCCACTCATTGCTGTCCTCTTGCCTTTTTCTAGCCGGGAACTGATACCCTAATTTTTACTCATCAGGTTCCCATCAACTAACTCCTTGAGCACCTACAGCGCTACCATTGGCGGTTTACTTTAATCTCGCAGTTGGACTCACTGCGACCCGATGGCACCGTCCGATTATCGGTACGCACCCCTTTGGGGGATGCGTTTTTTTAACCTAATCAAACCCACCTTCACTGAATCCTTGTTTTTTTACAGGATCCACACGTTTCCATGTTTGCCTTATCCTAAGCCTCATTGAGCTTGTTGTATTCTCTTGTTAGGTATGTCACTTTATCTTGGTGCAATCTGGGCATGCGGTGTTCAAGTTACACTTTTGAGATATGCCGGCCTTGTGTGCCATAATTTCCTCTTATTTCACTATAGGAACATAATAGCATGTGTGCACCATGATCTTCACCGTTCTCACAACAAACAGTTTTTAAATTATTATATAATTTTCCTCCTTTTTAGGTCTTGCCTAGGCAGCTCCTTTTCCCCTCACTCGTGCTTGTGCTGGCATCCACCTTGCGGGAGCGAGCAGCGACGCGCGTGCTAATTGCAAACATATGGCTCTCGCACCGCCGCTCCTCGCTCCCGCAAGGCGGAGGCCAGCACAAGCACGAGTGCTTCAAATTCCAGCAGGCAGACACAGCACACCTCCCCCACTTGGGATCAGCTTACAGCGCGGGCCGTGCTTTTTTTTTGCATTCCCACCCTGACTCTCTCTCTCGCTCTCTCTTTAGGTCGCACTGTCTCTTGGCTTCGCTCGCTCGCAGTCTCTCTCTTTCGCTTTCGTGACGCTACACGTCACTTTTGGTTGGGTTGCTGAACTGGGACTCTAAAAAAGTGAACAGCACATAAAAGTGACTTTCACATAGATAAAACTTTGTAAATGCCGATTTTGTCTGCCCTCTGCTGTATAATTCTGCATCATTAAAACTCCAACAAGGTAGCATGTGTGCGAAATATAGCTCCTACCACTTCATTCCTCTCCAGAATTAATGTGACTGACTGGGGCAGGGTAAATGCTTCCATTTATGTCGGTGGCTTCTTATGGCCAGACTAGAAGCAGATGTCATATTCGCATCCCCATCTGCAAGCTAACCCCTCTCTCTCCCTCTCTCTTTCGCTCGCTCGCTCTCTCTTTTGTTCGCGCTCTCTCTCTCTCTCTCTTTCGCTCGCACTCTTTTTCTTTTGCTCGCACTCGCTCTCTTTCGCTCGTTTTATGAACCGTTCATACTTGCCTGGTAAATTCTCCACCATTTAAAAACACTTCTCTTTCCAAACCATTGGCCCGTACAGTGTAGCCTCCTACCGCCTGAACACCAAGCCATCCAATCTAAGGAGCGGACGAGGCCTGGGCACGTTGAAGGCGTCTCATTTCTACCAGTTGCATTTATGGTAGTTATGGAGGCGGGGTTTAGTAAATGCCAGTAGCCAATAACAAGCGGGCGCGAGAAAATTCAAGCGCACTGCATCGTAGTCTTTGCTTCCGCTGTCTGGAGTTTTCATCTTTGCTGCACGCGACGAAAGGGGATCCGTTATTGTGAAAGTTGTAGAGGTGGCTTGGAAAGATGAGGAAGGGGTTGCGATTCGATTTTCTAGGGTCGCTTTTCCGTTCGTTGCCTTTCCGCTACACTCTTTCATAAACGGCTGAGATGTGCGCGCTTGTTTTTCTTGTGGCTTCTTGTTTGTGTTACAGTGCCCTAGCAACGGGCACTCTCTTCCAACACTGCCCCGTACGTGTCGGACGGCTCCAGCAGAGTGGGTGGCCCCTACTGTGAAACGTACGCGCGGTTTACTTTTTTTTATCTTCGAAATTTTAGCCGTTAATTGTGATCCTTTATTTGGAAGCCGCCGTTTCACTCACAATATGAACATTTCCACCCAAACCTCAATGATGTCCTTTTCACACATATATTAAACCAAATGTTTGATATTACCCATGCTAGCGGTGATAGCTTTGAGAACAGCCTAATACATACGTGACGATTCTGACACAGGTCATCAAGCCATCACTTCATCTAGCGGGCAGTGTGTAGGGTTGCCCCCGGGCCGATTTCTATAGCCACCGTCGGATTTTTAACGTCTTGGAAGGTACAAAAAAAAAGCAAAATCACCTAAAGCCGATATTTTCCGCATTGCCTGTACATACTTCAAACAGCAAACATGACTAGAAAGCACTTTTAAATGTGTTTTACAGAGGTGCTAATGGTCCGGGGCTAATAAAGGAAACGAAGGCTGTAAAGTGATGCTATTAATAAATATATACAATTTTGTTTAAGTCCCGTTCAGTATCATGCCCGGGCGTTTACAGACTCCTAACCCGACAACAAGTGGCCGGTATGTTTCTCTTGGGAAGGTGGAAACCCTGGCAGTGTGGTATGTTTCAGGTGCAGGGGAGAGGTCTGAGTTTTCTGCAGTTAACAATGTAACTCATTTAAAAGGTTTCAAACGGTGTGGCCTAGAATGGCTTCAAAAGGTGTGGCCTTCAGGTTAAGTGCGGATTTCTACAGGCAGGCGCCATAGCCCACTGAGCTACCTTGCCATGAAGCACCACATCCTCCTGCCCCGCTGGCTGGCCCAGGATCAAAACAGGCCTGGTGTGAAGGAGGCGAGGCGCACATCCTGGGCCCTCAGCTGAAGTGCCAGAGTCCCCCGCATCCTCCACCTTAGGGGCTCGCTGTCTGTGCAGGGTGGCAGCCGGGGATAATACATTTTTCATTAAAATACACGGGCCTCGCACGGCCCCACCTTCCCCCTAACAACGAGCCTGCTGCCGGTGCTTCCTGTACTGATTGGACAGGTTAACCTTCCCCACCCTCTGCACCCTTGCCTTCCGATGCCGCCTTGAAGGTGGTATGGCTTTGCTCCTGCTTGCATTCTAAGCTCTGCTCTCAGACTCACAGATTGTCAGTGTTGACTTTGCTCCAGCCCCCCTCCTGTTAGCTGTGTTGACCACCTCCCTCATCCTTCCTCCTCTCCCTTTTCTGTGCACGTATTTAGTTTGAATTATTTTTAATAAATGTAACTTTTTTTATTAGAAAATACGGGCCTCTCGCCACCCCACCTTCCCCCAGCCTGTTTTATTTATTAATAGATAACAGTTAAAACCAGGGCTGAGTCACTGCTCTAAAGAAGCACACCGCGTAGTCATAAACTGCCAAGATGACATCAGACGGCAACGCCTCCTCCAGCCGAGGACTGAAGTGTTAGGAGTAGTAAAATCATCCACTTCTGCTGCTCTATTCCAATGTAACCTGCGCGCTCTGCAGGGGTGCTCCTAAGGCGTAACAGAGACACTTGTGCAACCTATGCCGAGCACACTGCTGGATAACTCTATGGCCACGGTCCAGGAGAAAGCAGTGGCTCTAAGTTTCTGCCCCTGGTAGGCAACGCGGCGCATTGCTTTCCGTGCGTGCTAAATTAAAAATAGAGAGAGTGTTGCTGATCCTCGCTTGTAATACCTCTTTTAAAACTGAAAGGGCACGCACTTTTAGAGTCTGTTTTTGTTCTACATTTTTCACAGCATAGGGTTGTCTAGTGGGCATTAGTAAAGCTCAAAGGTCTCGTAAACGCCCCAAACGTACACCTCTCTGCTGTCACTACTGCAATCGGTTCATGTATGGAGCAGGTTTAATTTTTACAGCATAAGCCAATAGGTCTCGCCTTTGGGACCTTATAAGTGTTTAGTTATCCAGAACAATATCCTTGGTGCAACAACATCAACTGTTGCATGGCTAAACACTTATAAGGTCCCAAAGGCGAGACCTATTGGCTATGCCAATGCTTGTTATATCACTGTGTTCATTATATCATTCATGTATGTAGGGGACCACTGTTCCTGCATAATTAACTTTTGGAAAGTGGGCATTTTCTGGCTTTACCATTCTGTGCCTCTGTCTGCTTGTGGAATCCATGTCTGGTTTAGACTGACAGTTGGGCTGTTTGTGCATTCACTTTAGACAGTCACACAAAGGGAGCTGAGGAGTGCCCTGCAAATCCTGATGGCCCGTCACCAGGCTGATGGGTCTTCCTGAGCCAGAGTGGTGGGAGGAGTTGTCACTGACACCTGAATAGGGCTGTGCCTGTCCTCACACAAAGCTGTCTCCACCCCCCTATAATGTGTCTGGAGCCAGGTCAGGGAAAGGCAGAATCTTGTGCACTACAAAGACTTTCCTTTGAAGTTTGCCTACTTCAAAGGCAGAAACTGGTATAAGTCTTGGAGCTATGACCCCACATTTCTAGAACACTTCTGGACTAAGAGGTGATCCTGCCAAGAAGAAGAGCTGGAGAAGCTGTAGGAGTGGTACTGCAACTCTGCTTGTTGCTGTGTTGTGCTGGCCTCCTGCTTGCTGCTTCTGTCTTGGGCAGAGAAAGGACTGGACTTTGCTTTCTGTATCCTGCTTGCCAAGGTTCTCCAAGGACTTGTGTGTGCTTGCCTCCTGTTAAGAAGTCTCAAGGCCATCAAATATGTCATTTGCAGACCCTGAACTCCTCTGCTGGGAGTCCTGACCTGCCAAATTATGTCAATTCCATCTCTGAGCCCTTGGAGGTGGTTTTGCTGCAAAGAAAGGAAGAAAATCCATTCATCAACATCCAGTGCATCTTTTTCCTGATGCAGCACTGCCGTGCAATTGAAAAACCAACGCACTGGCGCGGCCGAAGAATTGATGCAGCGCCTGCCGTGCGGCTGAGAGATCACCGCAGCCTAAGTCACGAGCTCTGTGTCACCGAAGTCCGTTGCACCTCGCTCCGACTCCAGCGCAGGCCTAGCTGTGCGGCTGAAGAAATCGACGCGTCACCTGCGAGCGGCTGGAAAATCGACGCAGCGCCTGTTTCACCGCATCGACCGAGTGCGTCCGGATTTTTGATGCATCGCACCTGTGCGCCAAGTTCTTCATCGACAATGCCCAGCAGTAAGGGACCAAGGCCGCGTGTCCGGAAATCGATGAATCACCTCCACTCACAGTAAGGAACCGACGCATCACCTCCTCTGCGCCGCAGTAAGGAACCAACGCATCACCTCCCCTGGCAGTAAGGAACCGGTGCATCACTTCCCCCTGGGAGTAAGGAACCGACGAATAGCTTTGCTTTTCCGGCGCCTCCCCTGGCCTGTTTTCATCTGTAATTCTGATGCATCCCAGATTCTCTGTGATAAAAGTGACGCATCCTTAGTTTCCTATGGACTGAACTATTTTGAACCTTTTAAAAGTGATATCTTGATTTGTATATGTTGGAAGTTTTTCGTTTTGGTCTTGTTTTATTCAGATAAATATTGGTTATTTTTCTAAACTGGTGTGATGTCTTTTTGTAGTGTTTTCACTGTGTTACTCGGTGTTTATGTACAAATGCTTTACACATTGCCTCTGAGATAAGACTGACTGCTGGTGCCAAGCTTCCAAGGGGGTAAGCAGGGGTTATCTGGGGTATGTAATTCTCTTACCCCGACTAGAATAAGGATCCCTACTTGAACAGGGTGCAAGCCACTGCCAAATAGAGGACCCCATTTCTAACAGTTACAAACAGAAATCCAACAATTTTCACAGATATACAGCATACATAGCATCAAGCAATATAATTGACATGCACCACAAGAAACCATTCAGCAATAATCAGACACAGAGCGCATAAGAGAAAACGGCTTTAAATGGAGAAGCAAGGGCGCAGTGGTTGCCATCTACTCAGGGGCCGGTGTACTGGCTCTAGATGGATTAGCACAAGAGCATAGAAGATATGTTCTGCAAGGCTCCCAGATAACTGCAAGGTGTGATGCCAATGGCAGTTCCTCTGCATATTGCTCCGCCATGTCCCCAAAGTAAGCGACATCCCAGAGCCTTTGAGCGACAGTGGGCTATCAAGTACACATCCAGACCATGGCTAAGACCAGTAATACAGATATAAGGCGCTGGACACCAGAAGTGTGACCCAACAGTGCAACCTGGGGAGAAGGTTCAATCACAACCTCAATCATATCACATAGCACGCTGAATACCTCAGGCCAATATTGTAAAACAATCAGACAGCCCCAAGATAGATGTAAAAAATCTTCGCATTCCAGCCTACATCTCTTATACCCGTGCAGGAGTACAATAATATTGGTGAAGAAACTTAAAATGTATCAGTTGATGTCTATAATTGACAGGTGTGTCCTTCACCGGTGCACAGCAATACGCCCATGTTCTGGGAGACAGCGTGCATCCCAGAGTGGTCTCCCACTGCTGCCCTGCCTCCACAAGTGGGTCAGCCCTAGACGCCATAACAGAGGAGTACAGAAAAGAGGTGGAGCTGCCCCCATCTTCCCACTGTATGTACGTGGTGAGAAGAGCCATCTCGACATGCACGGAGGTGAAGCCAGCTTTGGCCGCAGAGCGGAGTCTATGATAGGCGAGAACTCTGAGGGGGGATAGGGCACTTCAATTAAAAAAACTGGTCAATGGTATTTTTAGGACACTTAGCCTGAGTAATTTAGCTTTCCTCAATAAGAAATGTATAGAACGTTCACACGTTGGTGGAAGCAGTGGATTGTTAGGTAAGGGAATAAGCGGAGAGTAAGGAGTACTAGGCCTCCCAGCCTTGCCAGGTGCCACCAAGCTCGGCATGCAGATGCCATAACATCTACATCCTTCATCGCAGCATGCGGTTTAACAGACAGTTTAGATAATATATCCATGTTCTGGCTATTGTCCTCCCCACTTTCACATGGGCTTCGTAACAGGTGGGCAGGGTCCAGTACCGTACAAAACTGGCCTGCGCAACTAGATAGTACGTATAAAGGTCTGGGACAGCAAGTCCACCCTGCTGTAAGGGCCTTACAAGAACCTCCCATCAGATTCTAGGTTGTCGCGCGCCCCATATCAAACAGAGGAGTAGTTGGCACAACTGCTTGAAAAAACACTGTAGGAGTTCCACAGGGATATTATCAAACAAGTAGAGAAACTTAGGTCATACCACCATTTTCACCAGCGAAATACGACCCATCTAGAGAGGGGCAAGCAGATCCATCTGCCCTCTTTTGTTTGTAATTTATATAGGGCCACACCAAAGTTTGCCCTAATAAGTTCAGCATGGTCGTGTGTGACTCAAATTTCCAAATATTTGACCCCCCCCGCGGCAGACTCCATTGTTGCGGGTATTCTGTAGCAGGCAACTGTGGGAACTCAGTGAGGGGGAACATTTCAGATTTACCCTAATTAAATCAGTAGTCCCCCGAATCGAACGATTTCATGGATGACCGGTAATAGATTTCATTACAAGACCGGAGGCTACCATTATGCAAATACTTTTTTTATTTGCTGCCCCAACATGCAGCCCTTTAAAGAATGTAAATACATCACAATAAATAGAACATTAGCAACATCATAAGGAGACAGTGTAGACTCCAATCTTCCTCTTTTGTTCGCTGCTCTGACACAGATAAGTACATCTTTCTCATTCGTGGTATACTTTCCTTAAACTGTAATTATATATGCCTGATATTGATTATGTATGACGTTATTTTAGTGAGCAGTATTTGCTAGTATAAATAAGGACTTCTGTCCTACCTTGCCTTGTCATATTCTTGTTTTAAACCTTTTCGTTTACAGCTAGGAAACAATCTCCCCGGTCCAATTTATGGCGGGGAATAGCTCTTGAATCACTTTCCCTTCCGATCGCTCTGACGATCTTGGGAAAGAATAGGTAAGTATTTTATTCTCGCGTTTACTTTCCACTGCCGCTTTGCGGCATTTACAATAGTCCGATTGCTTTGAGCAATTTGGAGCATTATGCCCTTCTACGGCTCAACAGCGCTGTTTGTCTTTGTGTTTTAAATTTAAATTAAAAAAAAAAAAGGGAGACGGGACCGGAGCTTGCGTATTTTGAGACTCTCGTCTCCTAGCAACCTGCTCGGAGACGCGAGAGCGTGCCACCATGCCTTGACAACGCAACGCTCCTTTCCGACTCGGTATTAGGTTACCTTGGTTACGCCTCCTCGAGCGCATAACGGTGCCTGCCGAGCCGGAGCCTCTTTCCTTACGATCTCCCGATTTTTAAATAAAAATAGCAGCAAATAACACACGATCGCCACCTAGTGGCCTCTCAAACACGCTGCACCCTGATCATTACTATATTCCTATTGAAAGTAAGGAAACCTGACGCCTAAGAATCTACGGCGCTGTTTTAAAGTGCGATTCTGCACAACTGTGAGTAAGCCTTTTAAAGGGCACTTTATTCCTTAATTTTACCTCAAGATATCTTGACTTAAAGATGGATCATGACGCTAATAACCCTCAGCCCCCTAAGGAGCTCTTGGGTAATAACTTGAAAAGGTTTATTGAGGGAGAACTTACATCCTCCGTAAAGGAAGCGGTTGACGCCGCTCTAACCAAGAGAAAGAGAGTGTCCCCTGTTGAAGAGATTTACTTTTCTCTCTCAGATGGGGACTCCCCCTCTACATCAGGTCCAAAAAAAAGGGGAAAAGTACCTCAAAAAAGAAAACATATGAATGAGGCATTTAAAACCCATGCAGTAGAGATTGGTAGCCCTCGCGCTACAATAGATGCTGGTGCTTATGGCAGCACGATAGAGAAATCCCAATTTATTGGGACTGAGAGAAGAGGTGCCCATAGCGGTATGATAGAACGCGGTATCCTTTACGGTACAAATGATTTTAATGATAATTCCTTACTTATCCATCACGAAAACACGGATTATGAGGACATAGAGATGGATGAGTTCATTTTCGATCCTCAGGATACTCTGGAGGATCTTGACGAGGACTTAGATCAACCTTCCACCTCATCCTCTGTTGTCAAAGACCCCCTTGGTGGGGAAATGTTCAATCCTACTACTATACGTCACCCCCGCAGCACCGAATGGTGGCCAATGGATCACGTGGGAAAATACCTATCTCAGTGGGTGAGGAAACCCCTGGATAGAGATACACGCAACCTACTCCGGAATGAGTGCCCTCGCCCCTCCTCGGAGGACAAGGTCTGCACCACCCCCAATCTTGACCCCGAGTTAATCACCTTCCTATTCAAATCTGGGAGAGACCCCAGGAAGGGAATCGAAAAATGCCTGCAGCAATGTCAGGACAAACTTCTTGATGTACTTGGACCTTTATCCAAGATCCTTGATATGACCGAAGAGGCTTGGACCAGCAATACCCCGGTAAACATCGAGCTTCTGAGAGGTTGGTCGCAACGAGCAATCTGCTTTGTTGGTAATGCCAACGCCAACCTGATTACCGAGCGCCGAAAAGCGGTTCTCCTGAGAATGAACCCCAAGCTCGCCGACCTATCCGCTAAAGAGGACATGTGCGACGCTAAGGGACTCCAATTTGGAGACAACTTTGTTAGATCTCTGGGCAAGTATGTGTCCACTTTCAATGCGTTCAGTAAGGCGCAGTCAAATATGCGCAGAGTTTTTGGAGGTCGCCCACTTTTTGGAAGGGCTGACAGGAGGGGACAACCTGTCAGCCTCTGCCCTTACAGGTCCCAATTTTATCCTCAAATGAAAGAGGCTCCACCAATAGAGGCTATCGCTACAATTCAAATTTCTACCCCCAGAGAGGAAGGGGTTCAAGAGCCCGCGGTGGCAGACCAAGATCCACCAATCAATCCTACCAAGGTAAGCCCGAAATGTTCTTTCCCCTCAAAGGTGGCAGGAAGACTGAAACATTTTGCTCACAATTGGTCACTAGTTACTCAAGACCCCTGGGTTCTAGAAACTGTAATCGGTTTCAAGATAGAATTTTGGCAAGAACCATTTCAAGAAAGGATTCCAAGGGAAATGACCCTAGACAAAGAAAATTCAAAACTAATAGATCCACATACAGAGAAATGATGAGGGAACCAGGCCCAAGCTTCAGGACATGTTGTGCATAACTTTCCCTTATATAGCATGCATGTGATTCTACAGCTAAGGCCTAGATCGGGGGAGGGTGGAGACAGTGGGTATCCCTGCCGAGTGCACCGTATGATCGCAAACTACTCAGAGTGTAACCCATGTACTCTAACGCGGGTTGAGGGAGCGGTGTAGAGCAGTGAACAGCGATATAAAATAGGAACCCAGTCAAAGATGTTGAATCACGTTCATCATGTACGGTCAATCCAATGTATCAAATACCTTTTATGCATTGAATAGGACTGCAACCGAGGGAAGTATCTGGTCTGTCTGGTGCAAAATTGCCATCAGAGTATGCAGGCTAAAGGCTGTAGATCTTTGAGGTATGAAGCCAGATTGATCTGGCAACACCAGAAACTGCATTAAAGGCTGGAGACGCTGTGTATCTTAATATCAGTATTCAGGAGAGACAGCGGTCTATTCGATGAGAAAGACACAGGATCTATATTGGGTTTCAACAGAACCGTAATGACCACTTCCATGGTGGATGGAGGATGCCTGTCCACACAAATAGCAGTGTTATACATATCAGGAAGGCCGGGTGCGAGAAGGTCAATGTATGCTTTATAAAAGTCTGCCGGGAGCCCATCTCCTCCTGGCACATTGCGACTGGGTAAGCTCATAATAGCTGCCTTGACATCCGCCAGTGAGATTGGAGCGTAAAGTAGTTCCCTGATGGGGGACTCCAACCAAGCCAAGGTGACACAGTCAAATTAACAGAAGTATCCATCATAGTATGGTTAATTGAGGCCGTATATAGAGTTTCATAGTACTGGCGGAAAACTGCAATAAATTCAGCTGGGTCAGTTGTATTACTTCCACTACCCATGCGAGTAGCGACGATGCGCTCAGAGGGCATGGAGCTCGGAGTGGTCCATACTAGTGCTCTACCCGGACGATCATCCTCACTGAAGCATCGCACCCGAACCCGCCGGCCCAAGTAGAGAATCTCTCTCAAAACTCCGTCAGCATCTCCCGTAATTTTGCAAGCATACCTCTGTATCCAGAGGCCTCGTAATCACCATCCAGTGCATGCAGTTCAGCCTGAAGTCGATCTAAGTGACCCCACCGGCACTTTTACAAATACACATTCCCCTGATGTAAGCCTTAAAGGCTTCTCAGAGTGGTCACCTCGGCAACTGAATTCCGACGATGGCTACCCTGATGTCAGTGCAAAAAGCAGCATCCTGCAATTCTGAGTTGCGCAATCGCCAACTAGGGAAGCGGAGGGGAGGGACTGGGCTTTCCAATCCCAGCACGATCAGAGAGTGGTCTAAAAGGGTCCATGAGAGAATGACAGAGCTGCGAACCTTAGAGCATAAGGAGCGAGATATAAACCACATGTCCATCCGGGATGATACACTATGCACCTGTGATAGATATGTAAAAAGCCAGGTCACTGGGGCAGAGTACACGCCAGACATCTACTATGTCACACAAGTATGTGAATTGATCTATGGCATGACTAGCCTTCGATGTGGGATGCTGTTTAGTGGCAGTTCTATCAAATTGTGTGGGAAGGGTTGTGTTAAAATCTCCACGCCAGATGGTAGGCCTGTCCCTGTATTTGCTGCAAAGGCTAAGGCGATCATCATAAAACTGGGGACTATCCACCTTTGGACATTCTAAATTAACAAGGAATAGTCAGCGCCCATCTAGCTTAAGCGGCTGCAGCAAACACCCTGCCCATTGTGTCTTTGAGAGGGTCTATCAGTGTAAAGTTAACAGAATTCCTGCTTAGAATAACCACCCCACTGGCATAGGTAGAATCACATAGGAAGTATCTGTGCGTGCCTCAGTCTATTGCAAATGTGGGTGAGCCGATGGACAAGCAGTGAGTCCGATGCTGGAGCGCTATGTCAACCCGATGCTGGTCGAGGTAGGCAAGCACCTGTCTAGAGGTCAGGGGTTGTTTATGCCCGCACATTCCATATCAACGAAGTCACCAGAGGATCTTCAATAGGCTGCGGTCGAGGGGGAGCTCTAGAGAGCACTCAAAAGCACACTGGAAAACAGGTCATTACAATAAACCAGCAGACAGGACCAGAAAAAGGAGAGCTGAACGTGCACAGCTGCCGCTCACAGCCAGTTGTACAAAGCAATTAGTGTATGGATCAAAGATAGCCTGGTACGGCTAATCATTATGGAGAATCGAAATGGCCCTCCGAGCGCCACCCGCAGAAGGCGCAGGGCGACTGCTCACTGAAACATATTATTCAATAAAGTCCAATGCAGTTCCCGGCTGCTGGAAGAAGTGTGTTTTCCCTCTGTATTCCACCTGAAGTTTAGGCTGATACGACATTAAGCATTTCAATCCTCTATCACAGAGGATTTTCTTCACTTCCATGAATGACTGTCGGGCCTCCTGGACAGCAAAGGTGAAGACAGGATAGAATGAGATCCGTGAATTGTCAAAGAGGAGATCAGGATTCAGTTGGAGTACGAGATCCCTGTCCCCATAATTGAGAAGTTGCATATGGTATCTATCCTTCATATGATCACAGGATCCAGGACGGTTGCTTTAAGGTAAGTTTATATGTGCCCTTAACATCGAGCTGCAAACGGGAGAGGAAGCCCAGCCAACTGATAGCACCTGGAATCTCCGCTCCTATCAGTTCTACACACAAGCTAATATTCCAGTCAATACATCAGATATTACCCTCCGTTACAACCCATAAAATGGTAAATCAAGAACAAACACAGGAATTGGAAAATAATTAAACATATTGAAAGTTAATCTAATTAGGACACCAGAGTACAATGAAATACACCTGAATGTAAACCTGTAACTTCTAGCATGCACCTAAATATAAACTAATTGCCTACTATTCCTTCATAAAGCTATATTACAACCCAGCACATATCCTTTTCATCTAAAAGGTTATTTTAGACATCTTGAAATGAGTGCAACAGTTTAACACCTATGATAATCCTTATGCCATCTAGGCAACTGTTTCACATGCCTTGAAGGCTGATGTGTGCCATCATGTGACAATTTCTCACCAGTAGACGCAGCTGTACTACGTCTGCCATTCATCATATCACATGTGGGCTGCAAATACCTAGGCACTCTGACCACTTTACTCATACTCCACACAATACCAACCAACAATTCTACTACTCGATTACCAACTCTGATTATCCTCAAAGGATCAGAAAAGTTTGCCTCACCAGTTCTTACAATTCTTACTTTCTTCGCCTGAACCCACTCAACTTTCTTCAATGTATGTGAAACTTTGCCCCAATTAAAATTGGCCACAGATTTAGAGGTAGATTTTCCTACAGCCCATCTGCTTTCCTTGTACCTCACCTCTTCTTTTCAGGAATTGTTTTTTATATCCAACAACCACATCGGCTTCAAATTACCCACTGCCTCTCTACCTCGCATTTTTTCAAAGGATATTTATCTCCATTAGCTCTTGGTGTAGTGTGATAACACCATTGCAAGTTCTTGATACTTTGATAACAATCTCTCCCATTAGCAATTGCCAACTGAAAACTCTCCTTCAAAACTCATATCCATCTTTCGACAATACCATTACTCTGTGGATAATAAACAGATGTACGAATATGTACAGAACCATGCTCTGCCAAAAAAGCCTTCATTTCAAAAGATGTTAACTGCACACCGTTATCTGTCACTATCTCCTTCGGAAAGCCCACTCATTCAAAAACCTGCCTCATAAACTGAATTACATTCTTACATGTAACATGGTTTACAACATTGACCTCTATCCATTTAGAAACCAATCAATTAAAACTATAACTTAACACATTGGCCTAGCAATAGCAAAGAAACTCTTTCCCATACTCTATGTGGTCTTGACATGGGTAAATTTGTGTATTCCACTGTCTTCTGTGATTTATCACCAATGGTACACTCCATACAGGATCTCACTTTGTTCTCCATGCCTCTATCCACACTAGGCCACCAAAGGTTACTTCGAATTCTTCTTTTCATGTAACTTATTCCTGGATGTCCGTCATGCCCCCTGTCAAGAACAGCTTGTCGCAGACTCACAGGTACCACTAGTTGCTCCCGACGAAACAACAGACCATCTTGTTTATAAAGTTTATCTGCTATATGTAAATAGGATAACAAATCCTCATCAACAAATCTCTTATTAGGTCATAATGTCCAATTGTATTCCAACACCTTCATCACATGCTTTTCTCAACTTTTTTCTGAAATGCACCCTCCTGAAGCTTCACAAATAGGCACAACCTTTCTAAGTCATTATCTTGAACCTGAACATAATCATTTTCATCAACTGAAAGTCTAGAAAAGCAGTCAGCCAGTACATTCCTGGCCCCCAGGACGTATTCTACCTTGAAATGAAACGCTTGTAGTTTGTATTGCCAACTTGACACCCTAGATGTTGCTTTCTTACAACCCTTTGTACTAAAAAAGTCTACCAATGATGATGATCAGTTCTTATTCTGAATGTTGTACCATATTTGTATTTGCTGAAATATTCAAAACCCCACCAACATGCCAGTGTCTCTTTCGCTAGAGTGGAATATTTTAACTCTGCACCTCGCAATGGCCTGGAAGCAAAAGCGATAGTACCAATTTGCCATTGCTGTTTTGTAACAAGACCATTCCAATACCTACATTGCTGGCATAAGTCATGATGACAGATTCACAACTGGTTTGAAAAGCAGACAATGCTGGTGCACACGCCACACAATGATTTGTTTTTTAACTCAGTAAATTCACATTCACTATTCCATATAAACTGTTAGTTTTTCTTCATTAATTTCCACGTGTTTGGTTTGTCTGCAAATGTTGGAATGAACTTTCCACCATATTCTGCCAACCCCAAAAATGATCTAAGTTGACCCTTGTTCTGTGGCTCAGGTGCATCCTCCATGGCTTTACGAAGACTCCATTTTGGAGATAAACCCTGTTTGCCAATATTGTGACCTAAATTATCAATAGATTCTACTTCAAATTTATGTTTGTTTCTTGTTAAATGGTTAAGACCTTGCATAGTGTTTCCGCATGTTCTTTTTTGTTTTGCCAAATACTAGTATATCCTCTTGAAAATTCATAATGTTTTTCTCATTATTAAATAATCTATACACAACTCTCTGGAATACCGCGGAGGCAGATATTAATCCAAATGGCATTCTCTTATTTCTATATGCTCCCTCAGTCGTTGTACAGTGTTTGCTGTCTTCATGCAAAGCAATATTATGGTAGGCACTAGACAAGTCTAAGGTGAAAAACACTGTTGCACCATCCAATTGAGAGAACATTTCCCCAATATTGGGCCACGGGTGGCAATCTACCCACACACATTCATTGAGATCTCTCAAGTACACACATAATCTTTCCATTGGGTTTATGCACACCCACCACAGGTGACAACCACTCTGATGATGCGTTTTAGGCATGCAGGTATATTTAGCAATGTTTCTAGTGAGCTGCGGCAGAAGGCTGATAGCTGATGGATCGATGATTCTTTAGCTAGTGTGAACCATTTAGATTTCCAACTATCTTATTAGACTGCTTCTACATCTTGCTGTATTTCTACACAATAACTGGTGCCAGAAACAAGTAGTCATCACTATGTATTGAAATAAATACACAAACAAGGAAAAGTATTTAAAAACTACCATTTTGACAAACAGCACAATCATTGAAGAGACAAATAACAATGTAATCTGTGATTTTGTTCTATACATATATTTTTGTAAATAGGTGCATCCCAGAAATGCTTGCTACAATACAATTAAAAATTAATTCCACAAATATTTTTTCAAAAAGCAACAAGTATCCTTTGAAGCACCATCTACATTTGGAAAGGAAAACCATAATTTCAAATGGACAAAATATAAACGTCATATGCAATAGGCTTTGGAAAACAATTAATTTGCTTAACATAAGGTTGGAACTGATAATTCACTTAAAAGTAAACTATTTGAGACAATAAATAATGGGATGAAGGAAAGAAAGAATATTTTCTAGCAGCAGCAGAGCCGACAATCCAAAAGGTATCAATTATCAAGCTTTGAATGTTTAGGTACTCCTGACTAAAAAATAGTGCAGTTGAACAGCCATTTAACATGAGAGTAATGGGCAAACTGAAGTCACAAGCCCATCAAAGAACATTATCAACAGTAAAGAGTGCAAATAATTTAAAATATATTTCAAGGAATTTGTGTTTGACACAAACATTCATGATGATATTTTTTTCTCTCCACAAAGTATACCTTTCAACAGCATAAGACGACCTTCTGGATTAATGATAGTTGCTGCCAACTGGCACAAAGAGGTCATATGTCCTTAATCTACAAAACCCTATTAATAAATGCCTCAGACACCTTTCAATAGATTGAAAGAAGCAAGTGAGGCAGATGTAGGAGCCCTCACAATAGAGGAATGACCCTCTGATCTGATGGCACCCACAAAATTGGCAATACCAGCTATAGATCGCCTGATTCAATTTAAATATTTACACAGGATATAGCTAACCCCACAATGCCTAGGAGAAAGACATGGCAGCCCTGACCCAACATGACTCAGATATCAAACTGAAATTGGAGATTTGCTTCATACGGAATGGTCCTGTAGGGTCAAATGCAAATCTACTGTCAAATCATCTTTGATATACTGCTCATGGGAGTTGGGAGCTCCTCTAGAATGCAGCCCCAAAGTAGCCTTATTAAACATCCTGGAAGATTAAGGATACGCAAGAGAAAAGAAAACTTTTCACAACTGGGATTGCTAAGAGAAATATAACTGAGAAATGGAGAAACCCAATAGGCCCTGGTAAGAAAAAGGATTGGCATAGCCAATAGGTCTCGCACTACCAGAGAGCTATTGGCTTTGTCTGTGTTTTTAGACGTGCCTGCCGCAGCAAAAACAGTTCTATGATGCATCATATTGTTTTTCTTTTGATTTGCTAGAAAGGCTGGCAGGAGGCAACTCGAAAGGAGAGAAGAAGGGCATGTAGGAGGGGCAACATGGACAAGAGACGGTGTGGGGAAAAAGTGCTATGATGTGGCCGGTGCTGGCTAAGTCAGAGCGCTTTTTAGGTCTCGCCTGAGCCGCGCGCATGCGCTGCTCTGCGAGGCTTCTAGTAAGGACTTCCAACTCGGACCACACGCACGTGCTCACAAGCTATTGGCCTTTGCGTGCGTCTTTCTAAGAAAGACAGCACGCAATTGGGCAAAGGCGGGTGCATGTCCCACCTTTGCATCGCCCACGGCCTACGGCTTGCGAGAGCGAGCATCAGCGCCATCTGTTTCCAATTATCGCACCTGCGTCTCGCGTTAATTGGAAACAGATGGCGCTCGCGCTGGCCCTGGCTTTTTTTTTTTATTACCGTATTTATTCCTGGGAGTGCTGGTTTATATCCTTCCTGGCAGAGTAAACAACTACAATGCATGGTGTACTGGTACGAATTTGGAGGTCTCGCTTGTGTCTTGCCCGGTGCATGATTTGTAGCGACCTGTATACATTGATGGCCCACACCAGAATGATCTTGCATATGCTGAAGATTAGTTCTGGGTGCCTGCTGCTTGTAGGCGTACTGTCGCGGGCGCTGCTTCTCGTGAGACTTTCCTTGCTAGGGTTAATTTGGTGCCACCGGACGTAGATTCCCGCTGTGCTCACTCTCGAGACTGTCTTTTCTTGGCAGTTTGCGTCCTGCCGTTAGTGGCTATGCTGGTGCACGTTTCTGATCGCTCTCCAGCATGTCTAGTTTCGCCACGAGATGCCTACTTTGCCTAATGGGTACCTTGAAGCTGCGCCACCTTACCTGCTCTCATTTCTGTTACTCTGCGGAGGGCATGCCTCGGATGCATAGACGCGGTGTGCATGGCATGCTGACGAGTGAGCTGCACTCATAAGAGCACTGGCAGTTAATTTGTTCTTGTGTATTCACCGGAACATCAAGCACTCCCTAACCTCGGCTGCGCCTTAGCCCCGCACCCGGACCTTTAAACTTCGTGTTGGGTCACTCCATGTTGCGCCTAATGACTTCCTGGACACCACTGTGCAGTTCTTCTAGCTCCGGGAATTCTCTCGCCGCCATGTTTTGCCAGTGCACCTTCATCCATACTATTCCCTCACCGAAAGTCTCAGATCACGACGCTTCTATTTTGGTTCTAACCCGCAGTACTCTTCCAGTGCACCTTTTGGCATTTCCACAGTTAGGTTGAGCCGATCTTTTTTTTTCCTGTTAAGCTAATTCCCAGGTTCTTGCGTTTTGTTTAGTACTAGTTGGTGCCCTGTATATTAATGTAAGCTGGCATTGTGGTGGCACAGACCTCTTTGAAATGCTCTAGCCTCTGCATCGGGTTTTCTGGCGGCATGTGTTCTTGCACCTGGCTAAGAATCCTTCTCGCCCATTGATCATGGATTAGTGCATCCATTCGCTGCTTAAACTGCTGCAGATCTGCTTGCTCCACATCTCGTTCCACCCCTCCTCCCCACCAGACACGAATTGAGGCTGCCTGATGCTAGCCTTGGCCTTCCCAGTCAGTATAGTGTGCAGGTGTAGTCTCGACTCGTAGCCGAGCTGCCAAAACCACAACCAGCGGCGCTTTCTCGGAGCGGAAAGCACTTTGTCTGGCCACATCTGAGCTTCGTCAGTGTTCGTCCTTGAAATAACCCGTCTAAATGTCTTGTGCAAGGCCAGGTATGTCTGGGACCCATCCGCATCGACTGTGGCTCGGAGTGAGGAAAGTTGTAAATGTTCAAGAAATCTGACCCCCACTAAGACTATTTCCTAAGTAGTACAAGGTGACTCATTTACAGATTGTCTGGTTGACAACAGGAATTCCAAAAGCAGTGGCGGGCTGTTAATTGATTGTGCTTAGTGGCCGGGTTCACACTTGTGCAGCTGATAAATGGAAGTGCATGGTCTTGGTTAATCCGTTACTGTGGTCTGTAGAGTGTTGGATATACCCGCAGAGTTAGTCTCTGAGCACCAGTGGGGTCACTTACAAACTAGGTAGCTCAGTATATCTTGAGGTGAAATGTCCGATGTGGAGCTGCCTAGTTTCTTGGTGTTCATGGCACTTATAAGGGCCCAAAGGCGAGACCTATTGGCTATGCCAATGCTTGTTTTTGTTTATTATGGGGTGGGAGGTAGGTGGAAACACGGGTGGAGGGAGACAGGCGGCAACAAGGGAAGACAGGAAGCAACATGGAGGGAGGAAGGTGGACGGGAGGCGACACAAAGGGAGGGTGAGTCTGGGCCAACACAAACAATGGAGCGTGGGAGAGCGGGACTGGGAGCAAGCATAAAGACTAATGAGGGAGGGAGGTAGGGCTGGGGCAAGCTTACAACAATGAAGGCTGGGAGGGAGGGGCTGTGGGTCGACAGGAGGATATAGAGGGGGCAAGAACACGAGTGAGACAGCTCAAAAAGACGCACTCTTGTAGGGTGCTTTAAGACAAAAAAAGTAGCACCTAAAAATGAGCAGCGGAAAGACACAAGTAATGCATCCAAGCTCCAGGGGAGGGACAAATACAAGAAGAGGAATGAAGCCTACGGCAGCTGACCACTAAGAAGCAACAAAATGAGAGATACAATGAAGCCGACCAATGGTAAACTATGGGTGTCCTCTGAGCCCACTGTTAGAAAACAAAAGGTATGAAGAAGAAGCAGCACATGCACTGTCTAGAAGGCGGCCTAAAAATGGAAAGCTGACCTTGATATATGTAGCACCGAGGCACATCCAAAATGCAGAGCCAGGGGCTGTCCATAAAAACATCAGAAGGTTGAGAGAAATGGAAAGAAATCCATGAAAATGCAAATATAGATTATTGGTGTAGGCATAACTGTAACTCATGAATATAAAGTATTATGAGCATATGTGGTACATGCATGACCACTGTTAGTTCTACACAGAGCTTTGTCATGATTATATTGTTTTACTGTAAATACCAATGAAAGAAATTTAAAAAAAAAAGAAAAAAAAAAAGTTTGCCTCGATTGTCATCAGAAAATAAATATCAGAATAAAATTGTAGTTCTTCTTTTATACATTGAACTGGGTGTATAAAAACAATGCATATATTTATTTTTTTCTATATTAATGTCCTTCAGCAAATCGGTCCTGTGGTAAGAAATTAGTCTATTGCTTATCTATCAATGTAGTACTTTAGGGCCTTTTGTGTTGTGGCCTCATTGCTCACCCGCACAGGTGGGGGTACTGTTCTTATCAGCACATGTGGGAATTCAGGGTGGTAGGAAATTTGCGGCTTCCCGCAGATTCCAGAACTGTCTGTCACAGAAATGTGAGAAAAATGTGTACATTTTACCGAAATTTGGGTTTTGCAAGGACTTCTGGGTAAAATTACCAAGTGAGAGCCACGCAAGTCATGAATCCCTGGACTCCACTAGTTGTCTAGTTTTCAAAAATGTGCAAGTTTGCTAGGTTTTCTTAGGTGCCGGCTGAGCGATGGCCCAAAATCTCTCACTCACCATTGTCAATGCCTTGTTAAGGCACTCAAGGCATCTTCCCAGAAGATCTCGAAACAGGTCGGATATTCCCACTCCTAAAGAAATCTACACTAGACCCTGATGACTTCACCATCTTCTGGCCCATCACTCACCTACTATTTATGCGCAAGATCATTGAAATAGAAGTGCATGTTCAACTTCAAAATCTCATCAATGCTAATCAACTCCCGCACATCTATCAGTCTGGCTTCAGATCATGCTGCAGCAGTGAGACCACTACCTTATACATCGAAGATAAAGCCCCTTTGAACAGAGATGAAGATGACCCCTGCCTCCTGATATTGTGCTCCCTTCTCAGCTGCCTTCTACACAGTCAACCATCTCACTCTCATACCCTGTAGTCTCAAATGGGATTCAACTACAATGCCCTTCATTGGTTCACCTCCTACCATTCCAATCAATGACAGTTTTTTCACATGAGTACCACCAGATCCCAAAAATCCCTATCACCTGCTGAGTCTCCTAGGGTTCCATAGGATCTCCTGTCATCTTCAACCTTTACATGAAGCCACTTGATGCCTTACCCACAAATAGCATTAAGATTCAGCGATATGCCGACGATACACAACTCTACTTCAAAGTCACCTGTGCTTCAGACATCCAATGCCTTAAATACTGCCTGCTCATCATCCACACCTGGATATCCAGCGCCTACCTGAAGCTAAACTCAACGAAAACAGAACTGTTACTTGTGAAGAAGAACAAACAAGAAACAGTACAAAACTGGCTTAATGAAATGAACTTTGATAGCTTCGAACCCCACTTTTCACTGAATGCCAAGTCACTTGGATTCACTGATGCCAAGTCACTTGGATTCACCGTGGACACCAACATCACCCTCAAGGAACATACTGCAGAAAAATCACAAAGTCGGCCAGGTACCAGCCCTCCCTTTTTTAGAAAGTTAAACTATTCTTTTCCAGAAAGTGATTGCAGTGCTGCTGTTCAAGCCCTTGTACTCTTGCATCTGGTTGGTGGCAACACTCTTCTCTATGGCCTCCCAGACTCCACAATGGCACCCATTAAGGGCACCTAGGGCTGTACAGGGTAACCAACAGCAACCCTGGCAAACATGCTAAAAGCAGCCTCACTCCATTAGTGTTCTCGTGCAATCTTGCTCTTTCTATCCATCCATTCTCTCTCCCTCCTCGCCCTCTCTGATCACTTTCTCTCTACCTTCACCATCTCTCCTTCATGGCCTCGAGAGGCCTTCCCACGTCTGCTGCAATTAAACTCAGGGAGCTGGGGAAAGAGACAGAGGCACCAGACACAGCCCTGGGCTATTAAAACCAGCCTCCAAGGACAACTTGGGAAATCCTCAGTGGAATAAAAGACCTGTCTGGCCCGAGGGCATTCTACACTGTACAGCACGTCTCATCTAAGAGCACTATCACCCCATCATGATGTAACTCTATTGACTCCCATTGCCAGGTCGCACCATCTTCAATATCAGTTGTATCATTTACAAGGCTATCAAGACCAGCATCCCCGCTTATCTTGCAGACAAGCTCATCATCTTTGGTAGCTTTTGGCCAACCCGCAGCCAGGAAACCATTAGATTGTGGACTAAGAAGTGTAAAAGAGGAAAAACAAGGCAGCAGACATTTTCCATCTATGCACCCAGGATCTGAAACACCATCCCATACACATCAAGACAGCCCAGACACTGGTCCAGGATAGAAAAGAGTTTAAGACTCAACTCTTTAAAGACCACTACAGCACAAGGCATTTACCATCCACAACCCAGCTACCTCTCCTATCCCTCAATGACATTGTGCTCGACTTTGACCCTGAACAGCGCTTCACTAGCTTTCGGCAAGATTCACTTTATAAAAATACCATATACGTATGTGCAAAAACGCATAGCATCATTATCGACCGATAACTCAACATGACCGCCCAAGTCAAACCCGTCACTCGTGCATGCTTCCTTACCCTAAAGCTGCTGAGGAAGATTTTCAAATGGCTCCCAACCAGCACCTGGAAAATTGTCATGCACACCCTGGTCACAAGCAAGCTGGAATATGGGAACACCCTCTATGCCAGTATCAACAAAAAACTCATCAGAAGGCTACAGATTATACAGAACTCGACAGCCAGAATCACTCCCAACCTCCCACGCAACACTCACATCACACCTGAAGGAGTACCACTGGCTCCCCATTCACAAACAAGCACAATTCAAACTCCTCACCCACACTTCCAAGGCACTACATAACACTGGCACAGCATACCTCAACAACTGCATCTGCTGTCACAAACCTTCCAGACACCTCCACTCATCTGGACTCCTACTTTCACAAATTCCACACATAGGGACAACCAGATCTGGTGGTCGAGCCTTCTCCTCGTCCCTCCTAAAGGATGGAATGACCTGCAGCTACACATAAGAACCCCCTCCTCACTTCTTGAATTCCACAAGAACCTGACGACCTGGCTTTACAAGTAGTCTCACTAGGCCCTAGGTTTGCCTACACTCACACCTGCTCAGTGCCAGGATACCCTCCTGGATGATAGCGCGCTCTATAAATCTGCATAACATAGCAGCAATGCAGGAGGAAAAGGATACAAAACAAGAAGTCATTCCTCAGTTTGGGGGAAGGAGTGAGTATAGGAAAAATGAGAGGTAAAAGAAAAATCACCAAAGGCACATGCAAGGAGATGCCCGCTGTGAACTAATAAAATGTGAAGTGGCAAGCCCACCAACACACACAAGTGCAAAGCAGTGTCCTAGGGAGTCGGAGCATAAATATTGTTCCAAAGCTACTGATGCCCAGAACCAAAAGTAAAACAACCACCAACTAAAAAGACAAAAAGATGAAATTCCATGTCGGGACCGGAGGCGAGGATTATGCTCTACTTTCTTTTATTGCCATTCCAGCAGTCTTCCACAATAAACTCAAAAACTATTTTTCCCAAGATGCACTGGGAAAATGTCAACACAGTTCAACCAATCAACAGCCCAGAATATCCATAAAGGCAGGAGTCCCCTGTATAGCGTCCTCTTTCTTTTCCTGCTTCCAGCAGTTAAGTTTGCCTTTTCATGCTCTTAGATTATGGTGCACCGTTATTGTGTATGCTGTGTTGTTCAGGTGAGTGGCTATTGTGTCGCTGTTTAGTGGGCTGTGGGATCACTCTTCCTCGCCCCATTCGCGGCACCTTTGAAGCCTCTGGACCGCGCAAGTGCTGTGAGGCCGGCAGCCACTAGAGGACGCGAGAACGCTAGTATGTGTCTCATTGCTCCGCGAGGGGCGCACTGTAGTCAGCTTCACTTGAACTGACAAGCTTCCACCCCCGTGGAGCCCGTGCCTGCCCGTAAGCCTCAGACGCTCGTTTCTGCACGGGTCTGTTTCGGGAACAGCCCAACGCACAGTTTTAAGCGGGTCTGTATTTAGCACCACACAGTGCTCACAACACGCCCCCTCAGCGCTTCTTAAGTGCCCCTCCCCCACACCACCTGACTGTTAAGGGGCAAGGCTCAGGCGCACTGACATCCTGCGACAGGATGGCGAGTCAGCCCCTAGGCCAGAAGCCCATTTTCTTTCGCCCTCAGCGCGACCAAATATTAAAACTACTGTAGTTTGCCAAATGTTTGAGCCGTAGGCTCTATAAACATATACCCCTATTCTCTGTACTACAGCCTGTGGAGCTGTCCTGATGTGTGCAGCAGGTGCACCTGCTTATATTTGACAACCCTAGAATCTAGTGGGACCATAGAGGAAGAGTATACAGAGGACTCGTCGTTGCAGGTCCTCCCTCTTGATGAATTCTGCGAGCAGTAGATGCCTCCATCCATCATGCAGTTTTAGCGCCCATGGGGCCCTTCGAGTGTCTCCTGATGGAAATAGCCTATGCCTGCTCACAACTCCAATTCAAGCTGGGGGATGGCTGCCCAGCACTGGGGGCCCCTTCCTCGTTCATATGTGCGCCTAAGCGCAAAAGCGACCCTGGCATGGCTTTGGGTGCCTTCTAACGCCTTAAAAAGGCTGTACTTGCTTGTCCTGCCTTGAGCAAGCCTGACGCCTTGGCGGACATGGCTGACTTATCCCCCCCCCTCATGGCCTGAATGCAGAGGAGGAGGACTCCCATGGTGAATCTAATGATGAAGCTGGTCCCTCCTGGCCCTGGCGTCCCTCAGGGTCTTTAGATGGCACAGAGGACTACTCTGATATGTTGGTTTGTGAGGACCTTCTGCACCCCACTCAGCAGAGTGGGCCCCTTCCAATAAGGTTGCTAAGTTTGTGGCAGGCCGCCTTCAAAAGCCCTTAGAAAAGGTAGTGAGGGTGTGTCTTAGAGCAGATAGTTCCCGTCCATCCCTCTCGGGAAAGGTGGCGCTGACCCCAGAGATTGACTAACGCATGGCCACCTTCTTACAGAAATATATTAGGGATCCCAAGAAGGGCATAGATAGATCTTGGAAGTCCTTCCAGGACAAGCTTTTGGACATCTGTGGCACTCTCACGAAAATCTAAGACTGGGCCGAGGAGGACAAGGACTCTGGTACCCCTCTCTCCCCGGATGAGATTTCGGGTTGGGTGCAGCACGCTGTAATTTTCCTAGGGAACGCGAATTGCACCCTGTCAACGAAGAGGTGTTGTTCCCTCCTACTGAAAGTTGACCCCAAATTGGGGGATTAGGCATCCTCAGAGACAGGTGCGGTGGCACAAGGCGGGATCTTCGGGGAGCCATTCATTAAGGAGCTTGGCAAATTTGTAGCCGCGTTTACCTCCTTAGACAAGGCACAAGCATCAACTAAGAACATTTTTCATCCCCAATTTTTTGTTCCGGCAGGCCGTGGCGGAGGGCGTTCGGCCAGCCGCTTTTACACCCAAGGCCCTCCTAGAGGCTTTAAGAAGTCCCACGACCAGTCCAGACAAGAGGAGTTCTTCCAAACGCTAAGAGGTCACCGCGGCCGTGGTTCCAGAGGCTCCTCTAGAGGGCAGTTCCAGGCCTCAGCAGGTGAGAGTTTGTCTTTCTCCTCAACTAAAAGTGAGAGGCCGGTTGGCGCTATTCACGATAATTGGGGGCGGCTTACTTCACGATCCATGGGTTCTAAAACTTTCAAGGGTTTTCACACAGAATTTTACAAGACCCCGATTCAAGAATTCCGCCCTCATATGCTAGTTTTTGCAAAAGATCCGGCCGCCTTGATAGATCAGGAGGTGATGGATCTGTTGCAAAAAAGGAGCGATTTCCCGGCCTGCCTCCAGCACCGGGGGTTCCTCAGCAACATGTTTTTGCTGGACAAGACAGATGGGGGAGGGAGGGGGGGGCTACATCCTGTGATCAACCTCAGGGAGTTCAACGGGTGGCTGGTCTACCGTCACTTCAAGATGGAGGGTATCCATCTTTTGCGCGATGATCTTCGTCCAGACGACTGGATGGTGCGTTTAGACTTGAAGTATGCGTATTTGGCGGTCCCCATTTTTCCTCCACACCGCAGATTCCTCGAGTTCAAGTGGCGAGATCAGGTTTAGGAGTTCACAACTCTCCCTTTTGGACTCTCCTCAGCTTCCTGGTGTTTCACCAAGGTTCTCAAACTGGTGGTGGAATCCCTCAGGGTTTGATGTTTTCTCCTCAAAATCATTCTGGACAACCTCCTACTTTTGGACCAGTGCCTGTCATGGTTGGCAGAACAGTTACAAACGTCAGTGGACATGCTGCAGAGTTTAGGGTTTGTGGTCAATAGGCGGAAATCACTTCTGGTTCCTGCCAAGCAGATGACCTTCCTCGGGTTGGTCATAGATTCAGTGGCAAAGACCTTAAGACTCCACTCTCAGGAAAGTAGTCACGATTCACGGAGAGTTGAAGAGGACGTTGGCCAGACCCATGACCTCTCTCTCAGACAGGTAGCCAGAATTGTGGGTCTTCTATCATCCTCTATTCAGGCGATCTTTCCAGGCCCTCTTCATTACAGGGTCCTCCAGTGCCTCAAGGCCTTTCACCTCCGCAGTGGTCTTCAATACTCAGAACCGATCCAGCTTACAGAAGAAGTGAAGGTGGAAATTAGATGGTGGCTGGACTGCATGGAGGCGTGGATCAGTCAAGCCATATTTGGTTCCGACCAGGATATAGTTAATCGAGTCCGATGCCAGCAAGTCAGGCTGGGGAGCCCGCTTTACAGGAGGAAAATGGTCCGCACGCAGATGAACACCGACTCCACATCAATTGCTTGGAGCTGATGGCGGGGTGGTTTGCAATAAACTGTTGGATGAAAGACAGGGTAGAGTGCAGTGTCCTCCTCAAGATGGACAAGGGGTCAGCTGTACGTTACATAAACGATCTTGGGGGGACCAAGTCCAAGTTCTTAGCGGACCTAGCCAAAGAGTGTGGGACATTCTGCCTGTCTCACAATGTCTCAGTGATTGCGGAGTATCTTCCCGGAGCGTCCAATGTGATAGCGGACTAGTGCTCCAGGGCATGGTCGGACAGGAGTCTATGGTAACTAAACTCCTTGGTTTTCCAGTGGCTGGACGCCCTTTGGGGTCCTTTCTCAGTTGATCTTTTTGCCTCCCGCCTAGACCATCAACTTCCCAGGTATTTCAGCTGGAAGTCAGATCCCCTGGCAACAACAACAGATGCATTTCTTCAAGATTGGCCTTTGGAGACAGGTTACGCATTTCCACCATTTGCCATGATTATGAGGTTCTCAGTGCAGGTCTGCAGGCAGAAGGCGAAGGTGGTCTTGATCACTCCATACTAGAGGTCTCAAGTATGGTTCTCGGTTCTTCTAGAACTTTCCTGGGATTCTCCAATCCTTCTACCCCGCGCTCCGGATCTCCTTCGAGATCCTCTGGACAACCACCACCCATTAGTCCTCTAGGGACGCATGCCTCTCATGGCCTGGCGGATTTCCGTCAATGCTTGAGACTCCCTGGCCTTTCATAGGAGGCAGAGAGAATGCTGGCAGCAGCATGGGCAGACAGCACAAACAAGCATTATAGGTCTGCATGGGCCAGAAGGGTTGGTTGGTTGGTTGGTGTCTTAGAAACAATCAAGATCTCATGGGGTGCGAAGTGGTCCCTATCATGAATTTCTAGGCATTCCTGGCATCCCAAGGATTGGCGTATCATACAATCAATTCTTATAGGTCAGCAATTTCTGCGGTCACATTCCCATACAAGGTGCCCTGGTGGGGGTAGCACCCCTTGGTCTGTAAGCAGATGATAGGAATTTGCTTGGCACTACCTCCGGAACCCAGGTACTCAACCTTATGGGATGTTAACAAGGTTTTATTCCTTATCTGTTCTTGGCAACCGAACAAGTATTTCTGTGCAAGGAGTTGTTGGAGAAACTCGCCATGCTTCTGTGCCTTGTGTCACGTAGGAGAGTGTCGCACGTGCGGGCCTTGGACTTCTCGGGAAGTGTTTTCACTACACAAGGGGTCACCTTCCACATCCCCGATGTAAAAAGTCAAATTCCAAAGTGGTGTCTTATCCTGCTTTGGACAGAGCTCCTAAGCTCTACGTGGTCCACTGCCTCAAGGCTTAAGAAATTATGACGGAAGAGCTCTGTCCACCTGCTGAGCGTCAGCTGTGAATCTCTCAGGAAACCTTTCAAAAGGGTCACAGCTCCTATCATAGCTCGTTGGATCTGCTGGGTAATGCAGGAGGCGGGCATTAAAATCTTGCAATTTAGTGCCCATTCTGTCACAGGTGCAAAGGCCTCCAAAGCCTTCTCTATAGGTGCTCATCTTGAAGATATGAATGCAGCAGATTGGCCTTCAGACTCCATGTTCAAAAGTTTATATTTTAAGCCAGTTGTAGATATGGCGTCTTCGTTGGTGGACAAACTTTGAACAAGCATAATCCTTGTCTCCGGTCTCGAAACCGAATGAAAAATGTCCTAGTAGACACGAAGGAAAGCTTCAATTCTATTAAGGACACGGAGGCAAGGATTATTCCGGCCCAAGGTTCCTGAGCTCCTTTCTCCCAGCCCAGAGGTATGGAAGAGATTTGGGTCCTCTTCGGCAGCAAAATTCCAAAATTGTTGCATGGCATAGGTATTTGCTTATTTCTCCTTATCAGAGACGATGTACTGTTTCATTGTGCATGTTTCCCATAGGGAACTTAACAGCTATCTCATGTTTTGGTTCTGTATAGCTATATCTGTTTAATCCTGATCACAGTCGGAAGGTTCAGATTCATGCTTCTTGTCTCTGGATTATTCCAGGCTCGGATGGTTTCAAAGCAGAATAATGAAAAGTGGTGGAAGAGATCCTGTGACAGTCAAGAAAGAGGAAGCTATATAGGGGACTCCTACCTTTATGGATATCCTGGACTGTTGATTGGTTGAACTGTGTTGACCGCTTCCCTGTGTATCCTGGGAAAGATCTTTTTTTTAGTTTACTGTTGAAGACTGCTAGAATGGTAATAAAAGAAAATAGAGCATAATCCTCACCTCCGTGTCCTTAATAGAACTGAAACTTTCTTTCAGGTCTACTAGGAAATTGTTCATTCTACAGTACTGTATTGTCAGCCATCTTTGAACAAGCTTGACAGAGATCCTGAATGTGCATCCCTATCAATCCCAACCTACACGTCATACTTGGCCATCAGAGATGAAAGGAGTCGGATTTCTGGGTCCTAAGCTCAGCTCTAACCAACTTGACTACATGTGCCTCCTCAAACCACAAAATGTCCCTAAGTTGCGGGTGACTGGACAACTGCTGGGAAAACCTGATACTATCCAGAGTTCCTGCATGTTAAGGCTCATCACTTTATAAGTTATTTAGAATCTATGGACTATAAAGGCTCGATATGTATCAATGATTCTAAAATTAAATCTACATCTTTCAACAACATGAAAGGTTTTACAGCCACTTGTGCGTAGGTTTCATTTTGTGATTTCCGAATAGCAAATTTTGCGATTCGCTATTAGGAAATCGCAAACACCTATGTGCTAACGTGTCTTCGACACATTTAGATATTCCTAATGGTGTCGCAATTGACCTACCTTATTAATATTCATGAGGTAGGTCGCAATTTGCAACCCATTGAGAATTGCTAAAAATACAGGGATGGTCGCCTGCTGGGGACAGCAGACTACCATGTCTGTGTTTGCTTTTAAATAAGCAACATTTTTTTTTTTTTTTTTTTTTTTTTTTAATGCAGCTTGTTTTCCTTAAAGGAAAACAGGATGAGTTTTGAAAAGAAAAATTAAACGTTTCAGTTTTTAAGAGCAGGCAGTGGCCCATAGGACCACTGCCTGCTCTGGAAAAAGGTTTTTGCATACATTCACAAAGGGGAAAGGGTCCCCTGGGGATCCCTTTCCGTTTGCGAATGGGTTACCACCTACTTGAAGTAGGCGGTAAAATGTGAATGTTTTGCGACCGCATTTTAGTAGCAAAACATTCATACATAGCACTGAGTCGCTATTAGGAAGGGATGCCCTTAACCCGCCCTGTTCTAATACCGAATCGTTAACCCATTTTGCGATTCGGTAATAGGTTACCAAATCGCAAAATGGGTTTGGTACACAAGAAAATTCATTTTTCCGGTCACAAACAGCCCGATTCTGTAAATAGGGCTGTTTGTGCCTGGAAAAAACCTACGTACATGTGGCCCTATGTCCTTTATTCCATCATATGTTGCGCCTTCACCTATTAAAAGCTGACCGGTTTCAACCAGCCACAGTCAGCATTAGCTCTTACTTACAAGGGAAGGCCACAGCAGATACAGCAGCTTTATCAAATATTGATTAAGACCCCCGTATGGAGCACGCAACAAACAAGAAGCACTAGTCAGAGATCGAAAATAAATTCTACGTTATGCCCACAATAACAAAGTACACTCAGTACCTCCTGCAGGCAAAATGCACAGATGCTCATACAAACAACTGTTTAACAGTATACCATCAAACTCTGGGTTTCAAGGAAGCAGGCCATAGTTTAGATCCCACAAGTCTGCTGTAAGTGGTCCAATATCTTTAGGTTATCTTTTTGTCCGACTGTGTTTCCATCACTTCTTTAACCGAATAACAGCATTGACAGTAATAAATGTCAATAAATATTAGCAATTAGGGAGAAGGAAAGGAATATTCTCAAAAGGATCCGATATACCATAGATTGCACTACTGCAACAGGGGGATAGTTACCTGGGGATGTATAGGAGAAAATAAGTGGACTGATAGTGTTGATTCTCTATTAAGTTGTTCATCGTCTACTTTTGGTAATACCATATTGTATACAAACATATCAAAGTTATGTTGACGAGGTTCAGGGAATTTGGTAAGTCAGTTTTAAAGACGTGTCATACTTTAATACATTGGGCAACAATTAATAGCTTGCTATGCAGGTTAATTGTTATCACTGGCTTTTTAAATGTTCTACACTTATTCTCTCTTGTAATGATTCATGTGAATGCGTTCATAATAACAGAACCTTTAGCCATCAGCTTTCATGTTCTACATGTTTTGTAAAAAGAAACACTGTGAAATGCTAGATACATGAAAGAATGTATGCATATTATATGGAGAGAAGAATGCAAGTCAGACATATTTGATGACTGTTACGCATATTCTGCTATCGAATCATGCTGGTTTTATTGAATTAGGTGACCCTTGATGTGTATTTGTTAAGCTATTAACTAAATATTTGATTATTTTACTTTTTAACGCTCATAATTACATTAATCATTTTTATCGGAAAAACTGCTTTATCTCATATAGGTGCAAGAATGAGCGGAATTAAAAAAATCCTACAACTGACTCTAGGAAGTTTTAACTAGGCCAAATGGTTTATGGTAAAAATACAAAGAGACAGAGTGAATACAGATTGTCGGACAATGGATGGGTCTCATGTCCACACAAAGTCCACATAGTTTAAAGCTTCATAGAGATTCAGAAGTAACAAAAGTGGTCCTTAATAATAAAAAAAAAGTCATTTTGGAAAAATGTGTGCTATTAAGCACTGAAGGCTTAGTTTATATGCTTTTTATTCAAAAGCAGGTCATAGGCTGCGTTCGGCAAAGACTGCACCATTCAGCTCCATCACACAAAACATACTAAAACCCGCTTGACCAAACCAATAGGTTGTACCTTGGCAAGCCTGCAATTTTTGTATTTACTCCTTTTTTTAAGCAAACATCCGAAAACAGACATTAAAGAGTAAAAATAATCAAAAGTAAAAACACAGCCATTTAAAAGTTGACGTGCAAGTTTGCACAGAAAACATAAAGGGCGTACGAAATGAACCATAGCAAAAATGAATGGCAGGTGTGCAACAGCAAGATGCCATCATTCACAGTGAAGAGAGCCACAGGCTAAATTGAGCTGAGTCGCTGTCTAATGCTGTAGGCAGAAGGAACAATTTGAATGGCCCTTAAACAGACCAATGGATGAACAGAGGTTACCATAAATGTATATTTTGTTACTTTTTTAAAGAAAACAAAAGGCTGGTGAAACAGCTAAAAATAGTTCTAGGCCAGACCCAGAAAGACTACAGGAGTGTTTTCTAAATCTTTATTCACAGTTTAATAGAATTAGGAAGACATTCCGTTTACAGGTCTTTCTGGATCATACATAGGAGTGTTCTATAAAAAGAAAAATCACCTCAAAGAAAAATACAAGTCATCCGCTTTCATGCACTCAACAGGCCTGTATCCTATGCTTCCTTTTGCTGACACATCCGTTGATAAGCATCGTGGGGAAGGGGGGGGCGCAGTAGAACAACATGAACTATATTAAGAAACATGATTCAGCACCATTCTCCTCTGCCAAATCATCCTCATAAGCACAACAATGTGTTACTGTGTTAAAATGCACCTATTTAAGAATGAAACATTCTTTGATCCATCTGCTCCCAACACCTCTGGGACATATCCTGTGATACCTCTGGCTGACAGACATCATCTGACCAGCCTCAAGTGTCTTGTCCTCTATTTAGCAGCCCTTGTGCTTCCTGGCCAGGCATCCCTGATGAACAGTACTAAAGTGTGTACAATACAGTAGTAAGCAAAGAGTGGGCAAATCTAAGCATGGTTTGCCTTAAGAATTTGTGAGCATCCACAAATCTGTGATTTTAGGGCATTCAATAAACTCCTCTCCAACCCTTCACCACCCTATAAGTGGACGGCGATTTGCTCCAGCAAAGGGCTGGAGTAAATATCATTGAAGGGTAGGCTGGGCAATGGAACTAGCCCAAACTTCGAAGGGTTGCAAGGGAAGGGGGTTTCTTCATGAGGAAAATGTTTCCTCACTGAAGGAGAAAAAAAAAAGAACAACATTTAACTGAACATGTGGACAGACTTTACTCAATGTATAATTGTAGTATAGAACAACTTTGAGTTGATGAAACAGCAACTCAAAAAAGAGGTCACATGGCATTGCCAGTAGCACACCTAGAAATCCGCGACTGGCTTAGCTGTCAAGACATATCACTGACGATGCTTGTGAATAGCAAAAAATAGCAAACATGTACCCATTTATAGTGGTAGTACTACATGCGACGATTAAATAGTTTTTTTTAATAACAGGTACCTTTGTGATTATCACTGTCCACACAACATTGATGCACTAATCATCAATGACACAGCTCAAACCTCCACTAAACAAACTGTTGACACTCATAAAAGCTCTAAATAAAGCATCCAAGGCACCAACTACACACATGAGAGTGGTGGACACTTTTTGGGTATCCACAAGAAATCTGGTCACGTAGTCTCCTACATCCCATCATCTTCCTCCCTGTAAAGCTCCTTGCATACAATTTCTCACTTTCTGCTTCGGAGGCGGTCATGCTCCACTTGATTTGCAAGCTTTCTGGGCCAACAAAACATTCATCGAGGAAATCCCAGTTCACATCCCCACCACCTCTATCAACATCAAATTTACACGAAACATTGTCACCAAGAAGAAAAACAAGCATTTGCAATGCAATAGGTCTCGCATTTGCGAGAGTTTGAGCTACTGGCATTGTAAATGACAATGTCTTTTATTTATGTGTTTTGAAAACCTGCAAGTGGTGTGTAAACTTGTACTTTGTGCTTATAGTCGTCGTTTACAAGAAGCAAGGCTGGCAGTAACTGCGCCCCTTTTACTGCCACCCTTCCTTCTCGTAAGCAAGGACTATAAGTATTTACGCATCATTTGCAGGTTTTCAAAACACATAATTAAAAGGCATTGTCATTTACAATGCCAATAGCTCAAACTCTCGCAAATGCAAGACATATTGCATTGCAAATGCTTGTTTTACAGAGTTACGAAGGAACTTTCTAATACTGTTAAACAATAAGCTGCTATCAAACATCCAGGTTCTAAAAATTGGTTACTATCCAGTAACAAATTACCCGCTCCAGTTTTGGATATGTCTGCTAAGGCTTTTGAGAACTGGACTGAACCACCCTTTTCTGAAAAATGGTTCAGGTACTCATATGGACACGATCATGAAGAGGAATTGTTTGCATTAGCCTCCTTTTATCCTCATCTTAAATAGGTTATGTTTTATCATGTCACATCCAGTCATGCTGTGGTATGTTATGTAAAGCCATCATGCAAGTAGCAATGCCTTTAAAGAAACAGCTTCCAAAGCAACTGAACAAAAAGCTGGACATGTCCCTCTCCTCAGGGTCACAGAAGCAAAGTTAAACGTGTTGCATGTCCGCGCCCAGCCATGTGTGAAACACTTCCAGAGACACGGCTCTATTGTTAAGAAATCCGCAAGTAATTCATTAGAATCAGTAACCCCAGAGGCACCGCTGTAAAAATAACCCATGGGGTGAAGCCCTGTGTCATCTCACTTCTGGGGCCCTGATTTAGAGCCTGGTCTCCAACTGACCAGTGCAGCAGGCTAACAACACCAGGCAAAGGCTATGCCGCCGCCAGCAGCATCAGCAGTGAAGTCCCATGGAAAACAATGAGGTAAGATTAACTGAAGCCAGCAGCGTAGCCCGCAGTGGCTTTGGCTGCTATTTAATGGATCCAAGATATGAATTATGCAACGTATAATCTTATGAGGATGCCTAATTCTCTTTGAGCCTGGATACTTCTCACGCTGCTGCATATAGACGGAAGGTTACCCAAGGCTTGCTGCCGGTCGATGGTTCGATCAGGACATCTACACAGCTGCCTCCACCGCTTCCTCTCGTCTAGAAGCTGCAGTGCACACACGCTTCTGGGGAGTTCTCTTGTTTGTGGTAGAAGCTGAAACCTTAGCAGTCCCTTCGGCAAGCCCCCCCTGCAAGGCTCAGTTACTGCAGACGCTGCAGTTGGTGTGGATGCCGTACAATCCACCCGCTGTCAGCGGCCTTGATGCCTTGCTCCTCGCCCCTCCCTGATGCTCCTAGCACTTGAGAGAGAGAAGAAAAAAAAGGTGCAGCCGCCATAGTTAAAGCGGGAAACTACCGGCACAAATAAAGCAATGGTCTATGAGGAGTGTTTCTGTGTGTCACCTCAGGAGGCGGGATACCGCTTGTGCCTGGAGCACAGGAGTTTTATGGGCTACCATAAAAGGAGTAACTACAATGAGTACATATTCCCAAATCCGCTCTGGCACCACACGTCTTCCCTTTCTTCCATGTCCTTTTGGCTACATTTTCTTTACACTCAGCAGACGTTTCTGCTTGCTTAGGTTTCTGGTTTCATGTTCTGTCATGTTGGGTGCCTAGAGGCGATTGTCTTAACATTGTTTACTGTACAAATGCCATAAATAAAATAAAAGGCGTTGCATGGGCGAATGGGGAAAATGAAATACCTTTTAGAAATGCAGAATGCCGCTCTTCTCAGGAGCGCTCAGCGCAATACATCTCAGAACAAGCACGGAATCGAAACCCAGCCGAACGCGGGAATCGAAAGCAGTGGTGCGCGCGCACCACAGAGGAGCGGGGGGGCGAGGGAGCCTGTCTGTGCCGCGCGCTGATGCGCGTGCTAGACACGGACGGGAATGGGCGGAGCAAAGGCGGGACATGCGCCCGCCTTTGCCCAATTGCGTGCTGTCTTTCTTATAAAGACGCACGCAAAGCCCAATAGCCGGGGGAAAAACGAAAAGCACACGCACGAGTGTGTGCGATTCCTAGGTCAGCTTCAAAACCCCATACAAGAGGTCTCGCGCTGCGCGAGCAGTGCTGCGCACTGCAACGCTAGGCGCGAGAACTAAAAAAGTATTCATTGCAAATCTTCTCAGCATTCTAACTTCCAGCCAGCACATCATAAGACATATTCACAACAATGCAGCACTCTTAATATAGGCCTAACTTTCATGCGCTGCATCTCAAACCCACCAACACTCTGCAATGCCCTTTGGCATTATATAGCCATCCAAGTCTACATCATTCACGTGGCAACTACGGTCAAAAAACCGAACTAACAAAACCGCTTTTTGAAAGGCATCCATATGAACTCTGACAACCAAGACAGCACCAGCTTAGCTAATAAATCGGAAGCATCAACAAACATCAACATACTCTTAGGGCCTGATTTAGATCTCGGAAGACAGGTTACTCTGTCACAACGGTGACGGATATCCTGTCCATCGAAATATAAATCCCATAGGATATAATGGGATTTATATTTCGGCAGATGGGTTATCCATCACCGTTGTAAAAGTAACCCGGAGTAATCTGTCCACCGAGATCTAAATCAGGCCCTTAGACTCCTTCAATGGCACAATAATAATCAGTATTGAAGAAATCTGCATCACTCTAAAATGAACATCTATAAAAAAAAATTCCCCACACTATGGTACATCAAAGTACTCTAAAAAAGCATAAGGTCCATCAGCTGGCTAAATCACACAAATGGCATAAAACTTCTGAATGATCCAACTGGTTTGAAAGAGCTCTTCTCCGCTTGTAAATACATTACCATTGCTGAAGCACTCTTCTATAAACAAATTACTGCAAAGGTGCCAATATAAGCAAAGCACAATTTGGAAATGATAAACATGGCACCAAGCCCCTTGCTGGACCATCAGCACCACATTCAACATTAAAATGTAACAAAATAAATAAGTTATTTGATGAGAAACTTGAAAACAGAAATTACACGAACCGTAAAGCTAATATTCACCACCCAACCCAATCTATACTTTGCAGCATAATGAAATGGACAGCATTCAAGAAATTGTTTAAGACCTCGTCGACATCCTGATTGCCCTAAAAGCCACCATGCAGGAACACAGCATCTTATCATCGTGACTTCTCTGTATGGAACAATCTCAAACCCACGCCAGACATAGTTAATGCCTCCCTAACACAAGATGTCATCTGCACAAAAATTCCCACACTCTGGTTTCCTTGTGTCTCTTTTATTCATTAAGTTGTGAGTCTCCAAACACAATTTGAGGAGGATGACAAAGCAGACAAGAACAGTGCATCTGCCTCTGGCCGTTCTCTAAGCCCAACAGCCAAATGTCCCACTGACCAACACACCAAAATCCCCAGCTGACTGCATCATAATGCAGGTGATGGTTAACCCAGTATGGTGTCCTGTAGGAGACAACTTTCAACAGGTACACCTGAATACATACAATAACCATTACAACACATCTCCCCCCTTTCTTTTACAAAACAACATTTCATATGATAACTAATTCTTAAGAAGATAAGATACATAGATGAATAATTACTAAGATACACAAATCACTATAAACAGCTAGTACATATATTCCGTTAGGATACACAAATCACAAAAAAATAACACAAAATACTTGGATAAAAGGTTATCATGGGTTTAACTATGACATTTTGCCATGTAAATACTGTTATAAAAAGTACTATAACATTAACTTGTTGAGGTACTTATGCACTACACACATTTATATAAGAAAACCTACACATCTTGACATATTCACACAAGTAATCCTTAAACCTCCTAGGTTTAACTACAGCACAACCTGCCCTACTTGTTTTGTTACCTGCTATAGAACTGATGTCACAGGATGCCTCAATACCCCCTAGAGAGTTTTCTATCGCTTCTTGCTGATGTGAATCTCCTTGATTTTGGATACCTTCCTGGGCACCATGATCAGGTGGCACAGTGTTTTACAGCCACCTATTCATTTGGCTTAAAAAAATCCCATTTTGGGCCTCACCATCCTCATCTAACCACTCAAAACTTGAATTTGCTACACCTGCTTCCCCCTAAGAATCTTCCCCCTTATTCTGTGTTCTCTGGTTACTACTTTTAAGATCTACATTAAATCAGGAACTAACATTCTCATTCTTACACAACAAAATGGAGGGTAAATGCAATATCTTATCATCACTTAGTAGCACTGAGTTGCAAAACAATTTTCTACCACCAAAGGTTGGGAAAAACAGCTTTGGTTTTTCCCAATTAATCAACTTTTGCTACCCTTACTCTGTCATCCACTTCCATATGTACTGTCTTACTTTTGGGCATTTGGTCATAATATCTCTTGCATTCACTCTGTGCCTGTAACAACTTTCCCTTCGCCACATCCGGTGACCAGTCTACTCTTTTTGCTGCTTTCAGCCGTCCTATATTACCTTTGAACATCGGAGTTCTACCCCTCATCAATTCAAAATGGACTTCCTCCATGGGAGTAATTCTGTATGCCCACACTGTCTTGTGTAATTCTCTCCTCCACACAAGACTGTTATTACTAATTAACTGTACAATTCCTTTGATTACGCGGTTAACCCATTCTACAGCTCCGTTTCCCGCTGGGTGGTAGACTGAAGTGGTCTTGTGCGGGATCCTATTTCTCTTAAGGTAGCTTTTAAAACATTCAGATAAGAACTGGGGACCATTATCACTCAGAATAAACTTAGGTAATCCTTCTCTTATAAATACCTTGTCAAGGAATTTAATGATGCTACTGGTATCAGCTCTTTGTACTATTTCTATTTCAGGCCATTTAGTGAAATGGTCCATTGAAACTATTACGTACACCTGTTCTTTTTGTTCCCTTACAGGCCCATTATATCTACTCTGATTTTTCCCCAAGGCATCTCTGGGCTGGCTAAGGGATGTAAAGGAGGTCTGTGAGTCACCTGGGTTTTATCGGAATTTTCACACTGTATGCAGATCCTGACCTTGTGTTGCGTTCTCTCTCTCCCTTTTGTCCCTCCTCCCTTCCCATACCCCCTCTCCCTCCTGTCATCAGCTGAGCGTTCTGGAATGTTGGCAGACGACAGCTGATGACCGCCCTGACCGTACGCTGTTCCCAGTTCTCTACACTGACCTGTCATTGCTGTGTTGGATGATCTCAATAAACTACGTTTATACAATCACCACTTGATTGTCATCATTACAAACTGGCGGCGAGCTGCCAACACAGTCGAGCCTCGCGTGCAGGAAGATTCAGTACGTCCGACTGAAGCTACGACACAGCGAATCTTCAAAGCTCAGTAATGTGAAGATCACTCACTTCACCAACGGTATAACAGAATTTGGATTCATTCACGACAGGTCAGTGAAGCAAGAGACTTAGCGTAATAATCAGTATGGGGTTTATTCATTCAGTGGTACCCGCCGTACTCTGTCAAAGTCTGAGTTGAATACTTTTCTTTCCTCTATTCAACGTTTGACCTACAAACTCTCTCCTGATTAATAACAATATATACGACTTCCTGATTTTTTTTAATAATTGAGGAAACCTGATGCCATTTGACAGTTCTCGTCAGATACGCACGCTTATCTCCTCAGCTGATCCTTGTAACCGCTCCAACTGTCAAATCTGTCATCCAACTGCTTCTCCCAACTGACGCCAACGGTTACTTAGCAACGGTGAGACGTCCCACGTCAATTACGTCTGCGGCGGCCATCTTGGTAGAAGGCGACTCGTTTATTTTCGGCGCTGCACCGCCCATTCATTTCCTCACAACGTCGTGACGCACGACCAACGCGCTCCGCCATATTTCCTCAAAATCTCTTCATTCCGTCATCTCGCATCGACGCTACAACTTCATTCCTGCCATCGATCACCCACATTAACGCGGAATTTGGAAAGCAAGGAAAACTTGAAGTAAGTCATCTGGCAATACACAGTCGCTTCCGTGCCTCTCAACGCTGACAGGCACAGCATCACCTGGTTTGCGCATTTCGCTGTTTTTCACAGCTACACACAAATTGGCAATTATCTACATATAATTTGACTTTCTCCACACAGGTGACTCCACATTACAGAGAACCTTTTTGGCCCACAACAGTACATTTTTGCCTTAACCCCTCCTCATGAATTGGTCACATAACCTACAGCTCTTCGCCCCTTTCCTAACTTAGAAATGGCCTCAGGCTATTTGTTGAACCTCACACCTCCTCAAACCTTTCTAGCTGGGGGAGGTGAACCTCTACTAAAATGGGAAGAGTGGAGGGAACACTTTCTCAACTATATTTCAACATTCGACGATGGAGGAGTTCACAGTTGAGAAGAAATTCAAAATTCTGTTGCATTGCCTAGGCGCAGGTGGCATAAAAATCTTCAAAAGAATAAACAAGAAAATAAGAGGTGAAAATGAGGGTGATATTTTCACAAATGCTATTGATGACTTAAATAATTATTACAAGCCAACTGTTTGTGTAGCTGTGGACAGGTACAAGTTTTTCCACAGGAAGCAGGGCCAAGACGAATCCATTGATGACTATGTGGCTGCGCTTAAAAACCTAGCCATCACATGTCGCTTTGAAGGTCTTCACGACGAATTTATCAGAGACCAAATAGTCATGCAGGGGTCAAATACCAATATTCAAGATAATTTATGGGCGAAAGGAGAAAGTCCCTTACAAACAGTAATTGACATTGCCAGAAGAGCAGAACTGACTGGCAGATGCGCCAAGTCTGTCATTGCAGGAAGTAAAGAGAAAAAAAAGAGGACAGCATTGTAGCTAAGGTGGGCGATAGGAAATCCAAGCAAGGAAGAAGGGGCAACAGCAGCAAACCCAACCGAGATAGGAACTTTGATAACTATGGCGGCGCAAAAAGACGTTGTTATAGGTGTGGCAGTTCAAACCACTTAGCAAATGATAAAAACTGCCCAGCTAGGAAACATAAATGTTCATTTTGTGGTGTCATGGGACATTTCCAAAAAATATGCCATAAAAAGCCTTCTAAATCTGTAAAATTTATTGAAAATGAACAAGGGGAAAGCTCTAATTCCACATCAAAATGTTTGTACTCAATATAGAAGACGATTGCATTTTACAGGTTTATGATACACAGCAGGGCACAAACAAGAAAAAAACCTGTATGTGAAATGTGTATAGGCGGGGTTGATAACTCTATAGTCGCGGATTCAGGTTCGCCATACACGATTGTAAACCATCACGTATGAAAAGAAAAGTTTTTACCCCATCTCGGAGAACAGTTAGAACCACCAGATATCTCCATAAAAACTTTCACGGGGATTCCATTGAAGTAAAAGGGTACAGGAAACTCACATTTTCATTCAAGGGTAGAGAATCCTTGTGTAAACTATGTTTCAAAATCGGGGCCCTCGGTCCTAGGGTGGTTAGATCAGGGCAAACTGGGAATTGTTCTAAACCCCAACAGTGAGGAACCAGTCCTCATCGTTCAATCGGATGAGGAGCTTTGCAAAAACATTCTTCTGAGGTTCCCCAAGGTTTTCACTAATGCCATTGGCCTCTTTAAGGGGTTTGAACACAAAATCTGTGTTAAGGAAGGTGCCATACCAAAAATTCACAAAGTCAGGAACATTCCATTTTCCATCAAAGAGGGAGTAAAGGCTCAATTGGAAAAACTACTCAGTGATGACATTATTGAAAGGGTTGAGTCATCAGAATGGGTTGCTCCTTTGGTTGTGGTTAAGCGATCCAACGACCATTTGAGATTATGCATAGACTTGCGTGATCTCAATGAAAACATTCTAGTTGATCAATTTCCCCTACCACGCATCAATGAGATGTTAGCATGTACTAAGGGGGTCAAATATTTTTCAACCATAGACCTAAAGGCGGCATACCATCAAGTCCCCTTACATCCTGACAGTAAGAGTTTGACCACCTTCATCACTCCCTTTTGGTGTTTCCGTTTCAAAAGAGTTCCCTTTGGTTTGGCCTCCGCCGCTGCCATGTTCCAAAGACTAATGCAAGAAACATTTAAAGATGTTGAGGATAGATTATGGATATGGCGATGGTGGCTGAAAGAGCGGTGTACATGCATAGAGGGTGCCCCAAAAAACGGGAGCGGGGAAAATGGAACGCCTTTCGAGGCAGCATATGTACAAGACCGTCTGATGATTCATTGGTGGAGAACAGTGACTGAACCGAAAATTTAAAATGTTCCTAACTGTAAAGACTTTCTATATTCGACAATGTATAAGTTACCATGTCACAAACGAAAAAACGACAATCAGAGTCAACAATGGTCTCAATGCTCACTGTACAGAAAAATGTTTTGTACCAAATAAAAATTGTTTTATAAAAAAAAAAAAAGAAGAAGATGTTGAGGATATCCTGTTGTTCCAGGATGACATTTTAGTCATGGGCAAAACTAAGAAGGAACATGATGATAAACTGGTGCAAGTATTGGAGATACTAGAATCCAAGGGTCTTACTGCCGAACATAGCAAGTGCAAATGTGCTCGTTCTGAAGTAACCTACTTAGGGCACATGATCACGGCAGAAGGAATCAAACCAAAAAAAGAGCTTTTGGATGCTATTCTCAATGCTCCTGAACCCAAGAGCAAAGATGAACTACGCTCCTTCTTGGGTCTTGTCGAGTTCTACTCGAAATTCGTAGAGAAATTTTCAGCAAAAACGTATGACATGGGACAACTACTCAAAACAAGAAACAAATTTGTGTGGTCTGATGCATGCCAAAAGTCATTTTGCATGTTGAAGAATGAGATGTGTTCTGCTCCACCCCTTCAAGGTTTTGATCCCTCCCTACTCAACATTGTCACCACTGATGCCAGTGGAAGAGGTTTAGGCGCTGTGCTCACGCAAAGCGATTCTAGGGGCACAGAATGTACCATCGCCTTTGCCTCTCGTTCACTGACACCTACAGAAGAAAAGTACTCTGTCATCGAGCGGGAGGCTTTGGCGTGTATCTGGGGGCTGGAACATTTCAGACAGTTTGTATGGGGCAATAAGGTAATTTTAAGAAGTGACCACAAACCACTCACTAAGGTTTTGACCACCAAAGGACTTTACGCAGCATCTCCCAGGCTTGCTAGGATGTCTGTAAGGTTATTTGATTTTAACTACGAAGTTCAATATGTACCAGGTACTAAGAATCTAGTGGCTGATTTCTTGAGCCGCATGCCTGTTTTGGTTCAAGAATCTAGTGATGATTTAGATGAAAAATTCTGTGTTGCTAGCATACATGAAGAGACACATGGCACATCACTAGAGGAGTGGTTGGAAGAACAAGGTAACGTTGCAGTCCTGAGTAAAGTTCGCAGTATGATTGAGAATGGTTGGCCAGAGAAAAGATTTATTGCAAAAGAGCTTCTGCCCTACTGGGAAGTGAAACATGACCTTTCACTTGAAGACGGGTTCCTTTTGAGAAGTGGCAAGATTATTCCCCCCGCCAAGCTCAGACACACAATACTCGAGATCTGCCATGAGGGACACTTAGGAATTGGCAAAACCAAAAGCAGGATTAGGAACCTTTACTGGTGGCCCGCGGTCAATCTTGCCATAGAAAGGATTGTAAGAGACTGCCTGCAATGCTGTAACTCAGACAACTCTCAAGTCACTTTCAGGCCCCACCTTCATCCCATCTCCTGTCCCAAAATGCCTTGGGAAAGAATTGGCATAGATATCATGGGGCCTGTTGTGGATCGGTGTGAACATGTATTTGCAATTGTACTCATTGACCATTTCTCTAAATGGCCCGAAATTGGATTCGTAAACAAAACTGATGCCCACAGCATAGTGAAATTTCTTGATGGGGTCTTCATTAAGGAGGGATTGCCCAAATGTATTATCAGTGACAATGACCCCCCCAGTTCACCTCAGATTTGTTTGTTAACTACTTAAATAGGAACAAAATTACCCAAAAGTCCACATCTGTGTATCACCCTGCTGGTAATGGAGCCACAGAACGCTTCGACAGGGTCATAAAGAGCATTATACAGCTAGCCAACAACAACAATTTAGTATGGAAAAATGAAATTAGCAAAACATTATGGGCATATCGCATTACACCATGCAACAGCACAGGTCACAGCCCATTCGAACTCATGAGAGGCAGAACTCCCATGTCAAAGGACAATGTAGGTTGGTTATCTGCTACCAAAAGAGTTGATTGGTCACCTGACCAAGTGAGACACCGTTTAGAAAAAACACAAGGGGAGTGCAAAGCTCGCTATGACAAGAGACACAGCTGCAAACCTGTACGACTGCGTGTGGGTGATGCCGTACGTGTTAAAATGAGCAGGTTTACAACCAAAGGACACAACAAGTTTTCAAAACCCCTCACTGTAAACAAGGTGTTTTGTAATTCAGCCTTATTGAGGGACGGTAGAGTGTGGCACTTCTCTAGGTTATCCGCATGCAAACCTGGTAGTCCCTCCTTCCCTTGTTCTCATGACAGACAAGAATCCAATGATACACATTATAGTCATGCTTCCTCTGGTTCAAAGGGAAGAATGTGGGATTTCTGGGAGGATGACGAATACGTTAGTCCTTCTCAAGCCACTCAGCAGGCTGCCTCCATGCGCTCTGATGGGCGTTTATCAATCAATGATGGTTGTGCACCCCAAAGAACCAGATTGGGACAACTTGTTGTTCCTCCAAGAAAACTCAATGATTTTGTATGTGATTAAGGTTGTCTTCTGTTCTCCTTGCTTTCTGTAAAGAGGAAGATGTGTTGCATTCTCTCTCTCCCTTTTGTCCCTCCTCCCTTCCCATACCCCCTCTCCCTCCTGTCATCAGCTGAGCGTTCTGGAATGTTGCCAGATGACAGCTGATGACCGGCCTGACCGGACGCTGTTCCTGGTTCTCTCCACTGACCTGTCATTGCTGTGTTGGATGATCTCAATAAACTATGTTTATACAATCACCACTTGATTGTCATCATTACACCTTCCTTTCTATTTCTTTATCACAACCGGGCCACCAAAACCAAGTCTTCACTCTATTCTTAGTTTTACCTACACCCAAATGTCCATCATGTCAAATTCCTATGACTTTCTCTCTCAATTTCTCAGGAGGAACAACTTTCCCTTTTCTTAAGATCAATCCTCCTTCACAAGACAACTCATGTCATATTTCCCAGTATGTAACTAACTCTTTTTTGATAGATTTCTAATCTGGCCAACCTTCTGACTACATTTTAGTCACTCGTTAAGAAGCATATCCTGTTCTTGCACAGACGCATTCTTCACCACAAAGGCTAGGAAATTCTTCTGAAATATTCGCTATACAAAATTCTTCCAAGGTATCTTCAATAGCTTCACTCATAGGTAGTGGCATCTGACTTAAAAAATCTGCAACAACATTCTTTGTTCCTGGTATGTATTGCACATCATAATTATTGTACCTTCCTAACCTTGTGTATACATGGTTTAGCCTCTTGTTTCAATTGTATCTTGTGTCTGAAACCTTTGAGTTTTACTATGCATCCAGTAAATACTGTGGGATTTTAAAAAAAATTTTTTTACATATAAACCAAATTCGTTTTCTGGTTGTACTATTAGTAACAGTTCTGGTAGGATTCAAGGTTATTTCTAAATTACCTTGAACCATCCACCTCAGTACCGATGGACCTGTAACAAAGACATACAATTTGCCCATAGCTTCTCACTTCTTGAACATGAACTTAAGTTTCCCATAACCCACCATCTCAATAGGTTCTACTGTAAACTTTTGGAGTGAAATGTCAGGGTGTTCTAACTCATCCCCCAAAGCATGTGCAAATTTCTCATCCTACACAGCCTTATTCACAATTGTATAAGGAGCGCCAGAGTCAGCTACAATTGGAATATCTACCCCACCAATGTGCATTTCACATGTGGGTTTCTTTCTTGTACCTTTCACACCAGTTTCAATGTTAAGTATATGCACCTCTTCTACACTTAATACGCACATATTTAGTTCAGATTCACCAGAAGAGCCTGTATGACACTCTTCTTCCTGGTCAACATTTTTACTGAGTGCGAAGATTCTACATAGAAGACTTCCGCGTAAACAGCCTTATTACATGCAAAATGGCGGCATGCACATTTGGAATGCATGTTCACGCTGGTCTTTGCGTTCCAATGACTTTGAGAAAGTCATTGTACGAGTCCGTTGGAACTGTTACAGCGCACCTCAGGTAAAGCTTATATCTTTTTGAACAGCATGTACAAACTGGTAGAAGAGAACATTTGGAACTAGTTGAGGCGGCTGCCTTTCGAATAAATAACTGAAAAGTACTTGTGGCAAAACAGATGTAGATCATATTCCAGCACCTGTCAGTAATTAAAGTTGCATGCCGGAGGTTCAAGTGTGTCGGCGGTCATTGCCAATTTTGTAAAAAAAATTCCCACACACTGGTTTCCTTGTGTCTCCTTTATTCACTAAGTCGTGAATCTCCAAACACACATAGAGGAGGATGACAAAGCAGACAAGAACAGCGTGTTTGCCTCTGACTGTTCTCTTAGCCTAACAGTCCCACTTACCAACATTCCAGAATCCCCAGCTGACTGCATCATAATGCAAGTGATGGTTAACCCAGTATGGTGCCCTGTAGGAGACAATTTCCAACAGATTCACCTGAATACATACAATACCATCACAACATCCTCCTCAAAAGAGGTCAGATTCTCCCACTGCCATAAAAAGCCAACATAGAAACCAACAATCTCACTAATTACAGAAAGCAGTGGTCATCCAATTGAAGGAGCAAATCCACACCGACAGCCTCCAACAAATACAGGTTTTGTCAGGCCATGGTACGCACCAAAATAGGAAACATCACATTAGTGGAGAGCAGGGCCAGCGCTAGGAATGGACAGTGTGGGCAGCTGCCCAGGGCCCCGCAGTCAGCCCTCCAACTTGGGGCCTCGCACCAATACGACAAAACCAGGCCAGGGCATGAAAGGTGCCACCTTGTAAGTGCGCCACCTCCTCTGGCCTCACTGCTATGGTGTAGCGATGCGAACCCGAGGGGGAGGGGCAGTCCCAATTGCAAGAAGACACATTCCTCAGGTTTGTCCTGCAATTAAACCTGCACCCCCCACCCACGCGAAGGAACAGCATGATGAATATTGCCTTCTTGTTTAGCTCCCAGGCAGTATTAACCCTCTCTGTAGATAAGCAACCCAGACATCTTCAACCCTTTATGAGCTGTTAAGAGGTGCTTGTAGGTGGCTGAGAGGGAGGGGTTGCAGCTTCAGGGGCATCTATTGAGTTGAAAACAGCCCTGAATGTGTCATGTCTATGTAAATTAGAGGGGCCTCGCACATTCCCTTTCTGCCCAGGGACTCAAAAATCCTAGAACCAGCCCTGTTCTGCTATACCGCTTGGCTACTCTCTACACCACTGACAATCATGCCATCAAAATATGCTCTCAACATGCCATGAATTAAACGGCAGTATAACTAAGACGGATCGATTGTTAGAGCTCCAACCACCCACCAGTAATTTACCTTTGATGTCCTATCAGTTCTCAGTGACCTTCGGAGTAAGAGTACTTGTTATACCTTGATTTCTTATAATGCATCCTTTCCCTGATTACCCATTCCCTGCTGCTCAGCCAGTATGAATGTGATGTGTATGTGGAATGTTAGAATGCTTGATGAGGTAGAGGAATGCTGGAGTGCCTGGTGGAGTGGAAAGAGAGACAGTTGGAGTGTGTGGGCTGAGCAGCAATGATGCTGCTCCTGGTGGGGCTCAACATTACATCTTCTACTTACCATCTAAACCTGACCTGTAACTAAGCTTAAATAGACCTCTTACTTGTTACCTACCTCATGGCTACCTCCGGACTTCTTTTGGATTGCATCAGTACTCTAAAGCTTAAGTCACATCCCATGGGGCTCACCCTGTAAACAAAGTCAGCCACATGAGGCTTCCTTCATACCCTTACACTAAAAATCCATGACTACCATGCCGACATTGAACTATATGCGAAAGTCCCCACTGTAATTTACGTTTACAGAAAGCACCACCGAGAACGGCGGAAAGGGGCGCAATTTACTGGGATTAAATGAACGGGGTGTGAAAAGGGCAGGAGTTAGAAAGTTCGCTGTGGGGACAAGAAAGGGAAACATCTGGTTGATGCTGCGGTCAGAGTCTGAATGACAAGCCCCGTAGGTGTAAGACTGAGTAAGAATCTGGCGAGGAAGTGGCAGGACTAGAGGGGTACTCTATAACGCTCTGTGTGCCCCTATTCTGAATCGTTGTTGTTACCCGTGGTTTCGTTTTACCCTCTCATTGCTCTGGTCACTCCTCGGTTCAGGCAGAGACGTTCACGGACCCGGGTGGTGTGCACTCACCTCGAAAAGCTCCGCGGTGGCGGCCATGGGGGTAGACGGTGCGGCCTGTCACATGCTGGGGCTCTGCGGGACTCGGGCTTCTGTGTGCAGGGCTCGGCCGCTCCCCCTCTGTCAGCACTACCGGAAAGAACTGCGCGCAGAGCACAAAATAGAACCTATGCGCAGACAACACAGACACCTGACCCGGAAGAGGAGCTGCAGGACCGCACCAGAAACAGGAAGAAGCTGTGTGCTGAACACGGGATAGGCACTACTCTTACCGGTGTACGGCCGTGTCTCTGCCATGCCTATCAGGGGGCTCTGGATCCTGAGACCTGGGCAGAGCGATGGAGGTCCCGGCCTCTTCAGCAGGTAAAGCAGTCACCGTGTTGGTGTGAACCTGTACTGTACCCAGATGGATGGTGGAAGTGAGAGGCACTGCATACACGGAACCGATTACTGTTAGGATGCCTAATGTTCGTTGTGTGGTGTCAATCTGATCCTCGTTTTGTGGTGTCGATCTCATCTTCGGGGTCGAGAGAATTTTTTTTATTTCAAGATTTTGATAGATTGATTAATGGCTTTGGTGCAGCTGCAGAAGTGGTAGGTCCGAGTTCTTGGTCATATTTTGGGAGGGTCATATGCTAGCTATGTTTGTTCCACTATGTGTACAAGCATGCTCATATCGCCTAATTCTGTAGTTTGGTCGGAATTGCAGCAGCTACATAAACTTCAACCCGGACTGTCATCGTTTAATAAATGACATGTAATAATAACACTAGACATACTCACATTCCCCACGTGTGTCAAATTATGTGCACACTTACCCATGGTAGATAGAACTGTACCCAGTACCACGCAGTTATGTTGACATGCCAACGGCCGTTGTTTTTGACTTGCATCAATGTTGGAACCCATTTTGCTACTGGGTTGTGTGTGTAAAGCTCTTCTATTTACAAGCAAGTTATATGTGATAAAAAGGCATTGGTAGGTGGCCAGTGAACGCTTTGACAGGGATAAGTGGCACCAATAACCAGCACTACTTGTACTCCATTGTAATTGTTAAACAAACCTGGACATATTAGCTATATGTAACAAAGACTGGCATACGGGTACCTTCTTAGAAGTGTTTCACACCCTCACATACCACAAAACCAGTCCTGGGATGCTTGTTTCCGGACTAGGGAGGACCTGGCCTGGCAGTTCGGGCTGGACTGTTCCCATGGGGAGCAGGGTCAAGACTGACTTGCATATGTCTGAGTTCAAACTGGAATAGCATGGTGAGCAAAAAACGATGAATTTAGGCCCAGATCTCTGCACTGGGGGTGAATCTTTGACATTGTTCAGCATTCTGTCCATCAATTGTTCTTTTCTTTTAGCAGTTAAAAAGTTTTGGGCTCAGTACTCTGTGTTTTAGCTACTTATATGAGCAACCAGGCATACATGTTCATGGCTGTCATCAAGGTCCTGGATTTAGGGATAAAAGACCCCTTGGGTGAGCCGAGTGGTCCTTGAACCAAAGCAGGGGTCAACAACACTTGCTTATGTTACCAGCGATCTCAACTCTGTCACTAAGATTGATGCACGCACTTTCCCCTAGCTAGTGAGCTCATTAATAATTTTATAGGCTGCTTATTTTTTTAGCACCTTTGACCTGATCAATGGATATTGTACTCCACTCCAAAAGGCTTGTTCCACGTCAGGGAAATGTCTTTTTGATTAAAGAACCCTCTAGCCATGTTCCATAAGTTGGCGATCATATTCTCCATTATTTGGCACCTGCCTGGAACACATAGCTGTGTTCAGTGACACCTGCACACATCAGCTGGTTCATTTCGAGAATGTGATAGTGGTACTGAAAAGAGCAACGACTGCAGTCAAGGCAACCAAGAGCATTAGGCAGAGCTCCATTGTCGAGCTTGGTGAAGAGGGTTATGGAAAAGAGTGACCACTTAAGTCCTACATTTAGGCCATAATGGATTGGGGGTCCCCGGCCACTTAGCCCCATGTGCGGGCATTCTTAGACTTCACTTGGTACTACCAGAATTGTTGTTGAAAACTACAGCTCCATCATTAAGCCACTGACTTCCAACAAGCCGAGAAAGTGAACAGTACTGTGGATTGCCAGCAGGTCTTTCACCAGGTGAAGAAGGCTTTGTATGAGCACCCATGTTTGAACCACCAGGCTTCCGTTATCCTTGCATTGTGCAAACTGACATCTTGGCCGATGGCATTGCCACAATTCTCTCCGAATTCAATGAGCAGGGATGAGAATACACAGTTTACACCAGCAAGTGGTTGCTGCCCAAATGGATATTCGAGGAAGGTCAGCCGATTGGATGAATAAGACTCTCCTCTCCCAGTAGCGAGTAGCTTCTTTGTTCAGACTAATCTGGTAGCGGTGAGTTGTAAGTGCACATTTCCCAGACAAACAGTGCAACTGTACCATCCTCGCCACTTTCCTTTGTCTCTGAAAGGGCCTTTTTGTGTTTTTTGGCAGCAGTTTGTGTAGTGCTTGATCCAGAGGAACTTTTTAAACTTCACATTGGTGCTCCTCAGTGACACCCTTTTAGTTTGAGCTGGAAGGAGAGACCCTCCATTAGCCTCCCACCCTGCATTCTCAAATGTATAGCCCCCCCCCCTCTGCACAAGTCTTGGCTAGTGACAGCATGGTTATAATTTTTGGAATGCAGGAGCTGCGCTCAGGAGAGGTACCTTCTGGCTTCAGCATTTAAATTGTCAAGATGCTTGGACCAGTTGAAGCAACTTTGTCTTTAATAAATGTTTGCATTTGAGATGCAAACAAACATTGTGAGCTTAAATTTTTGCAGTAATGCTCGCACTGATCAGTACATTAACACACCATAAAAGGTATTGATACACCAGTCATCAGGCTTACACTTAGCTTCACAGGCATTTATTTTTGTAATTGAGACAATTGCAAGATGGAGGTTGGCTGCTTCCAAAGAGGACAACTCAACCACCCAGTTCTTGTTCCACTTCTAGTTGTTTCCGTGGCTGTCTGAAGGACTTCAGATCAGAGAAACACCCTGTAGGGTATTCTCGACAATCCCAGGGAAAAGAGGGTGTTTCTCTGCATACTTTAGGTAACCAAAAGCAACCCTTACACTCACAGAGCTGCAGAAGACGGAGAAATGTTTCGTTTTAATTTGATTCAATCATCAGTGACAATTTTGCTGTGTCTGACTGCTGAAGTGTGTTCTCCTTCATGATATTATTATGCTACGTCAGTCAAGTTTACAGGGCATCTTGGAAACATGAGCCACCTAATAAATGTAACAAATTAACAGAAGTAAATAAGAGTGAGAATATCTGAACTCTTCAAGCCCCTCAGTCGCTGACGCTCCAAATGGATCAGTCTACGGGCATACTGCATAAGTTTATAGAATTCCTCACAGGACAGTTGAAGTGCCTCATTGGGCAATAAGCAAAATTGTGCCCAGATCAGCTCAAATGATTTTGCCTGTTAAACTGCAACAGTCAATATATGACTACAAACGAGTCTTAAAAGGAGACACCTGGAAAGCTTGGCAAGTATTTTGAGCCTGACACATGGTTTGCATGAATAAAGCCTGCATCTGTAGACCGTTAATAAACATTTGATGGAAAAAAAATTGACCTGAAAATAAAAAAGTGAAACAGTGTTATGTACTTTGGTGGCTCCCAAGAGTGTTCATTCACTTAGTGATTACTGAATGCTGTCACAAAAGAAAAACCTAATCAGGCCTTCTACTGTAGTACTGCACAACTTAGAGTCTTTTACTTTTCAACGTCGTAAATGCTGAGACACAGGCAGCATTTCCACTGCTTATTGGCTAATTTGATGGTGTGGGTCTCGGGGATTGTTTGCAGTTTATACCTTGAATCTTTGCCTCTTTGCCTTCATTGTCAACATTTTACTTATTTTGTCTGAAGTCTGTCAGTTTTTTATTACTTCTGGTGTGGGACAGTTACCCCTCCCCCCCCCCCGTACTAATTCCAAACTGGCAATTTTTTATCTTATTTTTATTACAGTGTGAGTCCGAAGAAGGGCTCTGAGACAAAGGCATTCTTTCAACAGTTAACTCACCAAAATTGGGCAATACAGTTTAATCTGTTAATTCTGTGGGGTTCGTATTTGGCCAGATAGCTTGCACTCTTGATCTTCTTGTGGACACTGGAATAGTTAGACCCAGGTTAATCTGTTGCGAGCAGTAAAGGTGGACACTTTGAAGGTGTTTGGTTTTTACCAGAGCATTCATGAGGATTAGAGCTTTTGCGCACTGGATGACAAACGTGCTTGGGCTTCTCTGACTATTGCTAAAGCTGCAGCATGGAACTCAGGAGTGCTAATAATTTGATAGAACATTTTTGACGTCTGAGGATGATTAGAGGTTAAACGTGACAAAATTGATGAAGGTGCATACGCAATCTTGATATTCCAGGAAACCTGGTTAGTGAAGCCCCCCTCTATAAATCTATGTTTCTGAGCCGCCCTCAATGACACTTAAGGTTGTCCCTCCGGAAGTGTTGTGCATTTCTCAAATCAACCTTGAATCCCTCTAAATTCCAGCCACTTTTAAAAAGCCAAGGACGAGGCAGAGTTACAATGCTGACCAAGATAGCTGCAGCACGCAAGAGTTCCACGATTGGGTCCCCATGGTGAATTAGTACGTCACGCCAGGCCATCCTGACGGACCAACAATGGTGAGCTTGGGCGTGTGAGCGGCTGGAGCTCCCGTGTTGAAGGAACCCAGTGGCTGAGGGAGCGAAGGAAGCCTGCAGAGGGATGATGGTCTAAAGATGGTGCAGCGCAATTGAGCCCTCGGGAACCGGCAGCTCTAAAGCAGACATTTAACAGCCAGGGCCCTTTACCATGCGGTGATCACTATACTCCTCGATACCAGGTGAGTGAGGAGCGCCTATGTGCTGAAAACACCTGGATGCCCTTGAGAAGACACTGAGAGGTAGAAGGCCTGGGATTGTGGGGCCTGCATGCGTTTCTTCATCTCGGGAAGAAAGGTGGTGGAGGCACAATCTTAGCTTACCTGATTAACGACACAAGAAGCCTTTGCCACATCAAAACTAGGACCATTTGCTACCTGGCTGATGAGCTCTAACTAGAGCAAAACCAGTCCTAGGTTGTTTGTGTTTCGGTTCAGGGAGGACCTGGCCTGGCAGTTCGGGCTGGACTTTTCCTATTGGAGCTTAGAGCAGGCTCAAGACTGATTTGCATAAGGCTGGGTCCAAGCTGAGGTGGCATGGTGTGCATAATAACAATGGAGTGGGATACAGCGCTGAGTAATTGCCAATGGCAGAGATTAATTCAAGCATTGCAACCATCACTTTTTTGTATACTACAGTTTGTTACCCAAAGTGGGACGGGTATGCTCATACGTGAGTCCCACCACGCTGTGTCACTGGAACCAAGCAATACCTGGCTGATGACCCCTAACAAGGGCAAAACTGGTCCTAGATTGCTTGTGTTACGGTTCAGGGAGGACCTAGCCTTCTAGTTCAGGCTGGACTGTTCCCATTGGAGCATAGTCAAGACTGGTTTGCACTGGGCTGGGTCCAAGCTGAGGTGGTGTGTGCAAAATATGTTGGACTGGGATGTGTACCGAGTGATTGCCAGTGGCTGAGATTACTTCAAGCATCCCACCCATCACTTTTTTGTGCACTTTTGTGGCTTACATTATATAGCATTTGTGCACAGGGTAGACCTATCTCCCATGATATATAGGCACTTGTGTGGTCACTATACCTAAAGGAAGGAGAATACAGGAGCTAATAGTGAATGATAATATAGGCAACTGGAATTGTCTACAAATGATATATTGCTATATCACAAGCGTGAACACTGACTCCTTGCACATGAATACAGACACTTAACATCCCTGGAGGGATTACTTATGTAAGACTGTTTTCTCCAATGCCAGGTGAAGCACCCTGTCCCTTTATTTCCATGCTTCCCAAAAAGCATACTCTGAGAAAAGTTATGGGTGTTTGTAGAGAAAAATAAGACACAGAGGACTCTCATTCGCTCCCGAATGCCTCTCCTGCAGATGTCTCATAGTTATGGCTTTGACAAGAGCAGACCATTTAAGTCTGAACTTATGGAGGAACAGAGGCGGCTGATATTAAATGGGAACTTAATACTCTACAGTCAGACTAGGAGAAAAATTGCAGTGTTGAAAGCAGATATTAATTCAGTGGGCACTAGGGTGGTGGTGGCAGAAGGGCACATAGAAACACTGAAAGAGAAAAATTCCATCCTTATTGATAAATGCATTGCCCTCCATGCACAATATGACGCCTTGGTGAGAAAAGTCAAAGACCTTGAAAACCTCTCGAGGAGAGACAACTTATGCATATGTGGTCTCGGCGAGATGACTGAGGGCTCAGACCTGGAAACTTTCATCACAGGCTTCTTCTCCAAGATATCGGGAGAAGACCCAAATCACATTGAGCTAGACCAGGTCACTGAATTGTGCAAGGTTGGGCTGAAGCCCCAAATATATCAAGAGATATCCTTGCAAAGTTCTACACTTATCTATGCAAGGAAAATATATCCTAAGTGGCTAGGTCACTTAGGCCTCGAGAAATCTACTCGACCACTCACAATAGCGAGTCAGAATATATCGGGGCGAGTTATTTTTAGAGCCTACTGCCCCCGGTCTGGTGAGATAGCTCAAACATGCTCAGAACAGGTGTTCTACTTACTTAGAAATTGAATGAGCAATGAAGATTCCTTTAAATCTTTTTTTTGTTATCTTTATCTTATCACATTTGCTGTGCATTCAAAGACAGAAGTCAAATGTCAGCTTATGTCTTCTTATAAATTGCTCTAATTTTATCTTGGAAATTGAATGTTTACAAAATCCTCTAACTTTGCAGTCCGAGAAAGAAAAGTAAAGTGAACTGTCTGACAATTGTACAGTTGTACGGGCAGTGTGAAATGAAAGGCTGTAGGGTCTCATTTTGTTTCTAACACACAACATTTAAACAGGTTGTAAATGCACTGTGCAAATATTCCAGTAGAAATCACTTTTTTAATAATTCTGAAGTGTGATGGAGACAGAGGTTTTAACCCGTTTACCGCGGCGGCAATTCCGCTGCGGTGCGGGGCGTTCCATTGAGTGGGCGGGGCCGCGTCGGCCAACGGACGTGCGCAGCACTACGGAGGTAGTGCTCGCGACGGCCGTTGGCCGACAGAAGCAGCGAAGGGGTTAATACGATCAAAATCTATTTACTTGGTTATGTGCAAATTATAAATATTTGCTGCAACCCGATTTCCATACATTATCATTTGAATGCTATATGGCTATTTCAATAGAAATGTGCTGTCTGTAATTGACAGTGTGCTACCACATTATGCTTTAGTAATATATTTATTAAAAGTGAGAGTTTGTAATCATGAACTGAGAAACATTCTTGCCCGGCCCTGATTACAGTGCTATTAGTGAGCTAAGAGGCAAGTCATAGGTAATTTGTATCTTATACATTGGCTATATATAGAGCAAAACTTTAGTGTATTAAATTAAACGAGTTTTTGTACAGCAAACAAGCCAAACTCGTATATGTGAAGGTGCTCTCATATGTGATAAGGAAGAAAAGGGCAACTTGGTGAAATAAAATATTTGCCTAGGCTCACACAATTTAAGACCAGTTTATTAGTGAAGTGCATTACACATAGGCCGAGTAGATTATTCAAGTCACTAGACCTCCAGGTCTGGTCAATCAATCAATCAATCACAGAATTTGTAGAGCGCACTACTTACCCGCGAGGGTCTCAAGGCGCTGGGGAGAAAAAAAAGGGGGGGGGGGTGCTGCTACTGGTCGAACAACCAGGTCTTGAGTAGCCTCCTGAAGGTCAGCAGGTCTTGGGTCTGTCGTAGGCTTAGTGGAAGGGTGTTCCAGGTCTTGGCGGCGAGGTGGGAGAAGGATCTGCCGCCGGTGGTTGTTCTTCGAATGCGAGGGACGGTCGCGAGGGAGAGGTCGGCGGAGCGGAGCTGGCGGTTGGGGACGTAGAAGAAGAGTCGTCTGTTGAGGTAGGCTGGGCCAGTCTTGTGGAGTGCCTTGTGTGCGTGGATGAGGAGTTTGAAGGAGATTCTCCTGTCGACGGGGAGCCAGTGCAGGTTCCTCAGGTGGGGGGTGATGTGGCTGTGGCGTGGTACATCGAGGATCAGGTGTGCGGAGGCGTTTTGTATGCGTTGCAGTCGCTTGATGAGCTTGGCCGGGGCTCCTGCGTAGAGGACGTTCCCATAGTCAAGTCTGCTACTGACGAGGGCCTGGGTGACTGTTCTTCTTGTATCTGTCGGGATCCACCTGTAGATCTTGCGAAGCATGCGGAGGGTGTTGAAGCAGGAGGAGGAGACTGCGTTGACTTGCTTGGCCATGGAGAGCGTTGAGTCGAGGAGGACTCCCAGGTTGCGTGCGTGGTCGGTGGGTGTCGGGGCTGCTCCCAGTGTCGTTGGCCACCAGGAGTGGTCCCAGGCTGAGGGGTTGGAGCCGAAGATGAGGACCTCTGTCTTGTCCGTGTTCCGTTTTAGTCGGCTGATCTTCATCCAATCGGCGACGGCCTTCATTCCTTCATGGAGGTTGGATTTGGCGGCGAGGGGGTCCTTGGTGAGGAAGAGGATCAGTTGAGTGTCGTCGGCGTAGGAGATTATGTTGAGGTCGTGCTGTCTGGCGATGCGTGCGAGCGGGGCCATGTAGATGTTGAACAGTGTTGGGCTGAGGGATGATCCCTGGGGTACGCCGCAGATGATCTCGGAGGCTTCGGATCGGAATGGTGGGAGGCGGACTCTCTGGGTTCTGCCAGCGAGGAAGGAGGTGGCCCATTCCAGGGCCTTGTCTCGGATCCCTGCGTCGTGGAGGCGTGCGCGTAGAGTGCGGTGGCAGACAGTGTCGAAGGCGGCGGAGAGGTCGAGCAGGATGAGGGCTGCGGTCTCACCGTTGTCCAGCAGGATCCTGATATCGTCGGTGGCGGCGATGAGGGCAGTCTCAGTGCTGTGGTTGCTGCGGAACCCTGATTGGGATGGGTCCAGGATGCTGTTTTCTTCGAGGTATCGGGTTAGCTGTTTGTTGACGATCTTCTCGATGACCTTGGCTGGGAACGGAAGCAGGGAGATGGGCCGGAAGTTCTTGAGGTCTCTCGGGTCCGCCTTGGGTTTTTTGAGTAGGGCGTTGATCTCTGCGTGTTTCCAGCTCTCTGGGAAGGTCGCAGTCTCGAAGGAGAGATTGATAATGTTGCACAGGTGGGGTGCGATGGAGCTGCTGGCTTTGTTGAAGATGTGGTGCGGGAAAGGGTCTGATGGGGAGCCGGAGTGTATTGTGCTCATGGTCTTGATGGTGTCATCGATGTTCACGCTGGCCCAGGCTGGCAGGTGGTCGTGGTCGATGGTGTGCGGCGGGTCTGGTGCATCGATCTTAGTTGGGGCTGTCTGGGTGTTGAAGCTGTCGTGGATGTCGGCGATCTTGCGGTGGAAGAAGGTGGCGAGGGAATCGCACAGGGCTTGCGACGGCGGGATGTCGTTGGTGTTGGAGCTGGGGTTGGAGAGTTCCTTCACGATGTTGAAAACATTTTTATGATTTTTCGAGGCCGGCCGCTAGACCAAATTGCAGAGGGCCATCATTGCTCCTTATTTCAAGACATTGCGCCATCTACCTTACGCAGTCAACAATAACTCCTACAATACAGATTATCTAACCAAAACAACATCAGATACCATTGGCCCTTCCTTTAGGCATTGCATTGGCATGAACAACAAATCTCTCCAATTCTCAGATCCCAGGACAGCTGCTCAAGTCCTGGGACTTACCTGGGAGGACCGAGAGTCGACCGAGCAATACAGTTATAACACTGGACCATAATCAGCATGACAGATGCCGCACCCAAAAAGAGCTTGAGCATCAAGGCATGATAAGGCTCCAACAGACCCCAATTCAAAGTCACTTGCATAAACAACTTAATGACTCACACAAGTTCCCTAAAAGGCAGTAACATTTTCTCAAAGTGATAATGGCCACACCAAGATGTGACACAAAAGACATTTAACAATCTCAACCCCCACAGGAGATTAAATAGTACGTTGCACCATGAATGGACCAGCTCGAATGGTGTGAAACCCTCCCTTGGAAGAACAGGAAGAGGCTTTGTCGTATAGACAAAGGCGTCCAACAGACTGTGAGAAATTGTTATGTGTTCTTCAGCATAGTTTTGACTATTTGGGATGGGGAGGGTGGAGAGCGCAAGAATGGCTCACACAGAATGTATATTACGTCAGCAATGGGGTTTACAGGAAATGCTTTGACAACACTCCTATCATGATGTACATACATCAGTTACACACAACATGTGGCTCCCCAGGGCTACTTTCAATATGACAGTACTAATCATGCTTAGAATACTAACACTAAACGTGAAGGGGCTTAACCTCCCTAATAAATGCAACAAGATTTGGCGAAATATGAAGCACACAAAACATGACATCATAGCTCTTCATGGGAGGCACCCACAACGATCTAAAGAAATGAAATTTAAACACTTCCCTATAGCATTTAACTCTTTAGGATCCTCTAAACTTAATGGGGTCATCCTCTTCATACACAAAACCCTACTTTTTCAAAAACGGTGTACTAGAAAGACAAAGAAAGCAGGTATCTCTTTGTCAAAGGCACTATAGTAGCCCGACTGTTGACCATAGCAGTACTCTATGCACCCAACTCAGGCAAAGATGACTTAATGCAGAGAGTAGAAGATTCCCTAATATCTTTTGCAGAAGGCCCAATAATTATTTTAGGGGACTTCAACGCGGTCTGGGATCCTGAGTTAGATAAAAAAGGCACTAATACCCCGCATTCTGGTGCTTTTTCGAAAAAAATTAAGAGTAAACTTGGGGAACTCAGCCTACATGACATATGGAGGAAACAACATGAGCTAGATCGAGAGTATGCATTTTTCTCAAATGTCCATCGGACATACTCCCAAATCAATTACATATTCATTAGCTCCCTCTGATTGTCGATCATATCTCAATCTCAGATAGGCACAATTACAGTATCATATCATCGTCCAATCTCTATCGCATTGGAATTGATAAACAAATCCAGGCAAAGAGGCGGATGGACCTTCCTTTCGTCCCTGCTACGGGACCATATACTAAAAGAGGAACTTGTAACACATATATTTAAATATTTTCAGGACAATAATACTCAAGCGGCCTCACCAGAATATCTTGGGTATGCCCTCAAGGCAGTATTAAGGTGTGTATGTATTAGTAAGCATTCCTCCTCAAGAAGCATTGGCTCTACTACAGGGAACAATTGGAGTCAGAGTTGGGGATGGATAGGAATGCAGAGCACACCCTACGCATCAAAAACGTATAGCTTTCACTTCGATACGCAGACAGATCCAAAGATTAGATATGAATAAAGCCGATCTCTCACGTTTAAAATTAAAACAGTCCCATAACGCACAGGGTAATAAGGTGGGCCCCCACTTATTTTGTTTTCTGAGAATAAAACAAGAAAAGGCTTTTGTGAAAGAGATATCACTTGAAAATGGCTCAAAATTCACAAGGGAGGAAGACAAACTGAAATCCTTTCATACTTACTACACACACCTTCGCTTTGCAGAACACACTTTGGCACAAATACAAGATGCATATATTGCAGAGAGTAGGCTACGCCGAATTACAGTCACACAAAGAGATACCCAGAAGCTCAGATAATGAAGGCTCACATTGAGATAGCAATTATAATACAAAAAATCTATAAGGGCCCTGGCCGAGCTAGACTAGGGGCCTTTTACAAAGCTTTCCAAAAACAACTGGTCCCAGCCTTGCATGTTTCTACAATTCCTTCTTAACCACCAAGAGAGTTACTCCCTCCATAAACAAAGTCATTGTTACACTGCTCCATAAGCAAGGTAAATACCGAGGGAGCCACGGGTCTTATAGACCTGTAGCGCTTTTTAATATCAATGTTTCACAAAAATCCTCGCAATACAACTAGAAGAGATTTTACCGGGGATCATTCACCCGAATCATTTGGGCTTTATTAAAAATAGACCGATTCATGACAATATCAGGAGGGTAGACCACAAGGTCTAGAAGGCGAAGAAGAAGGCAGTTCCAACAATATTAATTTGCTTTAGATGCAGAAAAGCCTTTAACCGCTTGGACTGCTGTTTACTAGCTCCGATGCAAGAGGGGCTCATATTCGGCCTCAAATTCCAAACCATGGTGCTGGCAGGCTATCAAGCTCCCAACATTTAGAATACTACCTAATGAGGGAATTGCGCTGCCATTACAACTCCAGCGGGGCACCAGACAGGGGTGCCCCCTTTTCCCTCTTCTTTTTTCCCATAGCATCAAACCTCCTGCCGCACACTTGCAAGCTGACAGAGAAATATCATTCCTTCATTTTGATAAAGAGGAACATAAGGTAAAGTTGTTTGCAGACAATGTATTACTAATTCTTACCAGACTAGAGACATCACTCCACAATTGCAACATCACTTAAACATATCTGGAAAGGTGGCGGATTTTAAGATTAATGCAGCAAAATCTGGAATTCTTAACCTCACCCTTTCATCAACAGAAGTAGCAACAGTGAAGAAACACACTAGTTTTCGATGGTCGACTAAACATATTACATATCTGGGAGTGAGAATTATGTCTATATATAATCTTTACACAAGTAATGTACTCCCCTTATTGTGAGTTACACAGAGAGATCTTGAGAACTGGTGGATTCTCCCGGTGTCCTGGCTAGGGCAGATTAATGCACTTAAAATGACTGTCCTACCTAGGCTGTTATATATATTTCAATCCCTGCCACAAATCATTCTGAATAAAAACTTTACTCCTAAAAGGGCTTTCTTAAAATACATGTGGGGAGGAAGGAAACCGAGAGTACCATACAAAGTACTCTGTCTCCCAAAGGAAAGGGGAAGATTGGCTTTGCCAGATATCAGCACCTACTACCTAGCATCTCTATTACGCATTCTGGCTAATTGGAGTGCCCGGAAACCCGTGATACCATGGCTTCACATGGACAGGGTGGTGCAAGGTCCCTATTTGTGGGAGTTAATTTGGCAGTCAAGAGACCCCCTTCCCAAAGTTAATTTAAACACCCCAACATGTACTACGTTGCATGTTTGAGACGAGGTTAATGACAAACTAGCCTTAAACACAATCCCTCTCCTTATATAATGATTCAGACCTAATATATGGTGGCTATGCCTAATGTCTTCACATCGATCCCTAGTTTACAGTAGTATAAAAGGAAACGCAATATGATGTCTGTTCTACTTGATGGTCCTGTCGTGGTGCCAAACACCCAGCCTGCTCTGGTGCAGATCAACCACACTACAGTGTAATGCAGTGTAATGTCAATACACAAGCAAGGCACCGAAGCGCACACAGTCCAGTTTACATTTCATAGTGTTTTCTTTCTTAAGTTCCAACTTCTCAGTAGTTAATTTCAGTCCAAAACATAAAGGGTACACAGTTCTTATTTAATTCAGGAACACTTTTCAGTACATCAATGTTCACAAACGCAGCAGCCGACATGTGTTTCGTCCTCCTGGACTTTTCCAAGGCTTATTTGGATCCCAGCAATGGATTTATTGGTATGGTTGTGCCAGTAAATGGACAACGTCATGCGGCGATGCTCCCGGTCAAAATGCTATCCCCCTTCCCAGCTCGTTTTGACTCGTATTTAATATTGAAGTAGCCTGGGTTGTTTGAAACTCCACTCCCCTCATGTGGACGGCGTTCTTGGCCCCATTCTGACAAGGAACCGCAGGCTTATCAGGGTCCTGCTAATCCATGTATCGGTGGATTCTAACCAAATTAGAAATGTGGAGTTTCAAACAACCCAGGCTACTTCAATATTAAATACGAGTCAAAACGAGCTGGGAAGGGGGATACCATTTTTACCAGGAGCATCGCTTCATGACGATTGTAAAAGACTTGATGAAACTGAAAGTCTGTGATACGCTCAACTTGTGCATTGGGTATGCAGTTATAAAGAAAGCCGACTCCATGGACTTGCCAGCGATGGAGAAATTTATTAAACAAGTCACATGTGCTAAAGGGACTATTTTCAAGTTACACCAGCTACTGTTAGAAGAGACCCTTCTATGCGAACACCCTTACATTAATAGGTGGCACGCAGTGTTAAGAGAGGCTCCCAGAGATGACCAATGGTGACACCTTTGGAGAAACCATACATTGCACAGCATTCTATGTTAAAAAAGCACACTATATAAAGGGCTGTATGATTGATATATGCACCCGGTGAAACTCCATAGATATTACCCTAATGCCAGCCCACTGTGTTGGAGAGACTGTGGAAACCTGGGCGACTTACTTCATATATGGTGGTCTTGACCGAAAATACAGGTCTTTTGGGGGAGGTACAAACTGCAATACGGAAAATACTGAGGTATCCTGTCTTGGAAAACCCATCCTACATCCTGTTTGGAGTGTCCACGATGAACCTGCAGTATCAGTGTAAAGAAGATAAGTTGCTTTTATGTAATTGTCTAGGGGGAAGCAAAAATTCCCAATGCTGCAACCTCCAAAAAGAAAGACACTCAAGGCCTCAACCAGTGGCATGCCCGATTATGGACACTTGGGCAATGAAGAAACTCACCTGGGGCACATACAACGATGCTACAGACTATGAGGCAGCCTTAGAGAATCTGCTAAACTATCTGTCGGAGCGAGCCCCAACACGGGCAATACCACCTAGACGTAAAGCTGTGAAACTGTTCTGAAAGTGCAAACCTTGAATACTGGAAAAGCGAAAAGATCTAGACATACAACAGAAAGAAATGAAGCCTACACTGATGTGGTATTAGGTACCAAGTTGTGACATCTGAAAAACCGATAGCATGTCTGAACCTTATAGAGAACGCATACCTGGTATAGTTTTTCACAGGAGGGATGGAGGGAGACAGTAAGGCATTTCTTTTACAGTTGTTCTTCACCTTTTTTTCAATACTATTGTAGAAGGAATAAGGGGAACATTTGATTTTATATCCTATCAAATGCTGAATGCATGACTCCATCTCCATTCTGAGCTGATTGTATTACATCACTGAAAACAAATAAAAATGTTGTTGTTAAAAAAGCCATCATCATAAGGCCCTATAGTAGGGTTGGCCCCGGAGGTTATAATCTTGAATAGTACCTTAGGCCAGGAAATGTGAGAAGCACTTAATGATGATATTTGAATGGTGGGAACAGATTATCCCTCTATCCTGATAATTATGGGTGGTGACTAGAATGCAACGCTTCTGACAACGACCATTTGGGTGACATGGAGAGCCAGCAAGTGCTATTATTCAGAAGCATATGCTCTATTCTTTTTTGTTTCATTCTTATTTTATTTACAAAAGTGTGGCAAAATGAAAATGCATTCAAACATCAGTTTAACAATTTTGTTTGAATATATTTACAGTTACATGACCACCATCCAGAGAATGTGACGCTGGCCAGTCCCAAGCCTAGAATCTACAAATATTGCATCTGTATATATTTAATCTGCTACCTTCATTACCCCTAGAGTCCACCACACTATCAACTTCAGGAATCATTTCTTGAGCCTTCTTTTAACCATATCTTTCATAAATGTCATCCTTTCTTTCATTTGTTGCCATTTTCCCTTTGTTTCCTATAACCATTGCCGTTTTTGCCGCCAACTGTGGACATGTCTTTGCTCAACCAGAGTTCTAGCAATGAACATTAAAGGAATGTACTAAGGAGCTGAACCTGATTCCCCCAGGGAGCAAATTGGCTTTCACAGATGTCTAAGTATCCCTCCGCAGGATTTGCCTAGCGGTATTTCATTTGGAATTGCACATTAGAAGGCAATTTATATGCCAGCTTTGCAGATTTCTGCATGGCATTCGATCCCATGGGCCACTGAAATTTAGTGGCAGAAGCTGGGTGATGGATATTTCATCCTCTTTACTATACTAATTAAGTAATTCCTCTCAGATGTTTTGACACAGGTGAAACTGTACAGTAAGAGGCAGATGACCAGTAAAACTCCCCCTGTATATGGGCTTAAATAGGGATGTGTTTTATCACCCTTGTTATTTGCACTATTCCTGATTAATGAATGGACTAATTCACTTTAATTCACTCTGTGGTTGGCATTTCTTGTGCCCTCGGTTAAAGCCATGTGACATGAAATTTGCCCCTGTTGTTAGGATATCTAGTCCAGGCCCGTGGTCCAATACCACTACGATTACTTGTGATATGAAAATTGTGAATGTGCTTTTAAAAAGACAACGACATGATGCACATAATTATCTTGCGCTAAGCATCATGAAGCTAAGAAACACCGAACTCTTCCTATGATTAGGTAAAAGGCGATATTCACTTTGTTGCTCCAGGCTTCGACTTTATATTCATTGAACACAATTATTGTAGTTCCACCCAACGCTTCTTTTTTGAAGCAGGTTATTTCGTAACCACTAATTTATATGTTTGGTTTTAGCTGATGCAAATTTGTTGATATGCTATTGATTTGGATAATTGTTTTACGTGGACTATTTTTCCTAAATAAACAAACGTTGAACTGATTTATCCCAAACATATACAACCATGCGTGGGCAGTCCCATGCCATGATTCTAGTACAGAAGGTTTACCTTGCAAGTACCCGTTTTATTGTTTTGCCATGTGGCTCTTGCTTGGATAATGTAGATTTTGTTCATGAAAATGAGAAAGCGGCATTAAATTGACATCTCCCTCTTTAAATTCCAGAAGCACTAAAGACCTTCCCTTTAATTCAGACCATACCAAAATAAAGCAGCCAGACTTCTGTTCAGTTAGAACTTGATGAGCACAATAAGACAGCCTTATAAACTTTTATTGGGTTCCCAGAGGAGGACTGAAGTGCATAATATGTTACTGTTCACATAAGACCCATCTTTTAAACTTAAAAATATTATTCTTGAATATATAAATCACATAGTCTACCTTCATTGTTCTGGCCTTTCCTAGGTACCAAGATTCTATAGACATCACTTTGGACTGCTTGTGTTTGCTTTAATGACTCTAGTAATGTGGAATGCCTTCCCCTTCTCCTATAGAAAGATATGACTATTTGTTAAGTTCGGAAGAAGCAGAAACGGTGACGTGAGCTTTAGAAGATGTATTGCAAAAGTACTCGGCAGAGCAACAACACTAGCCATGCATGCCAGTGACTAGATAGCAGTGTCCATTTGCTATGAAAACAATCTGCCACTGTAACATATGACGTACCGAACACAACACGAGCCTATAACTTTCCATTAGACATACGGATATTAAGTTAAGGCAGATATAAAACATGTCACAGATATAACACACCTCCCCTTTATATAACAAAAGGAAACACAATTGAACAAACAAAAATAATTAAAGAAAGTCGTCATGAAACATGATAGCGACTATATATTGAATGGATAGAACACAACGTAATTTTAAAAAATAGGGTCTTAATAGTTCTAGAACATTTTCTAAGTGCAAATGGCACCTCAAAGATAGGTGAATGTTCTCCAAATTCACATCTCTCATTAAACTCAGATGAAAAATCCCCATTCACACTGAAGCAGCCTGGCACGTTAGACAATGGACAGTGCTCAGCCTCACTGATAACTGCTGTACCATCATTAGAACCAATACTGTGTTCTTCCTGTTGAATACCAGCTGCTAGGTTTGGGAATGATCACTGATATGAAAATGAAGAAACCTTGTGATTGTGACCATCAACCGTTCCTTTCTCACCCTCCTTCAGCTTCACAATCCTGTTTTTATCCCACCAACAACAATCAACCATCTGGACAGAACATCTGCTCACTCTCACAAAACGTGTGGGAGGATAAAATCTAGCTCTACATTAGGAACAATATGAAAATGACCGATTCTTACTCAGTCGCCAACTTTCAACTCCATTTCTTTTGCATGCTTTTCACGATTTCTTTTTTCTTTTCTTCTGCACATTTTCTACACGGTTCTTCACTGCAACCAAATCTATCACCTTAACCTTACTAGCAATATAGCCGGGAACTAATCTTGAGCCTGGTTCCTTAAGCCTCTAAAGTTTGAAAGGACTGCTCACTTTGATTTACTGTGGTGTGATGTTATAGTTCTAAACCCTGTCCCTGAGTGTGTTTTACAGATCTAATTTAGAAGATGTTTCAAATTGTATGGTGTCTTTCAACATCCTGTTCACCCTCCCTACCAACCCATTACTTTGGGAACTATACAGTGCCACTGTATAATGTTCAATCCCTGCAGATGAGAGAGACTTTTCCATCTGACAAGACAAAATGCACACGAGTACATAAATAACCTTCAGCTGTAAACAGTTTCTCACTAAAACAGATGACGCCTTTGGCGGTTTTTTCCCTAAGAAAAGCATAATGCATCATTTTGAAATGGAAATCTGCAAGAGCAATTAGAAACCTATCACCTGAGGCAAACAATTTAACAGATCCACAAAGTTTATTGCCAGTTTTTCGGATACACCTTTGGGGAATTCAGTGGAGGCCAATGGTTGCATGTAAGCATGCAAACGTGTATCTGCATTAGCACACGAAACACAAGATCCCACAAAATATTTATCAGAAGTGTCTTATTTGTGGCCACAAGTACCTTGCCTAAGTCTTTTCTTTGTGCCTGTCATACTTTGGCGCCCTTCATGTGCAATAGAAATTAACCTATTCTGAAGATTGCTTGGAGAAACAACACACCCTTCATTAAGAACAAATTATCCTTCAATGCTGAGCTCATCTTGAATTTGTGCATACAATTGTAAATCTCCCTCAAGATAAAGCACTTTGGGCCACCCTCATACAATATGTTTCTTCACATCTTCAAGCATGCTATCAACATAGCAGACAACTGTTCACCATGGGTGATAGCATAGGCATAGCCAAGATTGTCACTGTAGGTCAATTACACATCCATTGGAAATCTAGAGAAGAAATCCACCTTAGTGTTGTTTTTTCGTGGAACAAAACAATTTAAAAGTTAAATTCATGCATGCAAGACAATAGCCTAACAAGTCTTAGGGATGCTTTCCTCATACAATTTTCTCCCACTGTATAGAGTAGAGCCTTGTGGTCAGTAAATAGAGCTAATTTTTGTTCCCATAGATAAGCGTGGGAGTATTCCAAAGTACACACACATGCAAGTGCATTCCCCTTAATTGTGCTCCAGTGTTGTTCCAAAATATTTAGTGACCTAGAAGCAAAGGCCAATGTGTGCTTTTTGCCACCTATTGCATGTGTGAGTACAGCACCAATACCCTTGGAACGTACATCAACAGTTGTTATGCACATACTCCCTTTAAGTTACAGCTGTAGTGCAGGTGCATTAAGAATTTATATTTTAGTTTTTTCTAATGCAAGTTTTTCCACATCTGTACAATCAAATCGTTCCCCCTTGCGCAGTAGCTTCTTCAGTGGTTCCGAGATGACTGTGAACCAATTGACGAAAAATGAAACTTATTCGCAGAGACCCAAAAAAGACTTTACTTGATTAATACCTACTGTCTGAGGAGCATGCATGATGGCTTTTGCCACCTTTTCTTGTGCCTGATACCCTCCACAGATAAAAGGTGTCCCAGATACTCCTAACTGTTAGTTAAACATTTACATTAAGCTTCTTTTACTGTCAAGCCCCTACTTTCTAGGATGCCTAAAATGTGAACAAGAGTGCAATTGTGCTCCTTAACAGTGCCAACAAAAATCAGGATTTCATCCTCGAAATGCATGTACTCAACTCTGTCCTCTAAATAAGTTGTATATTAAGTACTGGAAGACATACGCTGCTGAGGCTAACCCAAAAGGTATCCTCAAGTAGTAGAAAGCTCTGAAAGGAAAAATGTGGTAAGTGACATTGACTCCTCTGATAGGGGAACTTGGTGGTATGCGGACACACACAGATGGTTGAAAAATATTGGTTGGCACTAATTTGTGGCAACATTTCATGGGTCCACAGCAATGGATGGGAGTCCACTAAAATATTTTTGTTGAGTGACCTAAGGTCTGCGCATAGCTCCATCTCTCTTCTCTTGTTTAAAAAATATATATTTTACTTGCTCTCACTGGCGTTACTCATTCTGATGAATTCACAGGTTCAATTACCTTATCAGACTTCAGTTCATCTTAATGTTGCTGAAAATGCTTTCTGATGCTCAAATGTACCTTTTTGTCTTAATGGCAAACGGCCATGGCAGAGTCTTTTAAAATAATGCAGTGTTCATATCCCTTCACACAGCCCAAAGCATCCTTGAAAATCTCCCTGTGACTGTTCCCAATTCCATAAGATTTCTTTAATCTAAAGCTAAAAGCGCTATAGAACATGCAGTGCCGGGTCACAAAATCATACCAAATGCACCCGATCTCTCCAACCTAGAATATTGTTACCCTTGTTAGCTACATATGCTTTTGTGTATATTTGCCTGTCTTTGTCTAACAGTTTCCCAGAAATAGCCTAACATATCGATTTTGTTACAACCGAAAGCGATTGAATTAATATTGGAAGATACTAACCGTACTCCTTTCCATTCTTGAAGAAAAAGTTGATCCGAGATTATTGCGATTGATGAATCCTGAAGCAACAATGACCCTCAAATTGACCTTACCCATTGCAACCTGACACACAGGATCATGCTTGATTGTTTTGTCTTGCTGTGCAACCTCTGTAACAGATAATATTAGATAGCCAAGTTGAGAACCTCATCTAGACCTTGTTCTTGTACTCTGTTAATGTGAACATATTTCTGACCATTTTTATACTGTTTAGCGAAATGCCCATCTATTACACATTTATTGCATTTCTTATTCAAAATAGGACAATTGCTAAAGTTCGCAGAATGAAATCTAGGTCCGCAACAATAACGTGCATCCTGTTTGAAACTTCCCCTTGTCTGTCTTACTGTACTCTCTCCTCGGACTATATACTCAAGTTAATAGTATGAAGTGTATTGTCAAATTTATTCAGTTCTTCCATCGCAAAACTTTCATTACCTTTGGCTATAGGAATAGTTTAGAGTAAAGTGGGGGGTTTGCAACATAACTGCTCTTGATTTGTTTGTTTTTTATTTGTTTTTAAATAAAATCAATTTACCACCATTTGGTCTTTCAAATAATACTCCAAAGTGGCATCAAAGTCACACACTGATATCAGAATTCTTAGTTTACCCAAGTAATTGTCAGTTGACTCATCAGCCATTTGCTTCCTTGTATAAAATCTGTTCCTTTAAACAATTATGCTTGGATCATCACTAAAAGGCAGGCTTAACCCTTTGGCATGTTCAGTACAATTGTCCCATTCTCTGAATCAAGAGTTCTCTGGTATGATTTCAGGTAAAATGAGCAAAAATCCTTTGATTCTCTGAGGCATGACAACTGTATGATATGGCCACTTTTCTCTCTACAACAAATTTCTTTGCATTCATTGCAACCAAAAATTGTGCAAATGCTCAAAGCCATTCCATTTAATTAAGCTCCTGGCATTTGTAAAAATGCAGCTGATGTAATGGCACTTTGCCTGACTGAGTCTCCTTGCTATGCTTGAATGAATGAAGTGGTTGTAAATTAATTGAACTAGCCCTGACACTTATTCAAAAATGTATTTAGCCACTAAAGTCAGTGCAATTACTCACTGGCTTCATTAATACAAAATATTATAAAAGGTCTGCCTTTAGTAAATCCCTCCCTATCTCTCTTTGTTACCTTAAAAGCAGTGCTTCTTGTTACAGTGAAGTAGGTTGCTGAGGTATCCAAAATAACTAAAATGGCCACCTATTTGATGATATAATATGTTGTCTTCTTTCCTTAGGGAGTAGAGCTTGTTTTATCCCAGCATACCTTACTCTTACTGCTTACACACACCAAGCGAGCAATGTTCCCAAGGCTATGCAAGCTTGGGCTCATGCTGAAACTCCTCACGGTGTAGCATCTTACCCCCACAAAACAGCATGCCATTAAAAGAAATTCCTGCAATTTGTAGACATTAGCACGACAATACAGTGGATAGTGCCAAATTGGAGTTGAAATCCGACGACGACTAGTGAGTGATGACGTGACCGATCCACAATGGCTATCCCACTTGCTGGGTTCAAAGTCACTTGTTGAGTTTGGAAATAAGCAAAAGAAACGATTGATGGACAGAATGCTGGACAATGCAAACATTCACCCCCAGCCACAAGGATCTGGGTTTAATCCATCATTCTTTTGCTCACCACACCACCACAGTTTGGACCCAGCCATGTGCAAATCAGTCTTGACCCTGTTCCTTGTGGGAACAGTCCAACCCGAACTGCCAAGCCAGGTCCTCCCTGGACCGTAAACAAGCATCCTGGTACCGGTTTCAGGGCATCACCCTTCATCAGCCAGGTTAGCTTGAATCCAGTGGTGTAGTGAGCATGGGACCCACGTTTGGGCATACCCTTCCCACTTAGGGCGACATATGCAAAAGAAACAATTGATGGACGGCATGCTGGACAATGCAAACATTCACCCCCAGTCACAAGGATCTGGGTTTAATCCATCATTCTTTTGCTCACCACACCACCCCAGTTTGGACCCAGCCATATGCAAATCAGTCTTGACCCTGTTCCTTGTGGGAACAGTCCAGCCCGAACTGCCAAGCCAGGTCCTCCCTGGACCAGAAACGAGCATCCTGGGACCGGTTTCAGGGCATCACCCTTCATCCTCCATGCTAGCTTGAATCCAGTGGTGTAGTGAGCACGGGACCCACGTCTGGGCATACCCTTCCCACTTAGGGTGACATATGCAAAAGAAACAATTGATGGACGGAATGCTGGGCAATGCAATCAATCGCCCCCAGTCACTAGGATCTGTCCATCAATTGTTCTTTTTGAGTTTGGAAATAAAGCAGAATAACAATGCCAGCCATGCCACTGATCAGATCAAGATGTCCGTTATCTCTGGAATACTTGATTTGTCACTTTAACGTCTGACGTGCCGAACACAACATGTGCCTAAACATTCCATTAGGCATACTAATAATAAGGGAAGGCATATATGAAACACGAGACCCAGATACAACACCATTGTCTTCTGTCACAAAAGTTTGGAAACTCGCATGCCATCCCCCTTTTGACCCTCTTGCTAAAGTCTACCAATCACTGTCCTGCGCTACCCTTTTCCAACCTACCGCCTCTGTCTTCTGAAAAATCTGTTAGATATACAGTAATAAAAGGGATTACAATGAACACATTTTTCTTGTTAACATGACTTCTTTTTTTTTTCTTTTCAGGCGTTTTCCCACAGTTGAAAAAAGAGCAAAAGTCTTCAATGGTTCCAGCTATGTGAAGCTTCCAGAGGATGTTGTTTTTATGAATGCTTTGTTGGTTGAGCTTGGATTAACAGATCAGGACAAAAGCTTTGTTGAGAATCGAGATAGTTGCTCTAAAATTATCAAAACATCTGTTTATACAGTTGTTGTAGGCGAAGGTAACCTGTGGCCTGCCCTCACCATTCAAAATAATGATTTTATATATGTTTCCCTTCCCCTTGTTGAGCAATCCTTGAAACCTCAGCCACCGCTCATAAGCATCCATGGGATATCGGAAGCCTTCTCTCTCTTATCAGGACTAATGACCTATATGAACGTATGTCGGAAAAATGAGGCAGAATTGTCTGCAAAGCTGGAACAGCTTCCTCTTTTGCTCACGCATGCCTGTCCCTTTGGAACACCCTTAGACACAAACTTAAATGGGATAATGGATATTGTGTCTGATGCCTCAATGAATCATACTCAGAAGCAGCCATCATGGAACACTAGCAAATTTAAGGGAAAATCTCAGGTTAAAGTTTGTGTCACTGAAAAAGTGAAGTCCATGCAATATGACAAGATGGATGCCACCGATATGTGGCAAGTGTGTGGATCTGTAACCTGTAAGGTTAGTTAATATCTCCAATTCATCTACTGTCAAAAGAGTTTTTCTACGTTTAGTGTGAATTATAGCTCAGAATATAGCATTAGCCTGACGTAAAATGCACATGTGCCGGTAGTTGTCATGAGAAGTTAAACACACTATTGAAGTTGTCAGAACTGTTTGGGGACTACAAGGAAGACAGGGACTTCTGGGCTCCAATTGAGTCAGTTGAAGTTTTCCTGTGTTGTACTGATCATCGCCTACTGTTGGACTAATAAATGATTACCATGTACACCCTTTTAGCACATGAGTATAAGAGTAGCAAAGCAGAGCAGTTCAGGCCTTACTCAGGCAGATGCTGTGGGGTTAGAGACTTAGCAGTCTGGCAAACATAAATATTGTAATGTCCATCCACTTATGTGCCCGGCAACGTGTCCCACCCTGACCGGCTTTCTCTTCCAGTGGCTGGCCAGGAGCAGGAGACTGAGAGCACACACAGCGCCCTCTAATCCCAGAGTGGGGACCTCTAGGCACTTTACTAATAGAAGTAATTTTGAAATTTCACTTGTGTCCTCCCAAAGATGGCGGCATACTTGGAACATCGAGCATCAGATATATGATCTAGATCGACACTGAAGGCGATTACCCACACCTGCGCCTCTTGATCACACCTGCAAGTGATAATTATTACTTGCTTCAGCATATATACCGCCTCCTCTGCTTCCTCATTACCTCCAGGTTGGCACAGAGGGGTAGGCCGCAGCTTTCCTAGTGTGCTGGACGCCCTGAGCATTTTGAATAGTTCTTACTTTATGTACCTTTCTCCTCGATTCCAGTGCTGACTAAATCAGTGCATAGAGAAGTTTTTGTGTTTTAAAGTGACAGTTTTCAAACCTGAATTTTAAAACATTTATGCATCTCCCCCCACCCTGACAACAATGCCAATAGTGAACTAAGAGGCAAGTCAGTTGTTATGTGCACCTTCTGGCTGGCCTGGGCTGCTATTATATATGGACAGCATTATAGTTTATTAAATCAAACACAGGAGAAGGTTTTGTACAGGGCACATCCTGAAGTCATGTATTTTGTGGTCCTCTTATAAGGGATAATGAAGAAAAAAGGAGCAATGTGAAATAAAAACAATTGCCCAGGATCACACAATTTGATCAAGTGAGGAAGCTGGGATTGATCCCAGGTGCAATTCAACCACTGCATGTGCATGCACCGCCTCATCTATGCCTGCCTTACACCTCCTCAGCCCCTGGCCGCCACACCTCTGGCATCAATTCAGCCCTAGGTCACACCACATTCTGAACGTTTTGGCCCTTCGGAAAATGTTTGCGAGTACCCATGCCATAGAGGCAATCTCTTCGAGCAAATCCTCATATTCGAAATGAACACCAATAGGACAGAATTGTCACAGTTTGGTCCTGTATAGAAATTAACCCAAGTGAGTGGGGATATTGACAAAAAATGAGGCAGGATACAAGCAAGTGTAGTGCCTCAGTATATCTACATTGGGAGTATCAGGGTTGTAATTCCAGCAATTATCTAAAGGTAGGATAGCGCCTCTGTACTCTATTCAGGGGTGGGTAGCATTGGTCCACCAGAGGAAAATGGTACCCAAGAGCAAAAGAGAACAGGGCTCAAGGTGGAAGAGCCTATTAGGAGATGGCATATATAACTAAAGAAAGGATCATGATGGCGAGCCATATATGTAGTAAAAAAGTATGTAAAGTACAGATGTATATGTTTAGGACCACAAACGCTGCCTTGTCGTGGCTGCTCTAATGGGGGGTGTATGATTGAGGGCGCCTCAGTTCTCCAGTTCACACCAGGGAATATCATTGTTGAGAATCAAAGCACCAAGGAGAGCAGTATCAGGCCTTCCACGACTGTTCCACGAATGTCATTTGAGGACTGCCTGCACAAAAGTTAGGATTTCATGTGGAGTCATCCCTGCAGAGGTAGTGAATCTGGATGGATTGCTCAACGCATATCTGTCACCCTATGTCGTGAAAGAAGGTGTGAAGCCTAATTTTCCTAAAGAAATTGTGGAGCTAACAATTCAATCAGAATGTATCCTCTTTGGGTGTGGGAACAAAGCCAAAGCCCTTTTGAAGGACATTAGCTTCCTCTGTTGTGAGTGTCTTGGTGGATAGGTTCACAATCAATTTCTTTTTGTTTGACTCCTCGTCTGCATATGGGGTTCTGACTGTTGCCACTGGACCCGTTTTTTTCTGCCTCTGCCCGAACATCTGTCTAAAAAGGTTGGTTAAAGGGCTGAGGGAAGGAATTATGGGCGCCTTGGGTGAACATACGATAGGGGGTTTACATTGGTTGGGGTCCCTGATTTGGGGCCATAGGGTACGCATATAAAGGTGGTGGTGGGGGGCCATCAATCATCATTACTTACCCAACTTTCTGTGCTAGAGTTGCTACTGAACTAAGTGTTCCTCTTACGTTGATAGTTGCTACTCTCGTCTGTGGTGATATCACCCCCCCCTACTGAGAAATCCTCTTCAATATAGGGGTAGACTTTCTCCCGATCAAATTTTGTGATGCCCTTTTGGAGGTTTGATATTTTTTGCTGCATTAAAAAATCTGTATGCTCTTTGATTTCTGTGGTGATCTCTGCCAGTTTGGATTTGTAGATTGAGATCAATATTCCAGTTTTTAGGGCATTTTCTGCAATATTGATCTTGATTATCAGAGCCTCAGAGAGGCGTATTGATTATTAAGATCAACCAGTCTCTGGTACACTTCCAGGTGATCTGGGACCTCACACATCTAAAGATGGCATCTTCTAAGAAGATACATGGTGCATTTGTCATTAACAAGCCATTGGGAGAGATGTTGGCTGAGGTATTTAGTCACGATTGCTCCGTGAAGAGCTATTTTTACATGCTTTTTTTGGAAGCAGTAATAGATGGCTGTCTGAAGGGTGGTTCCATAGGCTCCCAATAGTGATGGTGTTCTAAGAATTTCAGCTACGATGTCATCGCCATAGCTGAGGCCCTGGTTGCCATCTGTGGTCAGAATAGTGTGGATGGGGTATGTAAAATCCTGCCTGAGGGATCAGGTGTGGTCTGTGGGAAGGTGGAAGAGAGCGTAACATCCCTGTGTAGTCAATCTGGCTCATACAGGGTAGATAGCTAGTCTGCAGCTTCTGGAGTAGTTAGACAATATCCCTCCTCTGGTGCGCCGTACATGAGTCAGAACACAATAACAGGGGCACTGGGAGCACGTCTAGGTCCAGCATACACGGTCCCCAAATGTATGTGGAGTAAGTGGAGTATGCAGTTCCTAAACGAATCAGAAAAAGAAACAGAAAAGCCAGTAGGTCAGAAGGGGTCTGAGCAAGCAGATCGGAGGAATCTGCTCAGAAGCAATATCCCTCACACACCCAGATGGGTGTCGTGCTTCATCACTTGGCAGCTCCTCAGTGGACCGGTGCTGCAATACCCAACAGCCCCTCGAGGGGGCTCTTTGCCAGATGTCTTTTAAAATATAAAGATGCTTAACCACTTAGGTTAGTGTACAGCGTCCCGCGCTGTGAACGAGAGACAAGGACAGCCCAGGCATTGCTGGAGGTATGCAGGGATTTCCTGATCCTTACACCCCAAGTGGGGAAATCTTCTGTGTCTGGCCTTCAGGGACATGATGTAAGCCCAACAAATTCCATCACCCTTAATGGATCAATTAGCCCACACCAAAGTAAGACTTACAAAGTCAGAATGAATCATGAAGCCTGCAGGTGTCCGATGAGGGCCTAGAGTTGGTGCATGGTGTTGCCCACCATTATCTGCAGGTTTTAGCGATGCTTACAGCTGCAAAAAAAGGCCGATCAGACCATGCTTGACATCGCTTCACAATCTGTCTTAGTCATTTAGGGTTTCTTCTATATCGCAAACGTTTGGGATGATTGAATCATGGGGAGGCTCTCTGCTCTGGGTATCCTCCCCAAAGTAGGCCGCAAGTCCAGGGGAGAATTGGTTTACCTGTGCATTTCCAGGACCGCATTTGACTGACCACATCTCTGGGCACTCCACTCGGTTCTTGATGTCGCTCTCAGTGCTTTTCTCGTATTGTTTGGTCCTATCCCACTCGACTCCGTATTCTTCCAGGTAGCTTGGCTGTTGATCACTTTTGTAAGTGGCTCCTTGCTGTCGGTATACCTTTAACACTCTTTCTCCTGAGTCGTATCTCCTTCCTTCAAGCTTAATCCTAAGCAGTGCTTCCGGGTGGATTGTTGTCAGTCTTTGGGCCTGTTTCTGGGCTGAGAAGGTGGCTAGCTGCCAAAGGCACGTGCCTTGTTTAAGACAGTTTCTTCAGCACACCCATCAGTGCCACCTGGACACCGGTCAAAGAGAAATCTCTATGGAATCTAGTGAACATAGCAAAAGACACACAATTGATGGACGGAATGCAAAACAAAACATTCACCCCCAGTCAAGAGATCTGGGTTAAATCCATCATTCTTTTGCTCACCATGCCACCCCAGTTTAGACCTGGCCGTATGCAAATCAGTCTTGACCCTGTGCCTCATGGGAACAGTCCAGCCCAAACTGCCAAGCCAGGTTCTCCCTGGACCGGAAACAAGCATCCTAGGACCGGTTTCGGGGTTTCACCTCATCAGCCAGGATAGCTTGAATCCAGTGGCACAGTGAGCCGGTACCCACGTCTTCATATTTATTACTGACTAGCTCTGAATTCAGGAGTTGACTTCTCTTTCCAAGAACTGTTCAGCTATCCTTTGGGCTGAGAGAAGCTCTTCCCTATGAGGCCATTACACATCTTTGTCCTCATCCTGCCTCTGGGCAGTAGGGTATGCAGATAGGGAGTGGTAGATATACTGGACATCAGAAGACCATTCGATCCCACCCATCCTTTGGTGGCACCTTATCCACTTCAAAGAGACCTCAGGAATGTTCTGTGGTCTTCCTTACTAATCACATTCCTGTCCAGTAAAGCTCAGCTCTGACCTCTTATCTTGTTGGCCCCTTGTCCATAAGAGTTCCAAACTGAATTCCTATATCCATAAACTGAAGCATGAATAGAAATACGACACGGTTAATGAGAGTAAGATCTTCATTTGCACAAGATGAGAACTGTGCTCCGTCTACCAGTAATATTTGTCAGCTTCAGAACTTCCTACAGCCAAACTCTCAGAATATTTCACACGACAGATCCAGATTTCATGCGTTATTAATAACACCCAACCCTCTGGATCCCTGTAACTTCTGCCCACAAAGACCAGCAACTAAAAAACATATCTATGTACGCTGATAGATTGACCCCCCCAAAACAGACAATTGTATGTATTCAGGGGAGAGAGTTAACTCCACCACATAATCTTTCAAAAGAGATAATGTCCTTCTCATTCTTCTCCCGCCCTCTATGTCTGGGTGTAACTGCACTAATTCCTCCAGACTCACCTTCTCCTAGACATCCATCCTTATCCAGCAGGCACCCCTGAAATTTTGCTTCTACTCCTCACCTTACCGTTGTCCAATACCACCACATGAACTCTAACTGCCTTCACACTTTCAGGTTTGGAAAATCCACTCTCTCCCTTCGCTACCTACTGGCTCTTCTTAATCCGGATCCAATCACAAACCCAGACAAGCACCTTCCTTTAATGATATCCCTTATATTTCTCCTACACCAACTTTCGGACTTCACACCTTTCCTTGTCACACCTGAGTTATAATCTTCCTTTGCCTCCACTCATTGTTAAGCAAACGTACGACCACTCTACGTCTCAACAACATGAAAGATGCCACACCTGTACTGATGTGCACCATGGTGCGTGCCTCATTTCCCAGTTTTGCCAAATAACTTGTGGATACTTCCATTTCCAGTTATCATCCTTTGTGTATCTGATTTCAAATCACTTGATGCTGATTTTTGGGATCAATAATTATATTCATTCTGTTCGCCCCTCCCAAGTAAAAATGATCCATCTTTGCAACCTAAATAGAGGTATTCTCTGTGATTTTGCCCATTAAAGACTTCTCCTGGAATTTTCCCACCACTTCCAGTAATACCGTTCCATTACCAAACATACGCACACTGGATTTAGCAACCATAACTCCAGTGAGATTTTGAACTCGTCCTTCCCAGTCGAGCTGTATGGGTAGCCAGAATCTATCATAATGTGCACATACACTTCACCCCTGTGCACCTCACAAAAGGGAGGATTTCACTTCCTCTCATCTAAGGTCGGACATATCTCTTCTTCATCACAATCCAACTCCTCTGGTGCTTGCAACACAATCATCCACCCATTGTCCACCATTTTCACCATCTTCATTTCTCCCATACTTGCTCTGTATACCTGTGCAAATGCCTCTTCCTATCACATTTAGAGCATATTCTTGTCCATCTCAGACAATTATTTGAGTTGCACACATGCCTTTTATTAAATCATCGAGAACATGCTTTGCCTTTTTCCTCCTTGTGCTATTATAATAGGTAATTATAAATAGGGCTCCCAGTTTTATGGTATTTTTTTTTTTTTTACTTTTCCATCTGTATTTATCCACATTTATTTTGGGTTTTGTGAAAAAATGAAGCTGACACTAGTATATTTCTATATTTATTTAACTAATAAATATGCACTCATCCTTGAATGCTTGCCAGGTTTCAATGATATGAACACTGGCAGAAGATAAATCAGTGCACTTATATGAAAACATGCACATTTCAGTATCAACCTTGTGCATATAAGCCTCTTTACTAAAATTCCTTTCTTTTTTAACACACTTACCTATCAATCCACACAGCTATTGGCCTGGCAGTCATGACAGACCGTATTTAGAATCACTCAAAAAGCAATCCCGTTTCCGTTTTTAGCCACGTTTAAAAATAAATACAAACAAGAAAATAAATGCTTTTCTGTCTGTATATGTCTGTAAAAATCAGTAAAAACGTAAAATAGGGAGCCTTAATTATAAGAGCCCTCTTCCCTTTAAGATCACTGATAATATGGAGAATCTTAACAACTTGAGAATAGAGCATTCTTAACAACTTGCTCCAGCAGAGTAACGCAAATTAAAATCGCCTAGCTGCCATGAGTTGAGCTAATGGTAAGGGGACAAAAGGAGGCAAAACCATCTAAGTAAAAAGGGTCAATCGCCCAGGTTTCTTGTAAACGAACCAAAGAATAATTTCTAGTACTAGTGACCCATTTGAAATTATTCAGTTTACTCCATATTCCTGCAATATTCCAGCACAGTATTTCAAGATTATCGTCCTCCCTTATGGGCTCCTTGTTGCGCAAAATTGTACTGTCAGCCTTCATACTGTTTTCCCATCTTGTATCCTCAGAATTATTCACTATTAAATTATCTACCTCCTGAACTGCCTTAATTGACATTGTCCATCAAGCCTGATCCTGAAGGGTGGTCAAAAGAGTGAACCGATTCTGAGTGCACACGGGAGGGAAGGAAATTAGTGGGGCAACATCCACAGAGGGTCGTTTGCGTTGTAATTGTCAATTCATTATTTCCCCAGCACCCTGCCATGACTGATGTCTCCTCTCCCACAATGGCAGGGCAATAAAAAATGCCTAAAGGTACCACCGCAATGCCATTAGCATGTGGCAATTGGAGTGCCAATAATGATAGAGATTTTTCCTACATAGAATGCCAACTGGAAATTGACCACCACGCAATCGGGCTAGCGTTGGGTCGTATCCCTATCTAGGGACCTTTTTCACCATGTTCATGCCATCCAGCAAATATTGAAACCTTCAAACTCCAGGGCTTATCCAGTGCCAGACTTTATTACTCAGTTCTCAATATACTTGATCTGACCTGTCTTTAAACGTGGTACCCCTTTTAGAACAATCGCCAGCAGGGTTGCTTCCGGTGGTAAATGGAGGAACGAACTTCCATTACATAAGTCATCACAATTCCTTTTCCTTCCTTTACTTGCATGTTGTACTTTTGATTATTCAAGATTGAAGTTTGAGATCCGACCTCCGGGGAAGAGTTTATTCCCCGCAATTCTACACCTGACGGAGCCTCGCAACTAGGATTTTGCCTAAAACAAGGTGCTGTATTCTGAATACTTGTATTCAACGCACTCTGGAGCAGGCCTCCCTCTCCCAAGTGTGTACTGTGTCCACTCTTCTAGGGATTGTTAAACAGGATATTGACAAACATGCATATAAGCCTCCAGAATATCAGTCCTTTTAAGAACTTCCCCAGATGAATCTTTAATAAAATGTTCCATCGCTCTAAACATGCTGCTTCCCATGAGCTCTTGTATATGTTTCATTAATGCTGTAACATCCTCTACTTTTTGGCTGAGACTGTTCAGATCATGTTTCTATTCAACCTTCCGCATCACTCCCCTGTATGACACAGAACCTAGATTATCTTTCTTTTAGGGCTCTGTGACACTTCTTCTTTCAATTTCTTAGCCGGGGGGTAAACAGGCGGCGTCCAAAGGGAAAGCTAGATCAATACAAAGCATGGTTAGTTGCACTGGGCTGTTCCATCCTGCTTTCAGCTCAGGAGATGTAACTTCCACAGGGCTGCCCTCGGTCATGTTTGAGCCTTCTTTAGAGATAACAATGTCCCTCACTTCCCATTAAGTGCTAACTAACCTTTCCTCAACACTACAAATTTCCTCATTAATCACCCCCCATTGCATTGGTTAAAAAGGTGACTATACTGTTTGCTGAGGCTTTCTCCTTTCGTAGATGATTTCCGTCTCTCCAGGTCACAAACTTCCTCACCCAAAAGGAACATGGGAAAAGGTGTACAGCTAAAGAGAGTGGGCCCAGCCCAGCCTAGCCTCTTCAGGTGCAGACTGACGCAGTCCCCGCCCGGGCACATTCCGCACAGCAGGATTGAATATTGCCTTCAGCGCTGGGAGAGGTCCCTACTCGTGCTGGAGGCCAAGTGCAGTCTGTTCAATCAAGTCCCCCTCCTGCCGCAGATGTTACTGCCTCCAACACAGAGCACGTCCCCTTAGTTGTTGATTTCTCCGTACTATTGGTGAGTGTCCTTCAGCATCAGGACGCCTTTGGGGTATCAGTCGTGCTATATAAATATATTTTATTCATTCATCATTCGAAGATACTGACATGTCCTTCATGAAAAATACATCACTATCTATTCCCCAGGCAATTACCACTCCCTCTCCCAGTGTTGGATCTTTAGCAGACAACAGACGCTCATGTTCGTTTTTGCTATCTTTTTTAACTATTTGCTTCTTTTACCATCATTGCGTGTAACTCCTAAAGTTTTGGGTGCTACTACTTAGTCATCTATGGGTTCCCTGGCATCTGCATTCGTTGTAAGAAGAAAAAACTAATTTGTTTTTTAAACTGTGCATATTTAAAACTACATTCGTCTTTGTACTGTACCTTTTGTCCAACGTATTATCACTGTAGTACTCCTCAATGCCGACTGGGCCCCCATCACCTTCCCTTATTGTTGCTTTAACTCTTGGTGAGTGTTTGAGAATATTACAACCAACCAGTTCTAGCCAATGCCTAAGCAATAGCTTAATTTTTGTAATTAAAACATCTCTATCTATGGATTAACACTAAATACGGAAACCCTCTTTCCACTGTTGGCAAACAGGGAGAGGAAGGCTATGGACAAAAACAGCGCCGGTGAACGAACACCCTCCATGGTTATGGCTGCCCTATGGTTGGTTAGGCTCCTCAGAACATCCTTCCTTTGCATATGTGATGCATCTGTGTTGGTCTGTACCTGTTTATATTATGTCCTGAAATGCATACCTAATCTGATTTGCTGCCCCACAGTTGCATAGATTTACTAGATAGCACTTTTCCTTTGCATAAGGCAATTGTTTCCATAGATGTCAGGCATCCTTTTCGATCATACCTGCTTATGTTCAAAAACGCACACTCATGATGTGCACTGTAGAAGGTTTCCTTCCAGAGATGTTAGAGCATAGATCCCTGGTGTGTGCTATTGTAGAAGTAGACAAGGAGCCAATATGTGCACAAGTGTGAAGGTTATAGGGCTACAGCAGACGCCGCTGAAGCTTCAGAAGGAGATCATGATAAGCAGTGTGTTGGCAACGCACCTACATCACAGGTGACCCAAGTGTAGAAATGCAAACTGACGCTTGAACTGTGTGAAATTGCAACACAAAACTGTGTGCCCATTATGTTTGTACTTTTTCCTTGACAGCAGCTTATCTTCTATGACATCATACTCCATTTGATGGTGGTACGTTGCATGGCGTCTAGAAACCTTCCAACGTTAAATCACCAAGGGAATATCCTGATCGAGTTCCCTCACCTCTTATATACCAGAATGATACCAGGATCAGAGCAACTACTGTTATTTACCTTTGTCTATGATGTAAGAAGGTGGCAGGCTGATGGCGCTGTCAAACTCGTCACCAGGGAAAAGAAGCCCAAAACTGTGGATATGGGCAAGATCTTTATTTGCATAAGCTTTGAATAACAGTATACCAGCCACAGTCACTGGTAGCAACTGTCCGGTTCAGATCATCCCGCAGCCAGACTCTCAGAACATTCCACATGACGGATCCAAATTCAGCACGTCATTGATAGCACCCAAAGGCTTATATTCCAACAAAGCGCTACACACTACAAGTTTATCCTCTAGCACCTATGCAGATGTGGTAATCCCAAAAAGACACTGCAACAATACGCCCATGGATGGATAGGTCAGGGACGGTGTTAAATCTCAAGTTCATGAGGCAATGTGTCCCAAGATGAGGCACAACATTACAAAAATGCAGTCAGTTATATAAGGACAGACTCAATAAGTGAGTTCCAAGGCAAAATTATAACATTTCCAAAGATTTATTACAATAATTCAAAGGGTATAATACAGAAATTGTAAAGTACAGATACATAAAGTCATTGCCATGGAGGCACTCAGCAAAAGGGCAATACCGAATTTTGAACAAAATCTAAATGGTTTTAAGTCCCAGTGAACAGCAAAATCAGTAAGAACTTGGAAAGCATCCCTAATAGTTTTCAGCAAATCAGAGCACAGTAAATTGGGGAGTCCTACTACTTTATCACCTAAGCACTATCCCACTACGAGAATATTGATTCAGCCATAGCGGGCTGAAATAATTCAGAGAATGCACAACAAACTAGTTACAAACCAGCAGTGAGTGAATGCAATACAGCAAGCAGGTGGAAATAACCTAGAATGTTGTAACATTAATGAGCCCATGTTAGAAAGACTTCTTGAGAACGCCATTCAGAAATAACCAAACATGACTTTGCCAGAATATATGCAGCAGAAATAATAAACAGTGAACATGCACAGTGAGACATCCATTTTTAAAAAGATGGCATGAAGGCCTAATTGAGGCCTAATAGCACAAGACTAGAAAATGCACTTTAAAATGTCATAGCAAAAACGTTTCAAAGGCAATAACATCAGAAAAATGTATACATGTGATTTCGATTATTGATCCATATTCTGCACTCTGTTGTTAAAAACTCCCACACAGAGTTCCACAGGTTCCACATAGATGTGGCACAGGGCTTGTGTGAAAAGTCACTCAAAGACCAATTTTAACAGGAGAGACAAGTCTGCACTCTCCAACCACAGCTAACAGAAAAAACCTACTCTTCCACTTATCAAAACTGCTTTCAACACTTCCCAAGCTGGGACGATGCCACTAGTTACTGTCCAAAAATGAGGTTGTACTTGGGTGCCCCTCTGGACCACGACGACCCATTCTGAGTCTCAAGCCAATGTTCACATAATGACTGTGGTGAAAATGCATAATTGTAGCATGCATTGCAGAAGAAAGCTAAGACCTACAGAAACTTACTGAACGTACAGAAACGTACTGTAAAAAACACCTCCTGCCTGGGCTTTATGCTCCACCAGCCATGCAGGAGACCTTCCTGACCCAACAGAAGTGATACAGCATTTTGCTTTCAAGGTCAGTCAAAAGCATTATGTGCTGCCACACAATATAGCAGTGGTATGTATTAGAAGCTAGAGGTGGGCATACCAAAGAATTAACAAGGAGAGCCGAACCAGCTTAGCTCATGAATGAGCCAAGTCAAAAAACGTTTGACATGTTAATTGTGCAATTAACATATTGTAGAAATATGATAAATTTCTTCAGAATTCCAAAAGTGCATTTCTTTAACATAGGGAAGCATTTCACCTTAGGACATCGGATTATATCATTGCATCACGAGACATTTATTAAAAGTGATACCTTATAGTTTTTAACCATGAACGTGTTCAGCCTCAGAAGCGGTATATTCTGTCCACTAGTGTGATGTCGTGGTTTGCCTCATCATAGGGTCTTGTTCAACTTAGTATCCCGTTCTCCAGGTGAAAAACCATCCTCCTTCCTGGAGGTCAACCTTCTATGTTGAGACAGATGTGACGTATGCGTGAATTAAAATTATCCCAAGAAGTGCATTTAATAAAATTAAAAAGGGTTGGGGATAAGGTGAAAAGAAAGGCGATGTCATTAGGAAGAATTACTAATCCTACACATCTAGTTCATCAGGTCGACGTGTTTCAGCCATTAGTAGCCCAGAAATTCACTGTTCAGTTCAGATAAGCTTTATTCGATTTCTGCAAAGGAAATCACGAAAGCAGATGCAAATAAGACAATAATATTTACGTGACTAAAAAAATCTCATATGTTGACATAGATAAATATACAACTATTAATAAAATCTTCTCCAGCATCTAGTTAAAAGTGCAGCCTGATATGCATTCATAATTATGTTTACGAAAATTCATAATATAATCGATTTCCTACATCTAATTACATTCTTTAAAAAGATTGCAACAGACCTCATAACATAATCATTTTCTAGATATTGGAGAAATAAAAATACCGGGCAGCATTGCCTAAAACCATACAGCTTTAAAATTGCAAAATCCACATCTTTGTACTTACAGAAATTCACTGAAAAAACTAAAGGTTACACAGACGTTATGGTTAGGAAATACATTTTTAAAAAACCTTAGAAATTCACTGGAAAAAACAAAGGTTACAGAGACTTTATAGTTGGGTTCAGATTTTATGCACACAAAACTATAGAAATTCAGCAGTTAAAGACACCTGAGCTAACTATAAATTACGCCCCCGCAATGCACTGCTTATGACCTCACATATTACATTACTTGTGACATGGTCAGTGACCTCACTGATGAGATCATCCAGCAAAGTGAACTTCAATATACTCCATAAAATACCATTTGCAATTTTTTTTTTTAAATAAGAGAAGGAGACAGCATATAGTTCACAGTAACCTTATCAACTACTACACTCACTTATCACCCTGCAGAGAGCACTCAGCGGATAGTCCTGTCTCTTCTGAACCACTGCTCTAAACACTAATGGCCAAAGTAAGACGTCTAACCATACAGGCTAGTCTATCACAAACCACCACAACAACACCATTTGTCAACCTGGAAAGAGGTTTTAGTGCAGGCACCAGTTTTACACAAACCACTAGAACACACACCCAGTAGAGAGGTCTTAGCGGACAGGCCACTGTGTCACAAACCACCAGTAAAATTATTCTTCATCCTGGAGAAAGGTGTCAGTAGAGAGGTCAGGCTATTGCAAACCCCTACTACACTGAGCCATCACCCTAGAGAGAGGTCTTAGTGAACAGACGAAATTTTAGCAAACTTCTACTACACTCATTCATCACAAAGGAGAGAGTTGTAGGCAAAGTGGTCAGTATGCCCTAAAACACAACAATACTCAGCAATCACTGTGAAGTGAATTCTCAATGAAAAGCTTAGTCTGTTGCAAAGCACTACCGTACACATACATCAGTGGGGGACATATGTCAGCATGATGGCTAGCTCACTCATTAATAGTGCACCCACTTTAAAAATGGAATTACAGTTCAGAGAAATACTAACTCTCATTAGTACAGAAAGACTAGTAATGGAACTAATGCAGTATATATCTTTCAGTGTCGAATATTTTACGAAACACTCACCGGATGATGTCCTTAGTGAAGTAATAAGTGATGTCATCAGTGATGTCACAGACCATGTTATGAGTGATGTAATATGTGGGGTCATAAGCAGTGCATTGTGTGGGGCGTAGGTTATAGTTAGCTCAGGTAACTATAGCGGCTGAATTTCTATGGTTTTGTGTGTGTAAAATCTGCACTTAGCTTTGACGTCCCTGTAACCTTTTGATGGGATTTTAACTGCCAGTTTGAACCCTTTTAGATGGTAATCAGGCTGAGTCTAAAGGAGGACGCAGCTTGGGTGATCCCGGAAATTGAAATCTCTCCCATTAAGAAATGGTCCCCTTTAGCCGTTCAGATTTAAGCCATGACATTAAATCTAGGACTAAGGGCCTGTAATGGCTCATCCTGTTCTGACAAGTCAGGTATGCACACATACAACAGGCCAAATCATACTAGTTTAATTGAGTACATACTCTTGGACGTTAAACTATGGCACAGGTTGATTGACATGGTTGTGCTTCCATGCAATGATAGTGATCATAATGCTTTATTGCTCAGGTTAAGCCTTCCCATTGGAGGAGCAATTCACACCGAAGGTGACCCCCGTGATGGTAGATTGAGGCTCACGAGTAATAGAAGGATCAAATGGAGTAGTGTGAAGCCCTCACAAGGATTCACTAGCAAGATCTGTAGTCTGTTTGATGATGGTATGGAAGATCTGGCTGTGGGTGACCTGCTAGGAGCTATATGTGAGCCAATAGGGCAGATTACGGAGGTACACAATAAGTTGTTTCGAAACTCGAGGAACCTCTTTTACACCGAAGTTAGGCAACCAATGAAGAGGAAGTGTTCACCTTCATGGTACAACAAGCCCTGTAGAGAAGCCAAGACTAAGTTATTCTTGGCTATTGAGAAACAAGACAGGCTGCTAGGCGATCTTACTATAAACTAGTGTCTGAAGTTAAATGGGATTGGGAGCGGGATATCTGGGAGGGTCTCGTCAAAGCTGCCAGATTAAAGGATCATTGCTCCTTCTGGTGCTTGGTTTCCTTAGGCAGTCGATCAGGCCCTAGCACAATTGATAATAATATATCAGCTAATGATTGGGTCAAACACTTCTCCAACTTATATACCCAGAATGGAGAGTCCCAGGCCCACTTAGTTGTTACTGTGAGACCTGAGTAACCTGGCCAAAGTAACGTTGCCATAGGGGAGGTAGCTTTGGGAACTAGGATGGTATCTCCGGGGCGACCACTCAGACCAGATGAGCCCGATATCCTGGAGGTTACTCCATAGGAAATTAGCATGGCTATTAGAGGAATTGTACCAAACAAAGCTCCTGGGCTAGACAAGATTCCAGGTGATTTATTCCTGGATGAAATGGGAATCTGGAGTTCATATTTTTTGGTAGTGTTCATGGCTATATTGAAATGAGCACCTATCCCCAGACATGAGCTGGGGCAGAAATCCTTCCTGTGTTTAAAAAAGTTCACTCGATTCACCCCTAAACTACAGACCTATTAGTCTAATAGCTCCCAAAAACTATTTTGTCGAACCATTTTGACCAGACTACGTGACTGGATCATAGATAATGAAATACTGAACCCTCTTCAGGCGGGATTTAGAGAGTCTACCAGTACTATAGGCCAGGTGTTTAGATTACAGATGGTCTTCTGAAAAACTGTTGTTCTGGGCAAGAGTTGACTTTATGTTGTTTTTGGAGACCTGCGATCAGCTTTCGATTTAGTTCCTAGAGCGACTCTATGGCGGGTGCTCACAGAGATGGGAGTGCCCAGCTTTTTGATAGATATGCTAGTTAGGCTGCATTTTAAAAACTATGCCAAGGTCAGATGTGGTAATGCAGGAGAAATGACAGACGCTTTCCCAGTTAGTAGAGGAATAAGGCAGGAGTGAGTACTTGCCCTCACGCTTTTTACTTTCTATATAAATGGGCTTGCACATTTCCTAGGGCTTTAGGATAATGATGCACCCAGACTTGCAAACATGAAGGTTCCTACACTCATGTTTGAAGATGACACCCTTCTCCTCTCTAAATCCCTTATGGATATGCAAAAATTGGTAGAGCGGTTTGAGTGCTTCTGTAAGTTTAGGGGTCTAGAAATCAATGGGAGCAAGACTAAGTATATGGTTCTGAATCCAGGGCGCTCGAGTAGGGCAAATCCTATTTTATCTGGGGTTCCACTTGAACATGTGCCTCACCTTCACATATTTAGGTATAACCCTCACGGAACAAATGGGATGGCAAGCACACATCATGCAGCGCAGGCTAAAGATGGAGTAAACATCAGGAGGAATCCTCAAGTCGCTGCTGGGTTTCCAGTTTCACCTGTCCCAGCCGGCTCTGCAAATATATAGAGTACAGGCCATAGGTATTGCTACTTATGGAGCGGAGCTTTGGGGCATTTGAGTGTACCATCACTAGCTGCAGTGAAAAATAGGTTTATGCGCTAGCTGGTTGGAATCCCTGTAAGCACCCCTTTGCTACCCCTAAGGCTGGACTTTGGGCTGAGATCAATCACAGACAGCGTAGGATTACGTCCTTTGTTATACTGGAGGAGGATCTGGGCAACTCCAGAAGTTGAATCTTATAGAAAGGGGCTTGAAGAGATTTTATCCTTTACTGGTGCCAGTGGCATTCCATGGCTAAAATGTGTGAAGGACTCCCTGCAGGAGACAGGGATGACCAGTTTGTGGGTCCCCCCAGGAGTGTCGGGGTCTGTTTCCGAGTCCAACATTAAAACTGCTTACTGGCTACATAGGGACTCTCTCTAAAATTCTCTGTTGAACCATGGAACTTTAACAGATTCCTTCCTTCTAGTCAAGGACTCCTGTGAGAAGGAGGATTTCCGTGACAAGATTGAGCCACCCCTGGCCAAACACCTTTATCTGCAGTTTCAATATGGAGCCCTGCCCCTGCATGAGTTTACTAATAAGTGGTCACGTGCACCGGGTGAAAGCGATAGCCGGTGTCCGGCATGTGGTGCCCCAACTGAGATCATTGAGCATATACTGTTGTTTTGCTCAACCTACAGGCCAAGCAGGAGGTGCTGGTTGGTTCCGCTAAGGCATGTGCTGACTTTGATAAGGAGGGAAGGGGGCCCACCCGTAGCGTTTGCACAAACCACCCCACGAACAAATTATAACAATGTCACATCTTATTTAACGGTGTCAAATTCAAAGGGAATAATGTGATAGTCTAAAAATTCCTTGTTTTGACCCAAGCTAGTCTGTGCAGAGATTGTATACTACTGGCCGGTCATGTAATAACAAACTAATTTAAGTACAGTTGTGTCGATTCATCAAACTTGATCATGTATACTTGGGCAGCATTTTAATCATCGGATTTTACTTTATTTTAAATGGTTTAGATATTTGTTTTATGTGCTTTTATGGCCAGTGCCGAAATAAAGATTTTCGAACTAACGTATCTCTTTCTAGAGGGTTTGTGTGTTTCTCTGCAGGATGTGTTGATCACTTAGGCTGTGAAATTTGTGTAGTGACATTTCAAGCTCGATAGAAGCTTCTTTGTGAAGCTGATTTTGTGACACTTATCACAGTACCCAAACGGGTAAAGAAAATGAGAGGCAGAAAGCATGGATAAAAGAGATAAAGCAAGAAGGAACAGAGAATGCAAGCAATGAGAGCGTGGCCAAAATCTCCGGGTCACTTGTTCCAAATATTTTCAGACAGTTTGGTGGGTTAGTAACCAAATGCCAGGTCCCATGATTAGCCTACTGGTTACAGGTTCCAATTGCAGTCAGAAAACTGAAAGTAAATGCACCTACTTCAGAGAATAGTGTGTGCCGATCACGTTAAAGATTTAGAGGCACATGTGTGAGAAGTTGGCCTGGCATATGCTGTCCACTAATTATAGTGGGCACCTTGCACCAGTCCAAACAACCCCTTATTGGAGATAGGTTAAAGACAACCTTATTGAAAGCTATCCTAGTGGTAGCTATGGAGAGCAGCCTTCAGGCTAAGTCTTGAAGGAATGTAAAGCAGCTTGTTTTACCAGTCTATAATCTCTTGAGTGATCAAATGAAAGAGCACCACACCAGGTATATATTCAAAATATATGTATTTATTGCTAAACACACCCCTCTAGTCTCTTTATGAGGCTAGAGTTCGAAATACACAAGTTATAAGTTATTTAAACACAGTAATAGCACAAATACACGTTTGGGCCCTAGGGGCGTCCCAAACCATATACCAATAAAGTGGTATAAGAACCACGACTGAACTAGACACTAGGCCTAGAGCCTCTAGAAGTGCTTGGACCACAAGGAACCACCCAAGGTAGTGACACAGGGGACCCACGGGGGACGCGTGCAGTGTAAATACACAACCGCGATACGCCGTTAACTTCTATGGAGAAAGTCGCGATCAGGAAATTAAAGAAAAGGGACACTTAAAGGAGGACTTGGAGCAAACCCTTTGAGAACTAGGTCGTTCTAGAGACTCTACCCACGGGAGCACCGGAGTACTCGTGTTACCTCACCCAGGGAAGCCGGGTGCATAGGTGCCTTTCGGGGTCGGGTTTCGCCGTCGATTTGAATGGCGATCTGCTGCAAAGTGCTGCTGGCGACCAAGTGGAAAGTGTCCGGGTGGATCCAAGAGTGGATCGGAGATCTGAAGAACCTGAAAGCAGAGGGGACAGAGTCTGGGTCACTAGCCAGTGACCAGGAAGGCGATGGACAGATGCCCACCGATGTCGAGTGCTTCAGGTGCGTTGACGGTCGTCTTGACTCTTCAGCCACGAGGTCCAGGAGGCGTTGTCGGCGACCAGGAGCAGGATTCGGGCTGGTACACGATGTCTGTCGAGTGCTGAGGTGTCGGCGACCGGATTGGACCCAACAAGCCTTGGCAACGGCAAGTCTCGGTGAAGATGAAGATCGTCGATGGTGCAGACCAGCAAGGTCTGAGGAACTCACCCAGCAAGGGTAAGTGAGGGCAAGCCTGGAGCAACCAGGGAGCCCAAGAAGAAAAGGATTGGCCTTCGTGAAGGGCTACTAGCCAACGGGCTAGCGACCGCGAAGGAGCCTCGAGACGTCGCACGTGGATCTGGCTCACAGGACACTCGTGGAGTGGAGGCCAGTGATCTTCGGTGCAGTTGGTGCTGGAGGCTAGGGCTACTCGGAGCCCAAAGCACGACTTCGTGGGAGACCCAGAAGAGGATGCACTAGCAAATGCGTGCGGTGTCCAGGGGTCACGGTTCCACGTTACCCACGACAGCTACGGGCCTCAGCTTTGCTGGGGACTCAGGGCAGCCTCGGGGAAGTCTGGAAATCCACCTCTGGTGATGCAAAGACTTCGGCGTCCGACGGGAGCTTAGGCGATGCAGACCGGACAATTGCTTCTTTGGTGCCTGCCAAGCAGGAGTCACTCCTTGACCCCAAGGGAGATTCTTCTGTCCTCTAGTCTTGAGTAGAGCGTCGAAGGTCCAGGATTCTGTTTCAGAGTTTCGTCCAGGGATAATCTAAAGTCCTAAGGACTGGGTTCCTATACTTATACCAAGTTTAGGGGTTGGACTGCTCTGTGGCCCCACCTATGGGTGGGTCAGGGCAGAGGGGTGGCTACACCCCTTTCCCTTTGTCCAGTTCGCGCCAAAGCAGGGGCTGCAAGCCCCTGATCCGGTTTGAACTGGGGTATGCACAGGGACACCAAATGTGCCCCCAGTGCAGGACTTCAAAGCACCCGAAAGTGCTCCCGCCCAGCCCCAATACACATTATCCTGTCTGGGGAGGTGGTCACACCTCCCTGGGACAGGAAACCTATGTCCAGGCCTCCCCTGCCGGAGTTTCGTCCAGCAGCAGGAGGCCAGACTCGTGTCTGTGGCAGCAGCATCCATTTTGTGATGCCAGGGCTTTAGAAAGAAGTTACCGGGCTAGCCAGAGTTAACATGTCTTTCCCTCTAGAAGGGTGGAATGCTACCCCCGCCGCCAGAGGTGGCGGGGGAGTAGTATTCCAAGATATTTGACACCAAACACGACATGTTTAGGTGCAGCCATTCCAAAGTTAGCATTTAACGCGAGGTTATAATGCGCTTAAGAGTATATGGTCAGGCTGCACTACAAACAGCATCAGAGAAGGGTCTCCGAACGATGCAGAGGGGCCCGGCTCATGCAGGGGCACCCTCTCACATAGGAACCACGCACTCTGCCTTCAGGATTGATAAGGCCTGCCATAGGAGTGACTTATAGGTTTATATGTGTGTATGTATTTAGGGATATAGGTAACCTATATCACAGTAAGGAGTGCATGCACCACCTTACCCAGGCTGCAGTAGCAGACATGTGGTGTCAGTTTGGATGGCCTTCCAGGGGTGGCATAATACATGCTGCAGCCCCTGGCAGGCCTCTGAGGTACCTATGCCCTTGGTACATAGTATACCATATACTAGGGACTTATAAGGGCACTCCAGATTCCAATCAGTGATGTGCCTAAGGCACATGGAAACCATTTTAGAGAGGCAGCAGCTAGGCTGGGGTTCTGATTAGCAGGGCCCCAGCCAGACTAATGTCGAAAAACAGTGAAGCATCAGCAAAAAGTGGGGGTACCCATGTGAAGCAGATCCTACTCTCCTACAACATGCATCACTGTAAGGAATTGCGATTCCTTAATAGCGATTTTTAAGGAATCGCTATTAAGGACTCGCAATTCCCTATGCATGTAGGAATCGCTAAATAAATTGCGATTTCTACACATTCCCTATTAGCGAATCGCAAATTGTGATTCGCTAATAGGGAATGCTTTCGCATTCATTCCTATTGGCCTTTAGGAACAACAGTACCGAAAATGCTAGAACGAGGGCGGACCAAATAACTGTCAAAAAAGAGAGCAGCACACATGCAAACTACCATCTCATCATTCCCAAATATACAAGAACCGAAAGTAAAATAACTACACCTGTATCACCTTACAGATATTTCGAATATACTCATACGTTGCGCTGGCCCTACCATGCTTCAAAAACACTCTGCATATGTTAAAATTTTTGTTAGTCTGGATCCTCCCACATGAAGTAGTCAAAGAAAGGAGCGTTAAGTGCTACAGTATGTTGCATGCGGAAGAAGCAGAACACTTCGTAGAATGAGATCTAGATAATGAGTTTTACAAAGAAGTACATTTCTTCTGCCTTGTTACACAAAAATAACAGTAAATCGCACTCAACCGGAAAATAAAGCCAAAATGACACCTAAAGTTCATGGATCTTGGATTGTCTGCCTTCATAATGAGGGTTTTACTGCTAATGTGGCTGCAGACCAGCACTGCCAGGTATAGCCCAAGTCAACAATCTACATGTAAAAAAGCAGCTCCTGTTGCAGTCCCTCTGAACAATACTTTGGCAGTCACTCAAGTTATGTTTTGTCTCCGTGCTGACTGTCCCTCTCAAAAGGTACACACGAAGGACAGGAACTTGCTGCTTCTTTAAATGTAGAGATTCCTGTGTTTGTTGACTTGGGCTATACTTAGCAGTGCTGGTCTGCTGCCACATTAGTAGTAAAACCCTCATTATGAAGGCCGACAATCCAAGACCCATGAAATTTAGGTTTAATTTTGGCTTTATTTTCCAGTTGAGTGTGATTTACTCTTATGTTTTTGTAATAAGGCAGAAGAAATGTGCTTCTTTGTCAAACTCATCATTCAGATCTCATTCTACAAAGTGTTCTTCTCCTTCCCCGTGGAACACGCTGTGGCACAATGCTATTTCTTTGGCTAGCTCATGTGGTAGGATCCGGACTGACAAAATCTTAACACATGCAGAGCATTTTTTAACCTTAGTATGGCCCAGCACATTTGCATGGGTATATTAAAAAAATCTGTAAGGTGATACAAGTGTAGTTATATTACTTTTGGTTCTTGTATATTTGGGAATGTTGGTATGCTGTCTGTGTTCATGTACTACAGTCTACTAATACAACTATTTCGAATATGCACGCCAAACCCATATCCAAAAACAGAAAGGCGGGCAGTCCCACAACAAAATTATAGAAGCTGAATGCACAGAGAACCATTTCCGGGACCTGATCAAAGCTGCCTTGCCAGAAGGTAGTCACTCGAAGAAATGACACAGGAAAAAGATGTGTCTGCAGGTGTGAGAAAGTGGATTATTAGGTTGGGTGGATGGTAGTCCATCAAAAGTAATAATGTCACTATTCCTGTTAGGTCCTGTAAAGATTTCAGTAATTTGAACCTGAGCTCAACCCCTGGTAGCTATGGCACAGAACAAACAGGCTTAACTTAAAAAATGGGTAAAACATCTAGAAATACAAAAACAGTTAAAAAGTCAAAAACACAACACAATATAAAACCTACTCTAATTTATAAAATAGGGATTATTTTAATGAACAAAATCAGACTAATACAACAAAAATCCAATATGGGGAAAGCGACAACCGTGGTCGTCTGGTCTCGCTGGACTGGGGCAATGGTAAGGTTTAAGGCAGACTGCAATGGAGTGCAAATCAGATATAGAGACCAGGTTCATCCCAGTCAGAAGTTTTACCTTCTAACTTAGGCTCTGAGATGGAAGTCAAAAATTCTCAGCGGGGCAAGGCAGCAAGCTATGGTCATGACTGGTCCGTGAGGCTGGATAGCCATCAGACAAAATCCCAGTGAAACCATTAAAATTCGAAGAGAAAGCCCAGAGCAGTAAAATTCGAAATTAGTGCCTGAGGAAGGTCCCTTGCCCGCCAGACACTTTTGGCACCTTTGCCAGGTGAAGATTTCTAGCTTCAGACTTGGTCACCTTTGTGGAGCTCTAATTCCTCCAGCTGGGCAAGGCTTCAAGCTATGGCCAAACAGGGCTCCACGAGGCCGGAATACCTTCTCCGCTGCACCCCGCTAAAACAAATTTGTGCTACCACAAAGCTCTGAGCAGGAGATACCTGAATATTTGGCCCAGTGGCAATGCACCTTTAGCAGATTGACTTGGCAGGTTGGTCCAGATCTTCTGTTTAGTTTTCCATGCAAATATCCTTCCAAAAGTTTCTAAGTCCAAGCTTTTAGGGTTAGGCAGGAGTACACTCAGACACATATCTAAGGGTCCCAGGATCTTAAGGACACCACTTAGGGGTTAGGACTCACTCCAGTACAAGCCACCAGCAGGGTCCAGGGCAGGCCCAGTTGGAAATGGTGAACTGGGCACTTCAGGAAAGCGCGCTTCTTGTAGCTTTTGTGTCCCTGTAGCTTAACAGGTCAGCCAAATAATGCTTGGAGTGCACTTCTGAGTCCATGGTACAAGTAAGAGCAGGCCCAGCCCTTGGGGGGGGGGGGGGGTCTCCTCACATCTATCTTCTATGGCAGGCTGCTCATTATGTTTATTACAGCTATCATCTTTGGCAGGCTGCTCGATATGCTTAATACAGCTATATTCTATGGCAGGCTGCTCATTATGTTTATTACAGCTATCATCTATGGCAAGCTGCTCGATGTGTTTATTACAGCTATCATCTATGGCGGTTGCTCATTCTGTTTAGTACAGCCATTTTCTGTGGCAGGCTGCTCGTTACGATTAGTGCAGCTGTCTTTCTTCTTTGGAAGGCTGCTTTTTATGTTCCTCTATGGCAGACTGCTGGTTATGTGTAGTATAAGTACGGTTTTATCTTCTATGGTAGGCTGCTCATTATGTTTATTACAGCTATCATCTATGGCATGCTGCTCAGTGTGTTAATTACAGCTATCATCTGTGGCATGCTGCTCGATGTGTTTATTACAGCTATCATCTGTGGCATGATGCTTGATGTGTTTATTACAACTATCATCTAGGCATGCTGCTCAATGTGCTTATTACGACTATCATCTATGGCAAGCTGCTCGATGTGTTTATCACAGCTTTCATCTATGGCAAGCTGCTCTGTGTTAATTACAGCTATCATCTATGGCGGTTGCTCATTCTGTTTAGTACAGCCATTTTCTGTGGCAGGCTGCTCATTACGATTAGCGCAGCTGTCTGTCTTCTTTGGAAAGCAGCTTTTTATATTCCTCCATGGCAGACTGCTGGTTATGTCTAGTATAAGTACGGTTTTATCTTCTGTTGCCGGCTACTTGTCATGCTTAGCCATCCGTTTATTGATTGATAACTAATGGCTTAAATATATTGACTAAAATGCAAATAAACATTTTTTGCATACTTACTGCCAAATTCAATGGTACTCTTTTTGAGGAATTCTTTAAAGATTGGTTAGAAGCCTGAAAGAATTCCAGCATATGCCTTACAGATTACATGAAGATTGTTGCCGCAGTTAAATAACCCACTGAGCTTACTTACTAAGATATCAAGATCTGAGCTGTCGACTAAGATATAAACCTGTGACTACAAATTAAACACATATATCTACAGCAAATGCATGAACCATCTGAGATAGCTTAGTAGTATTCACTATAGGGTTTGTGTGCATATGTGCTGTAGCTAGTGCCTTATCCCCACACATGCCTTAACATTATTTTCATGGACTAAACACCAGTAATGCAACAGTACTTATTATTGAAACAAATCTGAGAAAAGGGAAGCTCAGCAGAAAGTTCAGGGTATTCAGATGTTTCTGAGATCATCCAGCCCAAAGTGCACAGCTCTTGAATGACTTCAGCTTGCTGCTATTAGTTTGATGCCCTACAGTAACTTTGGGAAGAAGTTACCAAAGCTTAGTGTTTCATTGATCAGCCTTGGCACAGAAGGGGTTCAAGTGTCCTGCTTGTCAAAAATCCCACAAATTAACCTTCACACTATAGAGATTTTCTAACGAAAGGTTGTTTTGCTCTTTTTACTGATTCAAAGTTACTTTATTTATATATATTTTTTTACATTTGGTTAATGTGTATCGCTGAAACTGTATCTCTCCTGCACCCTCCGAGCGCTTTCCTGTCTAATCCCATTACAAATTCGGAAACTAAAAACCAAATCTTAAAATCTGACAGATCTGGGCCTATATTTACAGTCTCCTCATATGGTTGTTGGTAAATAATTATGAAGATAGAGCCTTTTTCTGTACCTTACGTTCTCTTGCCCTTATCCCCCATTCTGTCCTTCTCCCCTTCATTTTTTCCTCCCCATTGTTTCTTGTAATGCCCCTTAATGGCCGTCTGCTAAAACAGTGCTTTATAAAACCGTCAAATAAATGAATGAAAAATACATCAAGGCACTAATAAGGAAATGCGTTGAAGAGGCACACTTCATACATGTGCTCCTTTCATCCTGCTGACATCTTAAAATAGTTGGCGAATGTTTTGTATCTGTGTCCCATTAATAGAAGTCCTTAAAGTTTCTTTATTGAAAGACTGTTGACATGAAGAGAGGTTTGTCAATTAGTTCACAAATTGAGTTAATCTACTGCAGAGATTAGTGTGCAACTTGTTGGACACTCCTTCAGCAGACCCCACTGAGGACTTCTTAATGCTTCTGTCTTTTTTACATTGTGTGTTATGAAGTTGGTTAATAGCATCATCTCTCACTACTAGAATTAGAATTATAGGAACACTGAATAGGAAAATCAAATCTAGTTTTTGGGATATCCAAGATTAATATGTATGAATAAATGGTTGTATATTGAATTTCATCGGCAAATTGCAAATATGGCCTTCTGAAAGTCTGATTGGAGTTTGGTGTCCAGAAATTGAACAGTCATAGCCCTACATTTATAACATTGGTTAGAAGTAGATAAGATGCTGTTTGAAGTGCTACATAGATTAGAAAGAGAAGACACATTTACTACATACCAGAATGCATTGTAGTTACACAATTCTTCTGCTTTCCATTATCTTGAAAATCTTTACTTCATGGTTTCTGTGTGGGAAAGACAATGAAGAGTCACTCTTAAGTCTCTCTTTCATTTTCCTATGATTCATTACTCATCTAGATTTTTTTTTCTTTCTTTCAAAGTGCAATTTAGACGCAGCAGTGCCAAACGTGACAGTCAGCCTGAACCTTCCTGCCAATGGCTCCCCATTGCAGGATATCCTGGTCCATCCCTGCGTGACCTCCGTTGACTCTGCCATCCTCACGTCTAGTAGCGTTGGAGGAACCGATGACTCTGCATTCAGTGGTCCTTACAAGTTCCCTTTCACGCCTCCGTTGGACTCATTCAGTTTGTGCTACTACACATCACAGGTAAATAACTGATGCCTACCAGTAACTTTACACCATTTTTATTGTCTTGTACTGTAGATTTTAGATTTTAAAAAAAGGTAGTGCCTGGTAATTTGTTACCTCACAGCAATGTGCAGTTATACAATCTTAAATTGTTGTTGGCTTTTTTCCTCTTTGTCTCTGTACCTCCTGTGTTAAGGTAGTTAAAAGAAATGTGATGGATGGAGTGCTTGAATTAATCGCAACCACTTGCATTGTTCTGGCTATTATTCCATTCTGTGACTTGTTCTCTGTGCCGTTACAAAGTAGGACCAACCATAATAATAATTTGTGCTATCCATCTGATTTCTAAGCGCTCTGAATGAAGGGTTCTCATTTTACCAACCTTGAAAACCATAGAAGCCTGAGCTGGCCTTGCTTTGGCAAGATTAAAAAGTGCAGATCACATCAGATGTGAGTGGTGAGCATTTAACACGCTGCGCCATCTTGCCAACCTTAACCATATACAAATCATCTCCAGTCCACCAGAAATGGAGCATTCCACCCCAGACAGTTACATCCCCTCTGATTCGGAATAGAAGCAGCCCCAGACCAGTTTTGCCTTAATGGGCCTCATCAGCAAGGTGAAGCTTGCATCACTGCAGCAAAGCAAGATAAGTGACCCACGACTGGGCATGTCCATGTCACTTAGAGTGGCCCACTAAGAAGAACTAAAATTGTGATAGATGAAGTGTTTCAATTAATAATGTTTAGCATTATTCTGATTAGCATTCTGTCCCTGTGTTTCTGGCTGGTTTCATCAACAAACCAGTATTTTTTGTCACATCCCAAAAGGACAGTCCAACCAAGACTACAAGCTCAGGCTGCCTCTGAACAAGGAAATGAACATTTCCAGACCAGTTTTGACACTGTACAGAAATATCACTAACACATGCTAAAAATAAACATACATTCATAGATGGGGGTTCCTAATTGCATTTCCAATAGAGCACTTAGTTAAATTGCAAACTGAAGATCTAGGAGACTTTGGGCCCAAAAGACATCACAAATTGTACACCAATGTTTTGCAACCTCTCTCTGATTTTCTGACATCACAAAATCTCCAGTGGCAGGAGTTCACAGAATGACCGCCTAATGAATATTAATCAAGCAGTTTGCTATTTGCGACCCCCTGTGATTGGCTACAAACACCGAGTGGGTAGGATGCAAGGCGCAGCAGACCACCATCCCATTGCCAAACAGGAAACTTTTTTTTTAGCAGCACATGCTGCTTTAAATTAAAAAAAATTAAAAAGTTCCCGGGTTGGAGATTAATGGAGAGGAGAAGTCAGTGGTCTCCTGCACCACCTTCTGCTCCCTTAAAGGCTGCCAACAGTATTGAGATAGGGGAATTGTCTCAAGAGGATACCTCTCCCTTTGTGAATCACTTACCACGTCCTTTCAGGTCTTGGTAGCTGATCAATTTTTTACATGCACAATGCAGTCGCAAACTAATAATCTATACTATTGAGACTCTCAGGAGGGGAATGGCGCTTTATGCCCCCTCTTAATTGCAATTCAGAATGGAAAACCATTGTATAAGTTGGAAAGGCATTTTTGACTTGCAAAATGGTCTTAATTAATTGAAAAAATCAATTTTGTGGTCTCAGATCCAGTTATTTTTTATGAAATGCTGTGTTTGTGATCACATCGTCAACCTTAAAAAATCGGCCTCAAATGTCCAATGGAATAAATGGCGAATTCCGTCCTGGCCTTGGAATGGTGTGGCCAGAGTAGCTCCAGAGAGTTTATTGCATGCTAAGTTATGGAACGGATATGTTTATAGCTCTTACTACCACTAGCGGCTGGCAGGAAATCAGGTTGGAGGGGCGGGGAGGGGACAAAATTAAAAAAAGAGTTGTGATTGGTCTGAGCGCCGTGGATCGGCGTTCAGATGGGAAGTGGGGGCCTGGGCATGTTACCCACCAGACTGTGTAATGCAGCCTGGTGGGAAACATGGAAAGTGCGCATGACTATTTGTCCGGCCCGAGCGGGCCGGTCAAACAGTCGTGCACATTTGGAGTGAGCAAACCACTCCTCCCCTGTGCCTCCAGCCCCGTCCCGCTCTAACCAAGCCCTGAACCTGCAAAAAATAAAATAACTGCGTTATTAGCATTTTATTAATTTTTCCTGCTCAAAGAGCACTGAGGCGACGCTCCTCCGCTAAGGCGGAGGAGCCACCCCTGCATACTACCCTGGATGTGGCCCTGATGCTCTTTGCAGACATGTAGCGTGTTATTCCATAGGAGCCCAATGTTAGTGATTAGATCATTATGAAGGCTGTAGTTAGTTATGCTGTTTCCATTCTGGTCCAATCAATGTGCAATACTATTCTCATGCAGATTATTGTGAGATTGTGCAGTTACTATATGCATTTCAATTCTGGGGTCAAGCCATGCACACAGTCCCTTTGCGGATCCTGTTCTCCTCCTAGAATTTTCTCCTGAGGATATTCAAGGGTTGTTGATCTAAGATAACTCCATTAAGCAGAAGACATTCCTCCAGAAATATACCATCCTCATTTCACAATGGCCAGAGTACTTTTCTAGTCAATACAAATGAGTGGGTCAAAGGGCATTCTGAACTTCCATGCTGGAAAGTAAAATAAATTTGGCTGGAGATTGATGGATAATGGTATAAAAAAAGGAACAAGACCATTAGTCAGTTAGAGGGTAGAGATGCTTGCTGGAAAGAGTTTTAGAAGTATAATGTAAGAAAGGAGAAACTTAGTGAGCAAGAGAGAATAAGACTATTGATAAGTATCAAGGGTAGAGCAAAATCAAAAGGAGAAGAGCTGAAGCAGGCTTCTCCAACGAGTAGCTCATGAGCTACTAGTAGCTCTCCAGCTACCTGTACATAGCTCTCCAGTATATACAACCCAGCTTCCTAAATTAGAAGCTTTTGCTTGGTTGAATTGATATATATATATATATATATCAATTCAAATGCATCCTCCAACATCTTAGGGCGATTGTGAACAGTGATCCAACTTACCCAAAAGCCAGGTACTTCAAGGAGGTGCATAACAACAACCTTGACCACTTAAAATATTTTGTTATAGATTGCATACCCCCCACTGAGACGCGGAGGCAACAGGTAAAAACAACTCCGACAGCTAGAAACCCGGTACATCCTTGAGCTCAACACCAAGGCACCTGCAGGCCTCAACATTAGTGAGGACCTACACAATTTCCTATAGAACTCATTGATTAGTGACTATCAAACATTTGACGTAATGATTATGCACTGTCTTTTGGCTATCTATAAATGTTATCTTCAATGTCTATATATACTGTGCTGACAGGTCCTGTCCTGATATTCTGGATCTGGGCCTGGGTTTACTGACATGCAGGGTACATCATATACAACATATTTGGTTTTGCCTGTAATAGTATATCGCTCTGCAAGCCCTCAACTACTTTGATATTCAACATGCATTCATGCATTTTACTGTTATGATCACTTGGTGCATTCCCTTGTGCCCAAGTTTTGGCTCTGTTGCGAAATGTGGTGTCTAGTAATTATGATATTTGCAAGGGATTCCCACTCCTGTGTCCTTCACGTTCCGGATGGAATTGTGACACAGTCCTGCTCTTGTTTTAAACTGCTCTATTTGGCCTCAGCTCGCCTAGTCTGTTCAAGAGCTACAGTTATTTTTAATCACTTTCTCACACTAGCACAACTGAGCACCTTAGAGGAGTTGTTACTCCAGTGGAATTCTTCACACCGGCACTGTCACAATGTACTGTTTCAACACCTTATCACTTTTTCCTGTTCTACTGCCCCCGTTGTCTACACACCGCATATTGACACGGCAGTGTTTTTTACATACCAACCACAACACTTTTCCGGAAGTCTCCACGCAGGCTTCATCTATTATCATGTGTACATTCTATTTGCTTGCTTGCTGACTCACACCACACGCATTTGTGCATCTTAATTCAAGTACTCACTTTTTTTACGCTTTCGGACTCCACGTCATTTGCGGTTCTCTGTGAGCTAATGTTTGTCTCACTTTGACCCTGCACATGGGCGCCCGTCCGATTAGCCAGTCGTACAGCAGCTACATGTGACATCCGCCTCCTTATCCCACGGAGCTATAACCGTAGTCTTTCCACTCTTGTGGTCAGTTGTGTTGACCAAATTTTTAAATTTTGATGTTGGTTCCCCTCATTTCCACAGTTGTATTTAGTTGGTCTACTCAGACGGAACCAGTCATCTGATTTTTAAAGTGAACATATCGCATATTTTTCCGTAGGTACAAATGTCACAGTTAATTACTCACTATCTTACATCACTGTTGAGATGAGCTATGTGGAGTCTGTTATTCATGTCGTTTCTTTAAAGAGTGTGTCATCAGCCAAGTCATTTGCATATGGCTTACCGCCAGCAGGTTTGCTACGTGTGATACTCTTGTCGGAAAAATGGTGTAAAACGCTTACTCATTGTTTACTATGTGTGAACATAGTAAAAATACTACTGTGCCTATATATGTCACTCATTACCTTGCAGCGCGTTATGTGATCAAGGCCGCAGTCCGGCAGCCAAAACGCGTCATTTGGACTTTGATGTTGCAATAAACGAACTTTGAATATCATCACCACTGTAGTCTGTGCCCTTGTGTTGTGCCGCTGTGGCCAAATACTTTGGGATTTTGTTCGGAGATATATATATATATATATATATATATATATATTTTATTAAACCCATCAGCAAAACATTCAGGGATGGATCTCTAGCGGCACCACAAAGAACAACTTGCTGGCAATATTGGCTATAAAGTCATTCCAATTTATCGGCAGTCCTGGCTTTCAAAAGACGCGTTTTGGCTGATTTGGCAGCCTTTCTCAATTTTGAACAGACGCCATTACGTTCCCAGTCGTGAATGTTCTCCAAATTAATAAAGATAAACAACACACTTCGTGAAAGGCAGCCCTTTTAAAGTGCTAATGTACCAATTTTCCGAGTCTCCTTGCGCATACAAATTATCACTAAAATAGTGCTACACAAAGGGACATCACTCTAATTTATGGGCGCTTTAGCTGCAAATCAATTTCATCAATAAAATTATTTACAGTGAACATTTTCTTTCAGTGCTGTTTTAATTCTGTTGTCCTCACTGTGATACAATATTCCCGGTGCCCTGCTCCTGGCATCAGTATATTCGGTAAGTAGGCGATATATATATATATATATATATAAATAACAAAGAAGCTGATGCTGAATGCTACCAGTTGAGTAATTATAAAACATATGTTATTTAATAAGTAAAATACCCTATGGTACACATGCGCTTTACAAATCCACATGCTATATTTAAAGATAAAGGTTAAGGAAGAAATCATGCAGCATTGGGGAGACGTATTATTACCTTGGTGCCAGGGGCAATACGCTGTGGCTGTTATGTATTACCCAGATACAGGCACTGCAAATTGACAAAGCCTTTTTCACATTACTGCTGGTCACCCTGCCTGATGCATTGAGGTGATCACTGCTGATAGTCTTAAATGATGCGGCCACCAATATACTCCTATCTGATGTGGTCACTATTACAACACTTATGACATTAGTAGCTCAGGAAGATTTTGATTGAACATAAGTAGCTCTTACTACAAAAAGGTTGGAGACCCCTGAGCTGAAGTCAGGAAGGGGTGAAAAAGGAGTGGTGAATGGAGATGATAAATGGAGGAAGAGGAAACTACAGCAAGGAGTAAGATGTAATCAAAAGAACAAAGGGAAGGGACTAGGGAGAAGCAATTACTTTTAGGGATAGAACAGAAATTGAAGGAGAAACCGAAATGTCACAAAAAAAGTAAAAGCTGTTGACCGGGTTTGTTAAGCGAGGGGATAGGCATGCATTACAGGCAAGTGTCATATCAAACATTCTTTATCACTGCTTAGTGAAGAAAGCCGTGTTGAACTAGTCCTTTTCTCTTGGTCACCTGAAAGCATAAGCGTGATATTACATTGCCCACTGATATATGCACATTCTACTAACAGATGTGCAAAGAAGCTGCTAAAGGAACTGAGCCACAGTAGAATGTATCTTTTTCGATATCTGTGTTCAGAATCTTGAGCCCTTCCAGGGTGTGGAATTTTATAAAATATCTACTTGTCCATGGGACAGGATGCTAATTGTCCTATAAAAAAAATCCACTTTTCATTTTGGTGCCTTGCAGCGAGGTAAAAAATTATGCCAGCCTTCTCATATCAGGGCTCAGATATTAGGCTCTCTGATTATGCCAGGAATCATATTATAGCACGGTTTGGATCCTAGCTATGCCGATTTTGCCACCTTTTCGCAAATCTACATACTAGGGCTGACTGTAGTGGGAAGCAGTAGTTACACCGTTGGAATGCCTTTGAGTCAATACACACCTACAAACTTGCATGTTGAAGGGTTTTTACCAACTCTTCTCTAATGTTTTCCCACACTGGGAAAGGTTGGAAATGTATTCCTGACAAGGGCAAAAGTGAAACTCTTTCCAGGGTGGGCAAAAAAGGGGTTGTAGGGAAAGTAAACTTGCAAAAACTCAGGAGATTCTCACACGAGTAAATATACACATGCATATTTGCTAATGCTAAAATGCAGTTCACAAATGTTTACTAGGAGTAACGTTTTCAGGCCGAATTCTGTAAATTCTTGTGATTTCATTAAGGTTGTAAATTTGCATTAATCCAAGGACATATACCATGGGTGCAATTTTGCGACTTTTAGACTTTCTTTTAAGATTTGGGCCCCTAATTAGGTCTTGCATTAGACAAGACCTTTTGTTTTAATAAAAATTATATGCAACTTCATACATGATTAACTTCACTTTGACTGACTGCGTTCTTCTTTCACAAGGGACACATCAGTACATACAGATGTTTCCTTCAGTGCCAGGGACTACTATGGCACCTTGTAGTTTTTGAGACCCCAAAAATATTTTTGCTTTTGGCCAATGTTTTTGTTATATTGGTGAGGGCCTGACAGCTCCCACAACAATAAAGATTTACAAAAACCATGTCAAAGCAAAACACACACTGCCAAACCAAAAAGCACCCACCATATGGCTGTGTCAATGCTTGTTTATTTTTATATTTCCCATAGTCTTGCTAAAACTGGCTTTACACTGATGTTTCAGTATTAATATTTTTGGGAAATACTAGCATGTATCAAATGAGATGATGCTTCAAAGAAATGCACCCAAAATTGCTCAGTAGTTTAGCAAAACTTCTTTTTCTATTTCCGTATTATTAATGTACATTTTATTTTGACAGCAAAGAATTATCAATCAAGTTTTCAAGCTTCTGCAAATACTTGCATTTAATCTGAGAGAATTCTGGGAGCATTGAAGTCAGCCTCATAATGTTAAACTTTGCCACTGTGTGTACATATGTATAGACTGGAACCAATTTTAGTAGTGAAAGCCGAGCCCACAGCATTTCCTCAGAGTGCTAACCCAAATAATAAAGGCTTTGTATTAATGAAGCAAACACAAGGAGATGATGGACGGAGCGCTCCATCCATCATCTCCTTGTGTTTGCTTTGTTCGCCCTAAGTTGGTAGGGTATGCCCAGGCGTGGGTCCCTTGCTCACTTTGCCACTGGATTCAAGCTGGTCTGGCTGATGAGGGGTGTTTCCCCGAAACCGGTCCCAGGATGCTTGTTTCCAGTCCATGGAAGACCTGGCTTGGCAGTTCAGGCTGGATTGTTCCCATGAAGAACAGGGTCAAGACTGGTTTGCATATGGCTAGGTCTGAACTGGGGTGGCAAAGTGAGCTAAAGAATGATGATGGATTCAACCCAGATCTAATAGTGACCGGGGGTGAGTGTCTGAAAAGTTTCAGCGCTCCCTCCATCATCTCCTTGTGTTTGCTTTATTCGCCCTAAGTTGGCAGGGTATGCCCAGACAATGGGTCCCTTGCTCACTTTGCCACTGGATTGAAGCTAGCCTGGCTGATGAGGGTTGTTACCCGAAACCGGTCCCAGGATGCTTGTTTCCGGTCCAGGGAAGACCTGGCATGGCAGTTCGGGCTGGACTGTTCCCATGAGGTATCGGGACTGATTTGCATATGGCTGGGTCTGAACTGAGGTGGTGAAGTGAGCTATAGAACGATGATGGATCCAACCCAGATCTAATAGTGACTGGGGGCGAGTGTCTGAAAAGTTTCAGTGCTCCGTCCATCATCTCCTTGTGTTTGCTTTGTTCGCCCTAAGTTGGCAGGGTATGGCCAGACTTGGGTCCCTTGCTCACATTCCCACTAGATTCAAGCTAGCCTGGCTGATGAGGGGTGTTACCCCGAAACCGGTACCAGGATGCTTGTTTCCGGTCCAGGGAAGACCTGGCTTGGCAGTTTGGGCTGGACTGTTCCCATGAGGATCAGGGTCAAGACTGATTTACATATGGCTGGGTCTGAATTGGGGTGGCGAAGTGAGCTAAAGAACGATGATGGATTCAACCCAGATCGAATAGTGACTGGGGGTGAGTGTCTGAAAAGTTTCAGCACTCTGTCCATCATCTCCTTGTGTTTGCTTTGTATTAATGAACCATTAATACAAGTTTGAATACCATGAACATCTGGATACAAATGTTAACCCTAACTGCAGACCATGCTGTTTCACAGATCCATAATGTGGTACTGTGAACTGGCAGCCAAAGGGTTTATGCTGTAGGGAATTGGGCCTACTTGTCCCAAGGACAAAATAAACATGAAAACTTGTCCTGGATGTCCAAGACATCGGACAATGGGAATTCAACATCCTTGCCCTTATTTGGAGTAAAGAACAGCACATCACAGGGCGCACAATTCCTTGTATCTTATTAATTTTCACTGAAAATTATGATAGATTTCTTCTGTTTGAAATAAAAACCAAAAAAAAACGTTTTACTAACAATATGAATGGCCACTGACATGTAAACAGTACTTTGGCCTAGCCTGTGTACATAGAAACACTCCTGTGACACTGTGAGTTTTACATCGTTCATAATGCCACGAACATATGGACACAACAGGGACATCTGTACGGGAATAAAAGTACAAGGTTACAACATAAATGTTAAAAAAAAATACAGGGAGAGTTCAAAAGGCTAAAAGCTTAGATTGGCTGGTGTTATTGGCTCAAAATCTTTTTTTCATGAAACAACACATTCTGGAACAAAGATGGAAAGCAGAAACTAGGTGTTCACCTAACCATCATTTTAGGGCGAACTTGAAATTAATTTTTTCTGTAGGTTTTATAAGTTTACCTCAACAAATGGAGTTTGTCTCTGCGATTTGTATGTGGAGAATGATTAACTTATATGAATTTGATGCCGTAAGAATGACAGTGCAACCTATTTTCAGTATGCGCTGTTGCACGATGCACAGAATGGAATGTACTTTTGTGAAATCGGAGCATGTTAAGCTATGGTCTCTTAATGCTCCTTGCTCCACTCCTGTATAACAAGTTAATCATTCATGCCTATTAGTGTAATTACACCACTAGGGTGAAACTGATAATGCTCTGGAGAGGTTGCATGAGTTGGGAAGATGGATTTAGATACATGGGTCTTGTTCCCCTGTAAATTTGCCTAATTCCTGGTGCTAAATTATTTTCTGTCCTTTCATTACTAGGTGCCTGTGCCACCAATTTTGGGATTTTACCAGGTGAAGGAAGATGATCTGCAGTTAAAATTAACAATAACACTGAAACTGCATGAAAGTGTAAAGAATGGTTTTGAGTACTGCGAAGCTCGTATACCATTTTTTAACAGGTAAGAATAGTACAAATTACATATTGTTTGCATGTCTTTGTGGTCACTCTTGCCACACTACACATAACTGAAACCTTTCATCAGGCTGAAAACTGTCGCTAGCAAATTCTACCATCATGTGATTGCTATGTAGTCATATTAGATTTGAAAAGGAAAAATAGTCTTGTTGAATAAAGGCACTGTACGATTGGCATTTGTCAGTTAGTTAGTTGCAATCCTGAATGAACAACAGTAGTCGTCATTTCTTAATGGAATTTGCATCCTCTTTTCATAGGCGCATTAGTCTTTCTAAAGTAGAAACAGCATTGTGCAGTTTCAGTTTCTTGTTCTAACTTTGATATTTGGCCAAAAGATAGAATATATTGTTAAATCGCAAAATGATACTGATCATAATCTATTTATTGATGTCTAAGTATGTTTAAACATATATTGGATTTGAAGCAACTTGCTCCTACTATGGAATTGGCACAATGAGCAAATTAAAAATCTTTATTAGTAGAATGAATAGAAACGATCTGAATCTATGAATTTCATATTGCACAAATGAAAATAAATGAATAAAATGATTGATGCATTTTCAATATTATGTTCATTAATTTCACAAAGCCACTTAGCAAGGGGCAGTCTGAAGTGGTGAGGCAAGCCTACATTTTTTTCGTTGCAGGTCCATAATTTTGGACAGCATAGGACTGGCACTAAAACCTTCTTACAGTCGCCTAAAAAAGCTGGATAGCAACATATAATGTGGACTAAGCTTTTGTTTTCATATTCACAAATGAGCGGGTTGCCTGTTGTACTTCCAGGGTTGTAAAACATATCCCAAGTGAAATAATCCAAACCGGAATCAATAGTGTTGGATTTTTAGTTCCCATGGTAGACCAACATGGTGGGAGACTCGAAATTTGTTTGAATTGTAATTTTGCAGAATCAACTTATGGTGGGTCCTTCATTTGAAAGAGATGAGTTTATTTGTCGTTGTATGATTCATATTTGTATTTCTTGAAATATCGACATGAAATGCCTTTTTCCCATGGACGCTGCATATGGAACTCTTGAAGCACACAGTTGACTGCTGTGTACCAGGGTGTTTTACTGGCAAAACTCGTGGAGTAAAATTCTTGGCTGAGAAGGCATTTGAAGGACTTTTGGTCAATGTGCTTCGATTTACATCAGTATCTAAAGATGGAGGCATTTCGCACCAGTGATTGGTCTGTTGACTTGAAGCTAATCCGATTTGTTCATGGCTTGTTGATTGTGGTACTCATAAGACTGATCTGTATAGCTTGCTCTGTGCTTTGTTAACCAGATGTTAAAATGGCCTGAAATTGCCTCGAATTCATAGGTTAATATTGGTAAGATGTTTACCTTTATTACTTTTAAAAGTGACGTTATTGATTGACCGGCAAGATTTGCAGTTTCTAGAAGGCAAATTTTAATAATGAAGTTGTATTTCCCAAGGGTTGTAAGCGCATACTTGTGTGATCCTTTTGTTTGGAACTCTATCCTCAAATATTTCTAAGATGCAGCACTTTGGATGGGTGTGCCATTTAGTAACCAGGTCTGTCCAGGATTTGGGCGGCAGGCAAAAACTACCACCTTAGTTTTGTTGTGTTTGATCCCAAGTTTGTTGATGTGACAGCAGGTGAGTACCCTGAAAAATAAAATATCCTAGCTCCCCAACTCTAAAATAAAGGGCTGCCACTGAGGGAGTGAGTGAAACATGTGATCCCGAGGATTTCAAGGAAGTTCCCCACAAAGTGTTCCCTTAAAAGAAAGTTTCCTTCCTTTCCTTCGTCCTTTCTCTTTTCTCCTTTCTATTTTTCTTTATTTCTTTCAATTTTTCTTTTCTTTCTTCCATTTTTCTTTCCTTCTTTGCATTCTTTATCCCCCCTTTTTCGCTCTCTTTCTCCATACTTACATTTTGTTTACAATTTTCATCATTCCTCTTTCTCCATGTTACCATGTTTAGTTCCTTTGCCACCCCTTGACTCCACCCAACAACAGTGTCATGTTATGTTCTTTCTGTAATTTATTCGCTTTTGCTTCTGTCTTTTAACCATGCGTCACAGTTCAAAGTTGAGAAAAGCCAAAAAATCCAAAATAACCTGTCCGTCTGACACCCTCAATCATGGTTGACCAGTGAGTGCTTCCCTACACGCTTGTGCGACAGTAACTGCTCGGGTTGTTTAATCTCCGCTTTAGACCAACGTTTATGTAGTCTAGGAGTACAGTGTTGCCTGCCAATTGCATTATAGACAATGGGAGTCCATTTAATTTAATGGGACAGGCTCGTAGATTGCTCAGTTATCCCAATATCTGCCACTTATAGTTAAATAACAGAGGTGCTACTGTGCTAACTTGTTTGGGGTCTTTGTTGATATATCAGTGAGATTGATTCAAATATTAGAGTTGAGAGCAATTATTGCGTGTAATAATGTTTGAGGATACCCCGTCTGGTCAATTCTTTCCAATGCAGTCCTCCATGGATGCTGGCAAAGGTTTTCTTGAAATCAATGTAGCAAGCAAATAGTTGTCTTCCTTGTTTTAGTATTTTGTGTGCTATCACTCGCATGTTAACAGTTTTGAGCATTATGCCCCAGTTGGCTCTAAGTCTAGTTTGCAACCATGGTAGTAAATTCTGGTATGTTGTCCACGTGTGGAGTTCTAATAACAATCTAGCGTAGTACTTTGAGTCTGTGTCAAGACGGGCTAGTAACCTATAATTTGAAGGATCTGACTTTGAGCCTTTCTTATGGATTGAGTTAAGAATCGATCATTGCCATGATTCTGGCACAGTACTATTTAAATAGCAGTTGTTGAATAGTTTGCTCATAGGTTCCAGCCAGTATCTTGAATTGGCTATAAAGACTGAGAACTTGATTAGGGCCTTGACTTCCAACATGCCTGCTTGCATTTATCCCTGTGATATCCTTCTCTGTGGTGAGTCAGTGGGTTTGTGTCAAACTGGTCATACTTGGCCGGGTTATGGTTTTAATATCTAAGTATATATCTTTTGCGTTTGCTGTGTGGTTAACAATGTTTTGGTCAGCGATGATTGAAAAGGGTTCTCTAGTTTAGCATTTGCCTTTTTTTCGTGTATTATGAGTTGCCATAGGATGTCCATTTAGTAGAATTCACGCTATCACCATCATGGTTAGCTTTTGAATAATTTATTTTTTTCATGCAGAGCCAGAATTCTCTTGGATTTCTGACTAGGTTTCTTTTGTGTAAGGCCATCCATTGGTTTTCTTTTACAGCTCTTCATTTCCCGAATTAAATTCTTGTAGTGCTGCTGTTTAAGTTCTTGGATAAAAACAGATTATTTCTCTTGCATTTTGTTAGTCTAATGTACTTTGCTAATTCTTTTTTGTTTTGCCTAGCTTTCAAAGTGAACCATATATTATGTAGTCTGTTGTTGATGGAATGTTTATTGGTTTCTGGTTACAAGGCAGTTGTTATCAGGTATATTAGTTGTCCCCACATTTTTGGATCATAGCTTTGGCCTCGGCTGCAGTGTTATCAAGAACATTAGACAGATTTGGGGTGGTATTTTTGCTCAAGAATTTCAAATTGGCTTTGCTATTCCATGTTATCCTATTTAGTTTGTAGAGACCATCCATGTTTCTGATAGCCACCCTGCAGGTAGTTAGATATGCTTTTAAGGATATGGTCATTGATTGAGGAAGATTGTTGCTCTTTAATCAGTGATCAACTTGGAACGCATAAATAAGTTTTACCAATTCTATGGAGGTGACTGAATAGTCTGAAACTACATTCTTTGTTCTCGCTGTGTGGGAGCAGATTATCGGGCAGTCAGACAGAAATCAATCATTAAGTATTTGCATCCTCATGTGGTTCAGGTAATCAAGCAAGATTGTTCAAAATGGATCTTTTTTTGGGGGCGATATTTATTGTCCTGTGATGCTCTTGTGGCCATCAATTCACAGAGCTGGTATGCTTTAAGTTTTTATTGAAACATCCCATTATTATGATGCTACAGCTGCTTAATGTAATTTGAAGAATTGTTAGATAGTTAGTTGATTTACGAATGTTGGAACGTTTTGCTTGAATCCAGGATGACGATATTTGGATTCAATGGATCATCATTTGCAGGATGCCTTTGTGCTGTTGGTGTTTGGTTTGCTTTCACTGTGATGTCCTTGACTTTTATTAGCAGGTTCAATTAGGCGTTATTCCAATTTGACTATTTCTGTTGTTTTGGCTTTCTTTTTCTGGGCAGCCTGGTGTAGTGCTAACTGGCTTTGGACCAGACAATGACAGATTGGGCTAGTTTGAGTTGAGATTGTCTCTTTTGGAAAGCTGCATTGCTAGCAATTCAGTATTTTTTGTAGACCATGGAGCTGTAAACAAAAGGAGTTTTGTTGTTTAAGAGATATCAATGGTTCCAAATGTTTTTGGGCCGTTGAATACTTTTAAAGCATTGGTTTAGTAGTTCTGTGTCTTTGTCCAGTTCTATGTTTCGTTCGTCAGTGACCTGTCTGTTGACTTTAATTGATTTTGACAGTATAAGTGGTTCCAATTTTATTCTCACTGTATTATTTATTTCTGCAATTGGAGCATTTTGTTTTTTGTTGTGGTTCCGATTAGAGGCGTTTAAAGAGAAGCTGGACATTCCATTTTGAATTGTGAATATCAGGTACAGCTTTTAGACTGGCACAGCTATTTCATTCGATTAATCTTTGATGGTAGTTTGTGCCATTTGTGTGTAGCGCTTCCTTAGCCTTTTCCAATTTTTCTTGGAAATATATGGTAAAAACTGGGGTTGATCCTTTAAAATGGCAGATGCTTCTTGGCTGCTATCCCCAGAAATCACAATATCACTCTGTGCATTGCTACTTTCAATTGTAGAGTTGAATTGTTTAGAGATTTATGCTTTGTCCATAGTTGGAGTGATTTCCTCATTGGTATTTTGCTGTTGGGTTGAATTCTTTGAGGTGCATCTAAATATCTGTTTGTGGGTTGATGAACTTAAGCAGATATTGTTATAGTATTGGCCTAAATAGTTATTGATCTAGAGGCTGATGTCATATTGATGCTCATAAGGTGGATTTGTAGATCACTCACAATTGATTGCAAAATGTTTGCTACATAAGACTATTGATTGAGGATGGAAGAGCATGCACACGTGTTTAACTATCTCATTTTATGATTGATTGATGTAAGAGCAATGTCCATTTTATTCAAAGGTGATTGGCAAGAATTGGAAGGACCTCTTTTTAATGTGGGTGAGTGTGATTGTCTGATTGCCATCTTTGGAGCTTGAATTGCAGAAGCTAGTTTACTTGATGTCATTCTAGCTGTTAAGTTGCCCTTGGTTTGAAGAAGATGTTATTAATAGTGGATTAACTCTTACCAAGGTTTGGGAGGGAAGTATTTATGTGAACTGTGTTGAAATAGGAGCCTGTTTGTTTATTAAAAGATACAAAATTAAATGTTTTGTTAAGTTTGTTAAGGTGCCAAATTGAATTACTTGCTCAAACAGTTGTTAACATTGGTATAAAGTTCCTTTATGTTGGCATGGGACAGTTTGCTTCTGGTTTGCTTGGCTAGGTCTAATATTGATGAAGTCTGGCACACGCTGTGCATGCTTTTTTGAAAACGCTGCTTTGAGGGCCTGAACAAAGTTTGTAATTCTTTAGTGATTAGATGCGTTCTTTATTATTTTATAGTTGCCAGCAAGTTGGCAGTCCACCAATAAAGGATCACCAAAATATAATGATGTGCGCTAATGAGAGGTTTCATGATGAAATGCATAGATAGAGACCAGTAAAATCCTATGTTGATGTGTGTGTGGTGAATTGCTGATTTGGGTCTCAGTCCTTATCGCCTGTGTTTGTGATTGTCTCAATGCTACAGGGACCAGTTGTGTGAAGGGCTTTGCCAGTGTCGGACCACCAGATGCACTCAATTGGGCTCAAAGGTAGTACTAAGGTCAAAGCTGAGGTCACTGTTGGAATGTGGGCACACCTTCGGGAAGGGTGAATGATATCATAATATAGTAGTATAGTATTGTAACAAGGCAGGGTAGGCTAGTGGTTCAGGGAGCCAGGAGGTCCATAAGATGACATTCAGATGCCTTGTTATTGTCAGGATTTCATCTAGGAACATGCTTGGAAAGAGACTTTAGTTCAACCCGGTTCGTATTTATGCGAGAGAGGCTCGAAAGACACGGAGAGGCTGAAGACTAGGGTCTACTGGTTCTTGGCGGCTGACTTGCACACTGATGTCAAGAACACAAATTTACATGTCAGAGCCCAACTCTGAAATTTTGTATTACAACGCCATCCATTCTGGGCATGCGCAGGGACTCTCTTGTAATTGGCCTCTCGCTGGTGTGGTGGCTCTCTCTCTCGCCTTCCCTTACTCCTATAGCCCTCTTTCCCTTTTCTGGTATCATCCAAGAGGTTAGGTTGCCTTTCTGGCTCTTGGGAAGTACTAAAGTGGAGATTGCTGGATTATCATCTAAGTCCAGAACTTATCTCTCCCTCACAGGAACATGCGCATTTCTGACAGTTATTGCCCTTGGTGGGCATGAGAATGTTTGGCCCAGTTAAACTTTTGCGAGGCACACAAATGGAGTTCTATGTTTCCGTTTTTTACTTTCATGTAAGTTTAATGTAAGGCTAAGTTTAAAATCAATATAAAGCCCAGTATGGATAGTTATGGCCTATGTAATAAGCAGACCTTTATGGTTGACTTCCAAGCCTTCTGAAGCACTAACGAGCCCACCTCTGTTGCTAGGTGCTACCCGTAAAGAGTCGGGGCCTAAGTTCCTTCTTCCAGCCCCCACTTACCTTTTTGTCCACTGCCAAGCGTCTCTGCCGGGTGGTGGACAATTCACCAAGTGGCACTGGCACTTCCTTCCGCTCGCCCTGTTGTATTATTATCACTTGATGGGGTCTCCTCTGTGTCTTCTTTAGTTGTGAAGTGGAAAATCGGCCTGAGTGCTGCAAGCTGTACCCCTTGCTGCCTTCAGGCCTGACCAGTGCTGCACCCCCTAGACCATTCCCTCTTTGATAATAACTTTCCCCTGCCCCCAGCTCCTCATGGAAGAAAGTGTCTGCTCATGTGCCGAGTGGGCCATGTGGGTCTACGGAGCATGCACACCAGCTGGCATGGCATGGCAAGGCACGAGCGGGAGGAGCTGCCTCTGCAGCAGTATTTAGCAGTATTTCATCTACTTGTGTTCTATAGGAGTGCAGCAACCAACTGTGTACCCTCTGCAGCACCTAACTTCTGAAGTGACAATTAAGAATGTTTTCTGGATGTCAAAAGTAGAAGTGAGGGGGAATAAATTCAGTACCATACTTCATAGAAACATCACCGCCGCAAACAGGACACAGTTGTCATTTGGAAAGTTAGTGGAGCATCCCATATATATGTAGATGCTATGTTCACATTGGATTTGTACTGAAGAGACAGAATTTGAAAAAGTTAAACTTAATGAGCATGTGGTTGAAGGCCAGAGGCTATCCTGAAGCAGTTGAAGAAAAAAACACTTGAAAAAGCAACAAATAACTGTGATGAACTATTTAATAAAGATCACGAGAAGTGCAAGAGAATGAGCAATTCATGAACAGAAACAGAAGAAATTACATACCACTTGTATTGTGTCGCAGCAGGAAGTCAAAAGGGAGAGATGTTGGCAATTATTGATGTCTAAAACTGGCATGAGAAAATTGTGGACACTAAACCAGCTATCACATACTAGAAACCACAGTCTATAAGACTGGGTGACCAGTAACCAAAAGTCAGACGACAGGAACGAAGAATGAGTTTATAAAGTGCTCTACAAAACAATTTTATTATTTATATTTATGATTCATGAATGTTCTTGCACTAAGAAATATGTGAGTGGCACAAGCAATAGGTTGCGCACTACAAAATCTTCATACAATCTCTCCAACGAGGACTGTTCTTCTCAATTTGTCATTTTGATGAATATCATAGGGATGCCAGTCAAAAATATTATGGTATTAAACACGTGACCGGGATGTTACGCTGTGTGATGGATTTAAGAAGCTATGCATATAGGAATCTAAAACAGTACTAGAAAGGTTAAGTGAATACCCATCTGAATACAACTTGGATACAGAACTTGGGAGAGAGTGTGGCCTAACGGCTAGATCGGTTGACCTCGAAGCTGGGAAACTGGGTTCGAGTCTCAGCAGGGACACTCAACATCCTGCGATTCTGGGCAAATCACTTAATCTCCCCAGGCCTAAGAAAAATAAATGGGCCCATCTGTAACGCAACTGGTGCTCATGTAAAGCGCTCTGACACCTTAGGGTAGAGTTTGTGCTATATAAAACTCCTCCCCTCCCCCAAAAACACACCCTATAAGTTGATTTGTCAGGAATTGGAATTTATGGATCATAATCCATGTGGTACCAATTTGAAATGACTAGGATGATGTTACTGAAATAAGAGGAATAGTAAACATGGACCATAGAAGGCCATAATGGGAAAATCATATGTAAAGATTTGGGACATCGGTTTAAACATTCAGACATGTAAATAAAGTACATACAATGAAACAATCTTATATTTCAAAAGGATAAGTAAATTTATTATACTGTGATGCATAATTGGTGAAATTGAATCAATAACAATACAACAAAGTGCTATAAGTTAAACCTATTTGAGTAAATCTATTAGCCAAATTCCAATGAAATTAAATCTGAACATTTGGATCGAGGTGTCCCTACCACCTACAAAATCAAATGTGCAACGGTGATCATTACAGAAATGTAACAGTTTGGTACGACTGACCAATCAAGAAATATAGGAATTATGGGATACTGCATTTCTTAAACAAACAATTGTCAAAAGGAAACAAAGATTTGCAAAATTAAAATATAGCAATAAAGACACCAAAGAAAATTAACTTTGTGAAAGAAAAAATTAATCTAACATAATGAAATTAAGTTGTGCAATACTGAAATCACCAAAGGAGTCCCTACAAATGTCTGCAGATAACGAGTAACCTGTAAATCACATTGTTAAGGAAGAAACTGAACGCATTGGAGAAGTTTACCAATGACTAAATATAAAATGGAATAATGGGAACATTGTAAAAAACAGCCAAGAAATGAACTCAAAGAAGGAATACGATTTTAGCCCTAGAAAAGGAAGTGATAGCAAACTTTAGTTGGAAAAGAAGAAATGGAGAGGGTAATCTAGATAAATTTCCATCATGGTGAAAACCATTGAGACTTCACCTCTTGTGAATCACAACCCTCCCCACACTGAACAGTGTTAGTCATTATCATATTACACTCTCTACATCTGCATAGATGTATTACAGAGTCTGCAATAATGACTCTGTAGTTATGGTTTAGCTGCAATTACTATTGAAAACGCACTTTTTGTTTTACTTAAAACCTTGATGGCATTTGTTGAGTCTGCATGAAATTTATCAAACCCTTAGATTTTGGTTGTCTGAATTTTGTTTAGATGCATGCACAGGAAAAATTTAAAGGGCGGGGGGAGGGACTTACAAAAATATTATATCTTATATTTAGCTTTCATAGGAAATTTTGCTCCCAGAACGGCAAAAGCAGCTGTATGGAGAACTTCACTCAAAAGGCATTGTTTTTGTGGTTTGAGGTTTGGTGTAAATCCATTCAAAAGTTGAATTATTAGTTTTTGAAAATGGGGTCAGTGGGAATCAAAAAGTTTAACATATCTCAGTCATTAAAAGTGCATGTTGGAAGCTTGCAAGTTCTGTCAATCACAATGAGGAAACCAAATTTAGTGGACGGTAAACATGTGAAGTCTAAAACAGTCAAGAGCACGGGGCCTTCAATTTGATTTTAGGAACATGAATTATTTCCCCCGAATTTGAGCATTTAAGTGAATGCACATATTTTAAAAGACTGAAATTAAACTATCAGGGCTGTGGCTGTGTGGAGAGCTTAGTAGGATGTCACAGGATAGGCCCTGCAAGCATGTGCTGGGATGCAGTGGGGCTTGTGCGAAGGGACTGGTTGCAGGCCAGATCCTGTATTCAACCCGCGCAGTGCACAAAGACCGTAGGCAGCAGAGGTTGGATGCATGAGCATTGAATACAGCATCTGGCTTGTGGCCTGCCCAGTGTACAAACCCTGCCATGAATTGCCTCAGGCCCTGGACAGTGGGTTCTGGACACAGGCAGTTGGGCGTAGATCGTGGCCGCTGGGTAGTCCCTGCATCAAACCTACAGTGGAAGTTAGCCTCATGGGTGGTGACCCCGCCACCTAACAGCTAATGTTCCTATTAAAAAATAAACCTAAGAAATTCACTGAAAAAACTCTGGTTAAAATAAAGTAATGGTTCAGTTACAAGTGATGTTGTGGTTGTAGATCAAAACCTAAAACACCCCGTAATTTGCTAGTCATGATCTACTGCACAAACCTTAACTCACACCTCCACCATGAAAATCGTAAAGACTTACTATATTTATGCCAATAAACTATTGCACATAACACCACAAGATCATTAAATAATAAAAACCTATCCATGCAAAGAAATAGTACTGTATCGGTGGTGATGTTTTCAGTAACGCCAAAGGCAAGATGATATGTAACGTCAGCAGTGACCATGTCATTTCCAATAGCATTTTACACATATAAGTCATGAGCAGTTTTTTATGGGGCTAATTATGGGTTTCATGATGGGGTGAGCTAATTAAGGTTTGTGTGATGCCAGGTCTGCACCCCTCACTCTCCTTGTGGCCAATCTCCTCAGTGCATGTCCTTTGGCCTTGAATGGGCTGGCCACAGGGCCTAATCTATGGTCGGGGCATGCATCAAACCCTCTCTGGGTGCTCAATCCCATCTAAACCAGGACTTGAACCAGCCTCGGTGCCTACAGTACACACTGTAGATACTGAAAGGGCTAACAACATTTTTCTCTGTTGAGCGAGCTCACATAGTCATGACACTAATACCCCCGTGGGGGCACCAATAAGATCCATCATTGAGAAGCATCTTCAGTATAAGAAAAAAGGCATGATATTGCAACATGCAAACAAAATGAACTACCACCCTATACTGAGTGAAACTGATATTGCCAGATTACATGCAGAGAGTCCAGAAAATGAAGAATGCATTGCAAGTGGTTAAGTCATACACAAGGGAAAAGCACATGTATTCATGGAACCGCATAAAGTATTGAAATAGCTGGAGATGTGCGACTAGACTAAAACACAGAGAACAGAAGCAAAAGAAAGACCTAGGCAGGCCCCGAAGGGTACATGGAGATAGTACCATCAGCAACCAGCCTAGTAAGAGAACCTCCAGAATAGTGGTCAGGAGAGGTGGTACACGGACCACAACAGAATATCAGGTTTTATTTCCAGTCTTGGGGGATGACTTAAGACAGGTAATGCGTCAGGCACAGAAAGGGGAGGCACCCCCGGAGTCATGGGCAGAAGCTAACATAGTTATCTTCTTAAAGAAAGGGAAGCCCCCTAATGAGGCTGGTTCTTATAGACCCATTAGTCTTATGAATAGTGACACAAAGAATTTTTCAAAAATCCTAGCAAATCACTTTAGTATCATTATAGGGAAAGTGATCTCACCCCGACAGCATGGGTTCATCCCTGGCAGAGGGACGGCCGAACATATTCGCAGAGTTATTACCATGTTTGATGGCATTGCAGTCACTGGAGACCCTATGGCACTCATCCTACTTGACGCGGAGAAGGCGTTCGTTAGGGTCTCATGGGATTACTTATGGGCCGTACTCGAGAATGTGGGGGTAGGAAAGGGGTGTATAAAGGCCATACAGACACTGTATAGAACTCCGCGGGCCCGACTCCGGTTAATGGGTGGACAGAGCGAACCTATTTTTATCACACGAGGGACAAGACAGGGGTGTCCATGTTCCCCCCTTCTATTTGCATTTTATATAGATCCCGTAATTAGGAAGATTGAGGAGAACATGCGAATTCAACCTATCCGACTGAACGGATGTGAAACTAAAATTCTAGGGTATGCGGATGACTTGGCAATAACAGCCGCGAATCCGCTTCGGCCTTAACAGAAATAGAACACGAGGCAGAATGCTTTGGGGTGCTCTCTGGCTATCGGCTTAACCGAGAGAAGACCCAAATAGTAATCAGTAGTAAACTTTCTTTGTCAGACTCACGGGTGACTGAATGTGCAACTTATCTTGGGGTCATAATAACCTCAGAATTGGGCGAAGTTATGGAAAAAAAACTCACCCCAGTTATACAAAAAAGTGAAAAAGATCTGGAAAGGCTCAATAATTTGCATCTCTCGATTGTGGGACGATGTAACATTATTAAAATGATGCTTCTTCCAAAGATTTTATATTTATTTAGAACGATACCCCTAGCATTTGAGAACCATTGGTTTAAGGAAATGGATAAAATGATTAACAGATTTGTTTGCGCGCAAGGAAAGACTAGAAGAGCCCTTAGATATATGTCTTTACCCAGGGAAAGGGGGGGCTGGGCGGTCCCAGACTTAAAAATGTATTACTGGGCTGCAGCAATTAAATACTTTTGAGGGCTATTGGGAGGGAAGGTTGTGGACCGGTGGAGAAGAGATGCTCCCCCGGATGTATACCAACTGCTATTAGAGAGAGAGGCCCCTAACTGGCTTTTGAGATTCAGTGAAGCCAGTTACTACAAAAAAGTTAAATTTAAGACTCTTGGTGCAGCAGCAGTGGTTTGGACCAGTGTCAGGAATAAGCTTGGGCTAGGAAGGATGAATTATTATACTTCTCTGTTTGGAAATCCATCACTCCCGGAGGTATTTCATGATGGGGTTATGTTGCGCTGGGACGCACTGGGGGTGAGGAAGATGGGGAATCTACTTGACGCAGACGGTATAATCTCATTTGAGAAGGCTCAACTCCTTTTTAATCTTGATCGGAGGGATTTTTTTTTTAAATATCTCCAGATACGTAGCACCATGGCAAGGAAGAAAAGGGGGGGAAAAGCCTTCTTTAAAGACCCAGTTATGGAGGCAATGAGACATCCAGATGGCTGTACTATTACCCAGATTTATGACGGGCTGAGGCAATTATTGGTTGACGATTTAGATAAGTATGGTGAGAAATGGCAGCAGAAGCTGAATATTGAAGGGGACGAGTTTTTGGCCTCACTCAAGCTTGGCCACACCGCATTGAGGGTAGCAGGTCTACAAGCACAACATTTTAAAACAATTTTTTCACTATACCACACGCCAGCCAAGATTGCTCAATGGGGTGGCACGGAAGGGATTCTATGTCCCCGCTGCCATAGTACAGATGCAGATATAGTTCACATGTTTGCTTCTTGCCCGGCTTTAGATCCTCTAAAGGGAGCCATAGACGAATTCCTGGTGCAAACTTTGAAGATTCAAACAAAACTCACAGCCGAGTTGATGTTACTAGGCGTCACTAAGAAAGGAACACCATTGGTACAACGTGAGTTTGTCTTCTTAGCGATGGCTGTAGTAAGGATTTACAACTCATCCGCCTGGGTGGATCCTGGACTCCCCACTCTTCAACAATGGCTTTCTCGGCTCTTAGCTATGTACAATCTGGAAAAAGGTTTATATGAGAGGAAATGTTGGAAGGCTCGGAAGCTAGTTAAACTGATCTGGACTCCTATAAATGATTGGAAAACCACAGTCGAAATCAAGCTAGGCACTATTTAACCAACTAGGGCTCTCAGGGTATCATATTTATCATGTGTAATTTGTTGTGCTCTCTTATCCAATGAAAGATATGTGTAATGCTTTTTGTTCCATTATCTACTCTATTAATGATAAAGAATGTTTCCTCGTATATTTATTCATTTACAAATGTATCTTGATGATGGTGAATACAAAAAAAAAAAAAAAAAAAAGAATATCAGTTGACCAACAGGAGGGTGGAGGAGAAAGATAGGAGGGCATGGTCTTTGGCATTTTTATTTTTTTATTTTTTTTCATCATATGGAAAAGAAAAGGAAACAAAAAGATATCACATAATTCAAAAACCATTGCGGCTCTACTAGCAAATTTGTAGATCTCAAATTTGATCTGCGATTCCGCCAGCAGCCAACCTAAAGACAGTTTTATTATTCAGGGGATAGGGGAACCACAATCAGGTTGCCAGGGCTCCAGTTTACTATTAATCCTCCACCCCATCTCCCATTCCCAGCGACTCATCTGCTGCTCCGCGATACTGCACCAAAGCCTTCTCAGTAGGCTCCTAGCTACTGCCAAACACTCTGAGGGGGTAGAACTCCAAGGTCCCCAGACGCTTGCAGGCGGGACTCAGTCCTGGTCAGTGTAGACACTGTTCCTCGAACGTCGCTCAGCCGACTACTGCCCAAAGCACAACACCTTCAGCCAAACACCCCAGAAGACCAAGGCACTTTGGCACCGCGAAGAGTTCTTGGCTTTGATGTGCCCGTTATAAACTTACTAATGTTCTTCTGTTGAAAAAATTCAGATTTGTGCTGGAGACACCAGTTTTCCTAAGGACTATAAATGGCATATCATGTTCTATGGCTACTTAACCATTCACATGTGTTCTTTACTGGCTGAAGCTAACATATTCAAAATAATCCAAGAAATAGTAATGACTCTCAGTATTTACTAAATAGAGCCATATTAGAAATGGAGACCAAAAGCAAAAACAAATGCTAATTTTATCTCTGTTATCCTGTCAAGCAATCTTTCTTGTTAAATTAATTTCTCATAATTGTTTTTTTTTTTTATTTTAGAGGCCCTATCACAAATCTCGAATATAAAATGAGTTTTGGACAGTTAGATGTCTCAAGAGAGAAGAGTCTGCTTGTTTGGGTCATTGGTGAGCTACAGTTTCTTTATTTTTAACCAATAATTTTGATGTCTTATATGTTTGATTATTTTCATCATATTTCAAATTCCTAACAAAACCTGTGTTTCTAGGGCAGAAATTTCCAAAATCACTTGAAATTTCTTTGACGGGAACTGTGACATTTGGTCCCCGGAGCAACATGCAGCAGCAAGCTGTTGATCCTGTCTGTACTGGGAACACTTCATATGTTAAAGTAAGCTAAGGTTTGGATTGTTTTGTAAATCTATCACAATTTTTTTGCATTGTTACAAAATGTATCATTAGAATTACTCATTTTGTTTGGAATATTTATAGCAAGTGATAGTATTCTCTCGCAAACAACATGGTTACAACAGTAATTATATTTATGAATGTATTTGCTTTTTATGAGAGGTCTAAGGAACCGTTAAAAAAAATCATTACGTTATTTATGTGTTGGGCTTTGACCTAGGAAGGCAGATTGCAGAAATCCTAAATGCGAAAGGGCTGACAACTGAAATAAATCATACAATGCGGGAACACTCGAAGCGGGTTTAGCAGAAGGAAGATTATGATGGGGTGGAGAACATAAGTACTTATCTGGAGGGAACCGAGTTTCTGAGGCTCACAGCACACCAGAGAGATGATCTGGAAACTCTACTAACTAAGGAGAGTTGGTGAATGAAGAACTGGAGATGCAAAAATGGAGGATGCCAGTTGCAATGGCTTCCTAGCAGTCCTATACCATGAATTCCTGGGCATCTTGACAGAAAAAACTATTGGGGGTCTTCTGTGAAAGCATAGTGGAAATTATTCTACCAATGTCCATGAGGGAAGCAGTGATCACAGTGGTACAGAAACCAGATGGAGAGAGATCAGACTTTGCATCATATTGCCCTGTGTCCATGATTAACTTGGATAGCAGCACACTGAGTAGGGCATTGGCAGACAAGCTCTCGCGGGTTATTGAAAAGATTGCCCATACTGACCAGTGTAGCTTCATAACTCATTTGCGCACCACTCAAAAACTGAAATGGCTAACAAATGTGTTGCATTCTGTTGTAGCCACGGAGGTGCACTTGGCACTAACAGTGCTAGATATAGAAAAAATATTGGCTTGGGAGAATATCCTGAAGGTGTTGGCAAAAATGGGATTTGGTCTGGATTGGCTAGCTTGAGGTGTATTATTTATCACTACAACAAAAACATGCATTAGGATAAATGGACAGCGGAGAGAACTGGGAGATCAGGCTGTTGCAGGAGTCACACAAATGGGTTTCATTAAGAAAATTGCCTATTGTGGAAGACCGCTTGGCAGATACAAAACTTTACATAATTTGACAGGCTAGGGCAATATGGAGAAGAGTGATTTGTAAAATCTTGTGCAGTCCCCTGTTTGTGCTAGACTTGCAGTTATTGAGCATAAAGCCATTGACGAAGATAAGTCAGGAGATGACAATAGTACAATGGAAGGATGGGGATTGCGAGACACTAAGCACCTTGTATCATAACAGATTGTTCATCACTTTTGAGGAAGTTTAGGAAAGCTTTCCCAATTCTTGCAATATGCAAAGCTAGATCAATTCCCAAATGTCAAGAATGATATGAAAGAGCTTCTAAATGCTCTGCAGAACACTAAAACAGCTGTGAACCTCATCGATCTGGTGAAGGGGTGAGTCCATATGTGTCTAATCTTTACAGGGCAATGAAGACCTACAAAGGGCAAAACCCATAGCAGTAACATCTAAACTGAAGGAAGAATCCCCAAAATCCATAAGATAAAAAATGAGAAAGGGCTTGCATGCTGGTCAAAAAAACCAAGCAATGCCCTATTCAAATTGGTGCAGTTTAATTATCTGCATAGACCTTATTTGAACCGGCTGAAGATTGGTATGATCTGTGTGGGAATATCGTGAGCATGCCCCAGATGTAAGGCTACTGAGGCAGATTTGTATGATCAATTGATAAAAACTATTTCAGCATAAACTCTTGGTCTCCTCAGCCTGCAGATCAGTCTCAATGAAATTTTGATTGGGGTAGGCCAAGTTGGGCACTATTGCTTCTGTAAGTTACTTGGAATTTTTCTCCAAAAACTGTAATTTCATGATGTTTTCGAAAGTAGAAGAAAATTGTAAGAGATAAAACACAAGAGCTTTGAGGGGAGAGGGTGTCTGCCAAATTAACCAAAAAATGAGGCAACATTTTCACTACCTGTAAATGTAATTTAAAATGTTTTGGGAAAATTGGGACTGACACTATAGTACTACATATGTTTTTAAATGCCACAAGCACATCTTGCCAAGCCTTCTTGCCATTCAGTATGGGATTACAATACCATTAGTTAGCCTCACACACGAGGCTTAGGACCACCTGGAGAAGAAGACGTCGCTGCCCTTTACAGAATGGTCCACAACAAAATGCTGAGCACTCAACACTGGAGTGACACGTGATGGAAAAGACCTGCAGCCTCAATTTTAAAACATAGATTAATATGATGAAACGCAAAATCTTTATCAATATAATGTGAATTAACTTTAAGCGGATATAGCTCTATCAAGATGATCTTTCCTCTTTATATAGTTTCTGATTATTTAAAAAGGAAAGTAACTTCTTTGTAAACTGTTCCTATAAATGGAACTCACACATCAGTCAAGCAAACCATAACTCCCACACCGAATGGAATGCATATGACCTCACAATGTTTATGCTAATCAAGAACAACACCTAAAAACTAAATATAATTCTATAAAAAAAACACATATATATCAAAACCAGTTGGGGATACTACCTTCATAGTCGTCTCTGATAAAGTGATAAGGAGAAATGTAATATATACTCTCAGTAAAAGTGTCAAGGATTTAGATGTTTGGTTGTCTGGAAACAAAAGTCTGAATGTTCTCCATGGAGCGGTGGATGCACGTGGAAGGCTGTACACAGTGGAGGTTAGACAACAGGGTCTGGCAACAAGCCAGGCCCTGCATCCAACTCCTGCTGTCCACAACCCAAGCCAGGAGTTTCACTGGCAGGTGGGCACAGGGTCTGGCCATGGGCCAGTCCACTTAGGCTACACACTGTAGCGGCTAGACACATGAGCAATGGTCCTGCACCTAACCACTAATTTTCTTGTTTTAAAAAGTTGTAGCTGTCAAACCTGTAAAATTCATTTGTGAAAAAGCATAAAAAAATTCACGGAAAAACAACAATTATAGTGATGTTATAGTTCCACGTCAAGAACTAAAACCTCCTGAAATTCGCTGGTTATCTGTTACCTAATCATGCACTCCGCCATCACAATCGGAATTTGGAAATTGGTTGGACATTTTTAAAAATAGGTGTATGTATTTATAGGAATGTTACAATGTATGTCATTTTATTAGCATTTTCCTCTCTTTTTTAATTTGTATGATCACATAAGCTGTAGATTTAAGAATTGCTATCACAAATATAAAAAAACAATGTTTTTATACAGTGGGATTCATTTTATTTTTCGCTTTATTGTAGCTGAATTTTAGGATCCCAGAGTACACCCTTACGGGCTGTTATGCTGATCAACATTCAGTTCAAGTTTTTTCATCAGTAAAACCTAAAATAATTACATGTAAGTTTTTTCAGACATTTATACAGAATAACAGTTAGCTCTGTGTTTTGTAATAGAGCAAGTGGTAAGGCAGTGAACAGTTTCAATGTGTATGTATATATATATATATATGTTTGATTTAATTTATGGAAATGAAGAATGTTGAAATCCTATAGCTTTATAGTGTTTAAAATGTAATCTAAAGAAGACAGTATTTACACCCAGCGCGTGTTTGCTTCTACCAGACATAGCTTCTTCAAGGAAGAGGAGGTGGTGTGTGGGCGCGATGTGATATCCGAAATACCTCTTAGTCAAGAAATGTGTTGGCAAAGCGCTGGGCATGTCGTCAGAGCTACCTAATATTCCTGAATAGATATCCACCCAGTGCACCTGAGCAACTACAGCGATCTCCCATCCAAACTTTATGCATCACTGATTAGGGAGTTCTACTGTAAGAGGACACAGGGAGCCTTAAAATCCAGATGGAATACACATTTAGACTGTCGTTTCTCAGATTCTTAATGGACAAGCTCATCAGTAACGCCTTGGTAAAAAAGGGGCCTAGAAAGTATACACTACATGGTCTGCACAATTGGCACCTCATTACACCAAAGTAACAACAAAAATTAGGCCTGTTGAATGAAGCCATATGCTGGCACTATCCATCCAAAGATAGTGACTTATTGCATTCCATAAGGCATACCACATGTGACAAGCGGTCCTGCAATCTTTATAACGAAATCTCCTTAGAGGTGAAAAAATAGACACATTTTTCTGGGTTTGTGACTGTTTCAAAGCAAATACATAGATGTCTGATCTCAGCTTTGATGGAAGCCATGCATCCAATTCTGCAAAAGTAGATGCCAAGCCTATCATTAAGTGAATGTCTGAAAAGATATGGCAACAGTGGAAAATTATAAATGTGTTGTCTACAGGCTAAAAGACCATGAAGTCATATGCATCTATGTCTGGTCATCAGTCCAAACCCAACAGTCCCTTTCGTCCCAGTGGATGTAGCTCACCACAGCCAAACTTGCATACATCAACAATGAAATGTATTCAATGTATCACCTTAAAGCACCAACAGATTCCTACGGGTTTTATCTCTGCTCAGTCGCAATGACATTTTCTCTCTGCCACTTTTCCTGTTGCTGCTTATTTAAGTTTCGATTTTTTAACTGATGAGGCTGGACAGGCAGACTGCATGTGTATGTCTTTGATGATTTTATAGTGCAATACAAACAACAGTTCTGTATTATATCTGCATTGTATCTGAGACACAGTTCCGAAATCAGAAGTTTAATTAATAGGCTTCTTACTATATTCATTGAGACTCATTATAACCTCTTCTTTGCATCTTTCCTATCTCGGTTTTTCTTTTGTATTTATATGTGCAATAAAAATCATCTTTCAAAAATATCTCTTGGTAATGTTTTGCCTTTGAGAAACCAATATTTTTGTCCTTCAGTCCAGAGTTCGACAACATGGACAGAGAATATCCCTTGATTTTACAGGAAGACGAGTCAACACAAGAAGGAGTTTGCCTTTTCCTCACTATTAGTTGTAAATCTAAACATCTGACATTTATGACATACAAGTTAAAATGGAGACCACGATGTTTATACATTGCTGGGAGTCCTGCTTAACGTTGCAGTTCTCTGATCTTACTAACTCAGCAAATCTATTGTTCCTGTCTGATTTCCTTATGTATAATTAGTTAATTGTGTCCTCAAAAACTGCGATTGTATGCTTTTTTTTTTTTACAACTGAGCTGACTGTATTGAATCTTGGGGACCTTCTTCCCCAAGGAAAATTGAGCGCTAAAAATAATTTGATATATTGTTTCTGTGAACGCATGTGCACAACAGTCTGAGCAGTCCTGCTCCATGATCTGAAATGTTTTTATAAATTGTGCCATTGTACTAGATTAGTGCAAATTCAAGATTTGCCAAAGGGTTTAAATATTTTAAACCTTTTCTTCTTTTTTTTTTTTTATAGCCCGTGAGTTGATCTCTTCGGATTACTACGTATGGAACTCCAAAGCTCCTGCGCCTCTAGTGTGCAGATCCTTGTTTCTGTAAAACGTTTGCCATTGAAAACTAAAGTGAATTAAACATATTCAAAGTATAAAGTACTGTTTGCTATTTTACATTTTATCTGGATGAAAGACCACACGTGCAAATATATTGAAAAAAATGAAAATGTTATGTTCATTGTTTCAAATTTTCAAGTTGGTATGTTCCTTTTTAATTGATTAAGATTCAAAGAAATTCTGCGCCATTAGCCCTAATTCTTATTTGGAATGATTCTCTTAAGTACATCAGGTGCTGTTCACCGCCTACTACTCAGCCACTGTAACTCTGCATTTCCGTGTGCTGATTGTCGCAAAAAACTGCAACTGGCATATTTTCATGTGCAAATTATTTTTTGTCCGATATGCCTGTACTCCTGTTTCAATAAGTGGGCTATCTGTTATGAAGCTTGGCTTTCCGTCAGCTTGCTGGTGATACTTATAGGCGCTTACGTGGTCAGTTGTTTACCAGTTGAATTGCTACTTTCTAAAGATCAAACTAGCTGGAATCCCGTGTCTTCTGTGATGGTAGGCTTTTACTCATTTGCACTATTCAGTGTTGATAATGGGTTTTGCACAGGTGAGCGGTTGAAGTGACTTGCGCTGCCTCCAAAGAGTGCTGTAATCCTATGCATGGACGTAATGTTGCTTCATTCAGAGGGCTCCACCCTTTGATCCGACTCTTCCTAATATTTCTGCATGTGAAAAAGAGCCTTGGGAGTCTGATTTGCGAAGTGTCAATGTTGAAATTGAGAGGACTTTTGACCTGACTGTGACGGATATTCTCTATAGACCGCGCCCATATACTTGAGAACAACAGGGTAGAAGAATCTCAAGCTTCATAAATCACCGAGGTTTAGAGCCAGATATTCACCACATTTTACCAGTCGCAAACGGCCCATCGGGCCATTTGCGACTTGTAAAATGCATTTTTCTATGTACAAACCCTAATTTGCAAGTCAGTTACCCATTACCGACTCGCAAAATAGGGTTTGCGAGTCTCTATTAGGAAGGGGCGTGCCAAAGGCGTCCCTTCCTAATAGCGAGTCGCAGGGGGATGTATGATTGTTTTGTGACCAAAATGCGGTGCAAACAATTGCAGTTTACCACCACTTCTAGTAGGTGGCAAGCCAGTTGCAACTGGGAAGTGGTCCCTAGGGGACCCCTTCCCCTTTGTTAATGGTAGCGAAAACATTTTTTAAGAGCTGGCAGTGGCCCCACGGACCACTGCTTACCCTTAAAAAATTAAACAGAAACGTTTCATTTTTCTTTTTGAAGTGCATACCGTTTTCCTTTAAGGAAAATGGGCTGCAATTAAAAACAAAAAATGCCTTATTTAAAAGCAAAAACAGACCTGGTGGTCTGCTGTCCCCAGCAGGCCGCTATCCCTGGGTTATTGCCCATTCCCAATGGGTCGCAAATTGCACACTGCCTCATGAACATGGATGAGACAGGCCAATTGCGACCCCATAGGGATTTGCAAATGTATCTGAGACACATTATTGCATCTCATTTTGCGAGTCGCAAAAAATCGAAATTAGAGACTTGCAAAATGAAATGATCTTACATCTGGCTGCTTGAAAATAAAATGCAAATAGAAATAGGGCAGTGAGAGTTGTGGCTCAGCTGTTCGTATTGAAACGTGTAATTAGTTTGCTTTGGTTTCCTTCTCTGCCTGTGAAAATTGAACACATTCTTTCAACGTTTTTTAGATTCAGTTGGGTTCGTTTTTTGGTGGCAGTTACTTTTTAACTAAATGCCTCATGAATTTCTAGAGCTACAACAGCTGCAAAGACAAAATCTCTCCATATTGACCTCTCATCTTTTTCCATTTCTGTCCCTTAGTTTTTCAACTCCAAAACTGCTAAGAACCACCAAATATCCCACTGATGTAACTTTTACTTGCAGCTTCAATGTACATCTTAAGGCTTTTCCTGCCCAAACAATAACTGATTCCAGCTATGTTACTCTTTCCATTGACCATAAGTTAGAGGAGCTGGCTATGTTACTCTTTCCATTGACCTTAAGTTAGAGGAGCTGGCTTTCACTATTGTGCCAGGCGTGCTGCCTTCAATATTTATCCTGATCCCACTGTGATGGAAAGGTGGCAGGTGAGAAATTTGTGATCAGGGCATTTCATCCCCTAAAAAGGCATATCCAGACAAATCCTTTCACTTCTTTAAGATGATGAAGGCTGGTCCTCTGGTATCCCATTCTCAGTCAACATGCCTCTGTGATGATGCGGTCTGTTGAATTCACAACGTCACCTAGTCGGAACTACCTGATGTTTCTTCCCTACTATGGCAAGTACTCGCAGCCCAATTAATTGGGCTCAATCCTCTGACTTATGAATTTACATTCCACCTTTCTCCAATACCTTTCCTCAGGTTTTATCCTTGTGTGGTAAATGATTTATTTAAAGGTATATTCATGAAACCTTTTCCCGGTCTTCGCAGAAGATTACTATTTCTCCACATCCATGTACAATATTTATTTTTCAAACAAGCACTTTACAGAAAAAAGAACAATGTGGATGCTAGTTAGAATCGTGATTCTTAAAAAATGTCTATGTTCTGCCAAGTCCGGAATCTTTCTTAGCTTAAACCTTCAACTGTAAGGGAACTGGCTTTTTTTCGTCATCTCTCATAAGGGTTTAAGATGGGAATGTGGAATGGTTACCTCTTCCCAGACCAGAAATGCAAGGTCTGTCATCAAACAGAAAAAGGTGGCGTTCTTCCTTGAGCACGCGGCTACTGTTCATTCTTGTTTTCTGTTTCAGGAAATTAACAAATATTTGTCCAGATAAATAAGTGAATGGGTACGAATTGAGAAAAACGCCTAGATTTGAAGTGATTTACATTGATGTATCATATTCCTCTCTGTTAGCTATATGGGATTCATTCTTTATTAATTCACTTTTATGTTCAGTGTAAGGTGATTTAACTCAATTTTATATGATGGTCAGATTTTTGCAGCAGTTTCAGTTACTGGTCTATTAATGCTGACTGCTTAGTTGGGGCTATTAATATAAAACCCCTTGAACTCTCCACTTCTTTAAAGCCTTACCTCAAATAAGGGTACTTAGCAACAAATCTAAATGCTTATTTCGGTGGGCATGCGCCAAGAGGTCTGCATTACTTTCTACCAAGGATCGCATTACCTTTTGTCTTTATTCATGCATATTAAGGGGCTTTCTCAGGGACTCCACTTTCATACAAGGACAACCGTGGCCAAAAAAACGAATCCTCTCCAAAGTTGGAGGAAATTTAGGGGAAGGGGTTTCTCCACGTTGTATTGAAAATAATAATGTATAAATGTACATCAGGAAAAGGGGAGCCCGGAGAATATGTAACGTGACATTTCCACTGCTACACCTGGAAACCTGCACCTGGCACACCTTTTTCTAAATGTTTGTGATTTCCAAAAAGTAGTAAATCTACACCTGTTCACAGCAGTACTTTTAAGGTTGCAGATTTACTGCTTATTTAATTAAATGCTTGCAGAGAAATTATCCGAAAAATGTTTTCATATTAGGGGTCCCGTGAAACCCTAAAACCGAATTCTTCTCCGCCAGAGCAGAGCTCGTACCATAAACTAAGGAGGGCAAAAAAGGTGTGTAGATCCCATCCGGTTCAAATGGTATATTTTAATTATTCCTATCCAACCGATAAATGCAATTATAAAGAAGCTGGAGCAGATCTCCAACACACACTAATGTCCATCCTCCTGTTACAGGCCAAGCCAGGCGACTTGAGATGAAACTGGATGTATCAAAGTGGTGATGCCACCCTAATCCACCTGTTCAAGACCTTTGCTGTCTAGGTCACCGATTGCGTGTGGGTCGGTGATTTCCAACCCTTGCGTAAATCCCTGTTTGCGCAGGGGCTGGAATTTCGAGTTGGGTGGTATTTACCGCTCCCGGGTGTGTTCAATATCTCACCATTCATTAAGTTTCAGAAGATTAAACCTGTCGGAATTTAACAGGGGGAAAGTGTAAGGTATTTACCATGCCATGCGGATTTTGATGCAGGAAGCAACAAAATCCGCATTGTATTCCCCAGAAACCCAAGATGGCGGCTATTTATCACCCCTGATAAATAACGTACCCGGTATCATTATTTAACTGGTGCGATAAAAAGCACCTGGATTCCGACAAACCCGGAATCGTGGCCTATGACTACACAACAGATGAAGAATACCTGCTTCCATCGTATTTGTAGTCAGCTGATCCCCTTGAGATGACTTCAATATTGTCTAGAAATCTGTTCGGGATAATTTTTTGAAGACAAAAGTCAGTTTCCTGTTTGGTGGCTGACCTGTTTAATGTTCTCCCAGTGTCTGGGAACTCCTTGGTGTAATTAGCGACCTCTGAACCCCTCCGTTAATCCGAGGCTAGTTTGTATTCCTCGCTCATCTCCAAGGCTGGGCCCTTCTTTTCTTCGAACTCCGGCACCACAATTAAAGAAGAAACAGCTGCATTTCAAAGGGATTCCATTTCCAGGAGCTTAACGGTGATTGACATTTTTAGTTTAAGCTACGGGAAATTCAGGGCCCTTTTGGGTTAAAACCTCAATCGTTTTCTCGAAAAAAATGATTCCAGTATGGGGGTTTATTCGCTTCCCTTTGATAACCCTTCGTCGCCGGTTTTGATGAACTCGGAAATGCTTTAAATCTGCAGTGTACATAAGAGCGCCTCTCTTGGAGGCTGAAGGGTGTCGCGCATTAATTTTACCAGCGACGCTGACGTAATTATAAGCTTCTGTCAAAACATTATCAAGCGACGTGAAGCCAGACAGATAACAACGCGTCCTTCCGCGAGCAGGCCATGGCGACAGGTGGTCGATGGAACATCCCACGCGCAAGGCCTGGTGTGTAACCGCTGGAGTTCCACAATGTTTGTTTAGCGCAGTTTTAGTATTTGTATATATTTATCCATTTAGGATTTTTTGTAAGCGATACAAACCCCCCCCAATAGTTGGCCCCAAAGCGCTGAAGCAGAAATAAGCAATAGAAATTCGCGTATGACATCATTATATTGATCGGATAAATGTTTTTGCTTTTGTGTTCGAAGGAAAATTGTTTTTAGTAAATTGTGAAAATGTGTGGGATTCACAAATGGCGGGCATGGAAACAAAACACATAAGGAAAATTAACAAATGTGGTTAGAAGTACAAACTAAAATTAGCAGACTTGGCATGATGGCTGCACCTGGGGAGTTTGATTTACCTTTTCACGACGTCTGAGGGAATACTTGTATTAGAACTTGACAGAAAATGTCACAAGCACAGCTATACTAAGAATTCTAATTCTGGAAAGATGCCACAGGGATTTTCTAAAAACAAAAACATTATATTTTTTTCTTTACACTTGCCTTCTGAAATGCCCTGTGTCCCAGGTCACGTGCCATTTATAGTAAGCCTTCTCAGATTCATTTTTGCTCTTTTAATGAGCCTGCAACAGCCCATTGTGCAAACCCAAGTTATTTCTGTGTATTAGAAATGGTATTCAAGATGGCTCTGTAGCCTCTGTGTCAGTGCATTACTGCCATCTGAATACACTGTCTTAACTTCAAGAGGTTATTACCAACACCACATTATTTTCAGTTAATCCAATAAAATTGCCTTCCTGTTCACACAACAATACCCTGGATCATATCCTCAGGTGCAGCTCAGTGATGCTTTGGCTTTCAAATCCCATGACCCACTTTTTCCCGGCAGCCAAAATAAAATTAATATTCTCAAGTGAGTTAGATCCTCATGTAGAGTTCAGCAATAAGGGTATCAATGTGACTCAGTACCTTGACTGCCAAACTGACAGTCCACCCACTCTATTTAGAGTCAAATGGACCACCACGTTTTTGCTGGTGGAGCCCCCGCTAGCTCCGTTGGCATACACCCTACACCGACGGTCCAATGGACTTGGGGCCATCAGTGTAAGTACCTCAGCCCATCTACTCTATTTAGAGCGGATATTCTGATGTACTTGTTTCCTGTTCAGGATCACCAGAAAAAGCCTAGCAAAAAGAGACAGAACCCCACACACTATGAGAAACCTCTCGGGGTGTCAAGGTAAAATTTTATTTTGTTTTTCAAAAACAAACTTTCACTGAGGGAGTTTGCATTTGAAAAATAAAAAAAGTTTGCGGAGTGACCACATGAACCATGACAGCCACTCAGAAAACTTTCAATGCCTCCGCAGCTGCATCTCTGGAAAAATAGAGATCTCCGCCAGGCAGGTGAAGATCAGTATATATTGTGGGCTGCAGACCACCTGTCACATCTGTAAATGAGGCCCTTAGTCTGTCCCCTCTTACCTCGGCAGATCCACAGCTTTGGTCCTTTACTTGACTCCATATCTAATTACACTTTTAACAATACACCACCACTGGATTTTAACTATTGTTTCCATACTTTCTCTCCCACTGCCCCATGCCTCAGACCTCGATTATTCCTATTATCTGTCCCTCCAGGTCTAATTTAAATCTGCGCAGCCGCTGGCTCAGAGCTTTCTGGAATCAGGATGGGGTCCTCTCCTGCAGACAAGCAATGACAGCATGTTTACACTCTGGGGACGCTCGAGCAATCTCTTAAACTGTAAAATATCTACAGGGAGTTGACCAGACCTTAAAGAAAGCACTTTACTAGTCTACAAAGCTCACTCAGCAGGGATCTCTGGTCCCCACCAGGGATATGGCTAAAGCACCTTGCCCTTTAAATGCTGCACTGGACTTGAATCCCTGGCTTACTCATAGTATTCGTACTCCAGTCACCACTTTCTCTACCCGGACAACATGAATCCTTATTGTCTTAGGTAGACCTAATTGCCAAACTTCTCATACATGTTAAGCCGCCTCTTACTTACTTGCACAAAATAAGACTCCATTCAATAGCCGGGACACTGACTTATGAGCATTGAGACCCTTCTGCCGCCATGCGCCAAGAAGTTTTTACTGTCTTAATGAATTCCATTTATCACTGTATTTCATATAGTAACGATTTTAATTAATCTAACAAAAATGTTTTTACTTACTGTCCCTCTGAGCACAGATGTGTAAATACCTCTACTAGTAGAGGACATCCTGTACCACCTGGAAAACTGTAGACATGCTATCAACACCCATCCAACTTCACTAAACTTGGCCAAACAGGTGTACTACTATCACCTCAGCGCCTCACTTCACCTAAACCCCATATGTCTACCCCTTACTAAATTCTCTTCTTGCTCCTCCTTTCCCCACTTAAAATCCAGCCCTACAACTCATTTACCAAAGCCCCGTCCTACCTCTCATCCTAAGTCACCCACATGGAAAACACCATCAGCACGCTCCTAACTGTCCCCTTATTCATTATTCTCCTCTCATTGTGCACTTCTTGAGACTTCTTCACCCATTTGACCTTTAGATACACTCTCTTCCATACTATTCTACACCTATCCTATCCGAATCCTCTCCTCAATGCTTTAAATTTGCACTGGTGATATCTCTCTTCTAGAATGTCAGCTCATACTACATTTTACTATTTGCACTGTTGAAATCTTTCCTCAAGAATGTGACCAGTAGCTACACTTTGCCAATAAACTATTGTCCTTTCCGTCCTGAGTACTACAAGACTACTCATTGTATACTCCAAAATGCATTTGTGAATAGCGCCCCGGTAGTTATTTTGGGTTACCCGCTACCTTACCTCCAAAACCAAGTGAGTGCCCTACAATCAGTATTCTGACAACTCTATTTCACCTATATGGATCTTACAAAATAGTGCAACGTTCGCTCCCATGCCTACCATAATCGCCTCTCAGCAGCATTCAATACAGTCTACTAAGCCACCATGCTATTTACTCTCATCTCCATAGTTATCTCCAGCACATCACTGGACTGATTCTCTTCCGATCTTTAATAGTTACTTTAAAGTCCTGTGCCCCTAATCCCTGCCCACACCCCACCAGTGGAAGCCCCCAGAGGCTTTACCCTGGGCCCACTCCTCGTTCCCCTCTACACAAGCTCGTTCAATGTCATCATGCCCTCCTTTGGCTTCTCTTAGTGTCTCTACTGTGTTGCACATGCCATTTCCCACCACACCTCTAACCCTGAATCTCTGACTGCACTATTTGATTGGGCAGTTGGCAAAATGACTTCAATTTAATGTCTTATTACGAGTATGACGGTCCTGGGACCGCTGTACTCGTGGTGGGGGTCCAACCAACACCACACGTCTGCTCTAATACAAGCATGGCGGTGGGACTGCCACAAGACTGCCACCTCCGCCGGAATCAAGGATCTTGCTGTGGCTGTGGTCTTCAAAGGATCTTTATATGCTGGCGGTGCCGAAGCCGGCACCGCCAAGCATATTACAACCTGCGTACCCACCACCCCTTTCATGGTGGGGACCCTGCCATGAAAAGGGTGGCGGACATGCAGGTAAGGGGGCCCTAACGGGTGCATGCAGGGAGGGGGCACATGTTATGCACCCCTGGAATTGCACCCTTGTTCCTGCACTGTGTGGCATGCACGACATGGTACATGCCACACCGTGCAGGAACGTGCTGCAGGCTCTCTCACGGCGGTGGTATGCTTGTTAGGCTCTCCAATGAGCCTAACATTCTGCCCTGGATGAAAGTCCTAATCAGGCGGGCGGGTGCTCCACGGATTTGGCGGTCTTAGTGGGACCACAGCGGTCCCAGATGAAAACCACCAAACTCAGAATAAGGCCCTATGTGTGAAAGAATGTACTTTCTAGCATCTTCTGCCCCTCTGCTCACACAGTCTGCATATTCTTCCCCATGGCATCCTTTCTTTCCACCAGGAAATTTGGCCTGCAGTTTGACGAAGGCATGAGGCTAGAAAACTTTTGTCACTTCCCATGCTACAGGTTGGAAAATGTGCACCTCTTCAACCTCCTAAGATAGACACACACACACACACTCCTACCAAAGAGTCTAGAAACTATTTAAACTTCTTAAAATGGTCTGCAAGTAGGCATTGTCAAGTGCAGAGCCATCTCTATTACACCCTTGTGCATCATAGACATGCCAAATTGCAACACCAGGTTTTCAGTGACATGATTGCGACATGCCTCCCACCCTTGCGTATGACACTCAACACTTCCCAAATAAGTCATGCTATAAATAAACATTCCTCCATCAAATCCCAACAAGGTGGATGGCCCTTAACTAACACTCTATGAAAGTGATTCGGGGCCACACCAGTGGTAGGGAGCGCTTCACTAATGTCACAACACAATACAAGACAGTACTCAGCACTCTATCTCCCTCTCTAAGAATCGGTGGCGTAGCTAGTGGGGGTGGCGGAGGTGAGCAAGTCATGTCTGTCGACTACCACCATCCCCGAGAATAAGTTGTCTGTCGGCCGTCAGGTGCATCCCCCCCCCCCCGCTCTTACCTGCACCGGGCTGCTTCATGTTTTTTTAACTATTTTCCAAACCCACAGAAATTCCATCCTTGCCAAACTTCAAGCCAAACTTCAACTTCCTGCATTCAGGTATGCACTGATATTCCACCTCCTCCATCTCAAGTGCCAGTCCAGCTGACCCCCAGCAAGGGACAATCTTCACCATATTTTAGTCCGCTTAGAATTATAATCAGGACTTTAAATGGGATGAAAAAACTGGGGGATCTCCCAAAGGGACGTGGCTGATGTAATTAAGGGCGTGGCTTAAAACCATTAAGCTAAAAATCTGTGCTTAGCATTGTGTGCCGCCGACTGGTATTTTGCTGCTTCGGTCATTGCATCCAGATGTATGATACAAAAAGTAACATTATACCTATAAGCCAGATCTATTGGCTTTGTCAATGGCTGTTAGTTGCATAAAATAAATAAGCAACAACTATGGCTTTGTTGTATATAATATATAATATTGAAAATGTTTCAGTTCTGAAATGATGAGACTGTGAAAGAACTAAAACGAGTCTCTTTGAAGTTACATCAAAGGCAGTGAAGGGTGGTACTTCTTCAGAGTTAAGATTTTTTTTCACCCTGTGGGTGAGGGCAGAAAGTGAGAGCCCGATAGGGACCCGTCTCAGCACCTGCTTTTAAGAACTGCCGGTGCTGAGCTGCGGCAGGACCCGGCCCACTTAAAGTCCTGATTATAATGTCAATATATGGTATCTAGCGTTATAAATAAGGCTCTGTTATTCTTTTGTTTCATTATCCTCACCAATTATCTTCACCACTTTTCTGTTGCCTCTTTGCCACCTGTTTCTTATGTACCACCATGTTAATGTGTCCAACATGTAAGTTTGAAAGTCTTTTTTTCCAAATCGGTGCAAATAAATCTGAAAGGCATCAAACCTAGACTGGTTGAATAACCTAGGGCGCCTGCTTGTTTCTACCTCCGATCCCATGCATCATGAGTGCCAATCATTGTGGTATTTTCAGACTATCACTCTACATGTAGCAAAGTGTAAATGGTTTTATATTTTAATTAACTATATTTTCAGTTTCAGTATTTACCATTGACGTCATAGTTGAAATTAAAAATTACTCCTCTTTTGATCTTTCTAAACTCAGTAAAAAAGGGTGCTCTTGTGTTACTTGCAACAATACAAAATACCAAAAACTAAAGTGCCGAAATACTACGAAAAATGTGTGTAGTGTATTTACGATATCTTTACCAAATGCCTTTTCCACTGGTGTTCGCAATCTGAGAATAGCCTAACTGCGTTAACGAAAAGAGTTTAGTAAAGTGTAATAAATTACCCTATGTTCTTCAGAATAAATACCCTGCTAGACCATCTTTCACACATATCTTTGGCTGGTGCAGTGTTTTTGTAACTTTGTCTGTACTTTATTTAGAATTAGCACATTGCCTCTCAATGCCTGTGTGAAAGGACGGGTATATACATAACAATACTAATTTATCACTTTACGCGTCAATATTAGTCTGTCTTCATTAGTAGTCTGTCTTCACGCACATCCTCGTCGCAGGATTATTGCCCCGCACCCTGCTCAAAAGAAGGGAAGACAATGACCTTTAAAAAAAAAAAAAAAAGACAAAAAAGTCGAAAGGAGGTGCTTATAAACAGTCCTTCAGTTTAAGAAACATTTCTGAGGATTACATCGTAAACTCCGACAAATCAGATGTAGGCTGTTTGTGAAAGTGAAACTGATCCGTCCATCATTCAAATTTAGCAATACTTTCGTGTTCTGGCTAATTTTGGTCGTTAGCTGTATTATCAGATTAGGAAGCATTGTGCCGGGTTGATGAAAGGAGAAAAAGGCAAAAAGCCGAGCACTGGGTGAATGTGGAGGCCTTTAACCTGCCTGAAGTATGCCTGGTCCTGTTATGCAAATGCCCGCAATCCTCCGCTAACTTCAGGGGAAATATACGCCTTGAATGACAGGTTTATTCAGCGCGGATTCCGTTGGTGGCTAATCCGCCTTTGATCTCGGTCTTTCACTTAACCAGCAGTTACCTTGTTCTGACAAAGTGCAGCCGAGATTAGGGAGATCACCGGGACACTATCAGGGAGTGCGTTTATTCTCCATAACCTCTTCAGGCGCGGGCCAGGAATGCAATCTATTTCCAGTATTTGAAGATGAAAAATCCCGTCTGCTGAGTTACAAAGTCAATTGAATAGCAAATGGAGTTTGTTTCTGGTCTGCGGAGGCCGCCTGTCTTTTTGGCTCTGAACACAAAGTCTGCTTGAAGGGCTCGCTTCTTTCCCTCCAAAAAAGACATTGCAAATACAGCCATAATAATTGCGCAGTCACTATTCTGCAAGTACGACATGTTTAAGGTCTTTGCACATGGCCAAGCAGGATACCCGTCTAATATGGAAAGAAGCATTTGTTTTGTATTTATTGCACTTTACGCGAATTTAGTTGTGCATTTCTTTGCCACACACACTAAAAGGATTCCAACAATTCTGACACGACAGTCATGGCGCGAGCTCGGGCTGTCCCACCTATTACATGCCAGAATGTATGACGTCATAAACTCATTCATGCCTTTGTTCAACGTAGAACGAATTTGACACTTGTCATTACTACATACATGCCAACATTTTAGGACAGGGACGTGGGAGATTTAAAATAAAAAAGCGGGAGAATGAAAATTCCCCATTGACTTCTATTGTAGAAAATGTAATTTCAGGCGGAAGACAGCTAAAATAAAGCAATTTTTGGCTTGAAAAATCGGTAGTCTCCCGCCTGAATCGGGTCTATTGGCATGTATGTTACTAGTTGCCGCCATTGGGGTCGAAAATCCAATTATTTCAGTTAACCATAACTGGTGAATTCTAGTGTGTTTTTGGAGTTTAAAACTAGGTTTTAACTAAGGGTGGGCGTAGTTCGCGAAGTAATGCTTCGCGAAGCTACGCAAAGTGCAGTTCGCGCTACGCAAGCTTCGCGTAGCACTACGCGAACTGCGTAGCGCACTGTTCGCAATGATTGCACAGTGCCGGATGCTTGTCCGCACTGTGCAATCATTGAAAACGGCAACTTGCACAGTGCGAGCTGTCTTTTACTGCCGCTCGAGTAGATTTTTACTCGAGCGGCAGCTTTCTCAACGCGGACTGGTAGTTTCTCATCGCGAGCGGTCGCAAGCATACGCGACCACTCGCAATGAGAAACCTGACCTCCCGCGTTGAGAATCTCGCCGGGAGGTTTATTTTCCACGCTCGCGATCGGCAACTTGATGTTGCTGATCGCGAACGAGAAAAAGTCTCGCCGGGATGTCATTTTGCTTGCTCGCGGTCGCCAACTTGACGTTGAGGACCGCGAGCAAGCAAAAAATGACCGCGGCACTACGCTACGCTACGCGTGTTCGCACTGTGCTACGTGCAATTCGCGTTGTGCGAAGTAGCGCAAACTTCGCAAACTACGCGAGCGTAGCGTAGCACTTCGCCCAGGGTTAGTTTTAACTGAGATTATGAGCTAACTATAATGTCACTTTGATCTTTGTTTTTCTTCAGTGAACTTCTGAGGTGTTTTTTAATGTAAAGTAAGACATTAGTACCAGACCTAGCTATAACGTCACTTTATCCTTTGTTTTTTTAGTGAACTTCTAGGCTTTTTTTAAAACGTAAAGTAAGATCGTATTACCATATCTTACTATACCATCACTTTAACCTTTCCTTTTTCAATGATTTAAAAAAATATATATATTCAGTTCCCTCACTGAGCATAGCTTTCGACCTTGCACAGTAGGGGGGTGGACGCAGAGCCTGCGACCAAACCTCCACGCTTCATATGGCAATTGACCAGCATCCCATTGCTGGGCAATACCCCCCCCCCCCCCACCATGGTCTGGCAAACCTCCACCAGAGACACCAACACCATATTTTCCATTTTATTCCCCAGTACTTATTAAAAAGTTAAACTTTCACTGTCCCACAGTATCTTGGAGTGCTGCTTGTGCAACAGTACCGCAGCACAGTGCAAGCTTCAATTTTTAATGCTTTAGGAGTCCCTCGGGTACTTCTGCGGGACAACATGAAAGGGCTGCACTGAGTCCCGCAGGGCCTTACCGGAGGCTTCGCTAGAGCCCGCAGGTGTGCCCCAGGATCCAATGCAAACACATTTTTTTTTATTTTGGCCCCACAATGGCCAGAGGGTAGGGTACCTTTCCCATGCCCCCTTGTATCAGATTTAAAAAAAAAAAAGAAACTTAGGACAAGGGGACTGGGTCCCCGAGTCCTAAAATGGGAAACACTACATTTTTGTTGACGTTGCGGCTAGCCAATCAAATTTATTTGTATACCAGAGGACCAGTCCCAGTACCACAAGACCAGTCCCGGTTCTGCAGGACCAAAGGGTAAAAAAGCCCTCTCAGTCAATCAAAGTGGTTTCTATTTTAATTTGTGGTATCAATGGTGTACTGGGAAACCAAATGTCCAGAGATCACTATATTTTGAACTTTACTCAAAAAGGGGTGAACAGATTTACACCAAATCACAAAAGTACGCTTTCTGAGTAAAGATCTAGCTTTCTACCAAATTTGGTGTAATTTTGTTCAGCTATTTGTTCTGTATCGCTTACCAAAATTCCTATGGGCAACTGCATGGGAAAACGTGTTTTGGGACCATTCCTTTTCCTCAGCCTTCACTTGATGGTCACCTTCAAACTTTCAAGCAATGAGTTGAGGTGGATGGACTTTCTTTTTGGAACTTCTGGAAGGTTTTATGAAGATTTGTTAAATGGGTCCAAAGTTACTAAAAAATAAAATACACTCTTTCTATTGAAACAATGACCTAACTATAACTGAACAGTGGCAACCTCCCCTCATTACACAGCGGTGCTCACAACTGTGTGGTTGTAGTCAGGTCAGAGTTTCGATAGGAAGAGCGTTTCTTACTTTCTTAATAACTTTGGGTCCATTTGACAAATGTTCTTGAAACATTCCCAAAAATAGTCCACCCACCTTGGCGCCTTTATAGAAAGCTTTGCATCAATCTGTCAAGCAGGGTGGGAAGGGGGGCCAATACGTTGATTTCCCATGTTAATTCTCATTGGAAACTTTGCTCTCTGATGTAGAAAAAACAGCTGAGCAGAATTACACAAAATTTGGCATAATGTTAGAACTATCCTCTGAAAGTGTGCTTTTTGTAATTTAGTGTAAATCTGTTGAGCCGTTTTTGCAGAAATTAGTGTTTAACGTGGTGCTCGGGTTGGGTTTGAAAGGGTAAAAAAATTAGGTATATCTGGACAGTTGGTCATGCAGGAGTCCTGTGGTACCAAAAAAAAAATAAAAAAAATAGGGCCTTCTGATTGGCTGAGAAGGCCATTTTGGTACCACAGGCCCAGTGCCAGTCCTTCTGTACTGAGCGGTCTGATTAAAAGGCCGCATTTCTGAAGAAAATATTGCACCCTCCAATTTTAGGGCTCGGTAATTCAGTTGGCACGTGCTCAAAGGGAGGCACTGGCTTTAGGTTGGCCGAGGAGGTTTGGGTGTTTGCTTAACTTTGAATATGATCAAATACTCCCAGAAATTCACAGAACAAAAGTTAAAGTGAACGTTACAGTTAGGTACATGATCTTAGCTTATGTTAAAAAGAACAAACAATTGCAGAAATATATTTCAAAGGTGATTAAGATTTTTTTTTTTTTTAAATTAAAAACTCTTTTTCTACTCTCAGTACTCAAAGGGCAGACCCTTATCAATCAATCAATCATGTCACTTATAAAGCGCACTACATACCCGCGAGGGTCTCAAGGCGCTGGGGGAAGAGGAGGGTGGTGCTGCTACTGATCGAAGAGCCAGGTCTTGAGGAGTCTTCTGAAGGCCAGTAGGTCTTGGGTCTGTCGGAGGTTGGTGGGGAGGGTGTTCCAGGTCTTGGCGGCGAGGTGGGAGAAGGATCTGCCGCCGGCGGTCGTTTTCCGGTTGCGGGGGACTGTGGCGAGGGCGAGGCTGGTCGAGCGGAGCTGGCGGGTGGGGGTGTAGAAGCTGAGTCGTCTGTTGAGGTAGGCTGGTCCGGAGTTGTGGAGTGCTTTGTGTGCGTGGGTGAGGAGCTTGAAGGTTATCCTCTTGTTGACAGGGAGCCAGTGCAGGTCTCTCAGGTGGGGTGTGATGTGGCTGCGTCGGGGGATGTCGAGGATAAGACGTGCAGAGGCGTTCTGGATGCGTTGCAGCTGTCTCAGGAGCTTAGCCGTCGTTCCTGCGTAGAGGGCGTTTCCGTAGTCCAGCCTGCTGGTGACGAGGGCCTGGGTGACTGTTTTTCTTGTTTCGGTGGGGATCCACTTGAAGATCCTGCGGAGCATTCGGAGGATGTTGAAGCAGGATGAGGAAACGGCGTTGACCTGCTTAGTCATGGAGAGGGTGGGGTCGAGGATGACCCCTAGGTTGCGTACGTGGTCGGTGGGTGGCGGGGCTGTTCCCAGTGATGTTGGCCACCAGGAGTCGTCCCAGGCTGAAGGGTTGGAACCAAGGATGAGGACCTCCGTCTTGTCCGAGTTCAGCTTCAGGCGGCTGGTCCTCATCCATTCGGCGACGGCCTTCATTCCTTCGTGGAGGTGGGCTTTGGCGGTGTGAGGGTCTTTGGTGAGGGAGAGGATCAGCTGGGTGTCGTCGGCGTAGGAGATGATGTTGAGGTTGTGCTGTCGGGCGACGTGGGCGAGGGGTGCCATGTAGATGTTGAACAGCGTTGGGCTGAGGGAGGAGCCTTGGGGTACGCCGCAGATGATCTTGGTGGCCTTGGATCGGAAGGGGGCGAGGCGGACGCTTTGTGTTCTGCCGGAAAGGAAGGATGTGGTCCAGTCCAGGGCCTTCTCTTGGATCCCGGCGTCGTGAAGGCGTGTTCGTAGTGTGTGGTGGCAGACCGTGTCGAAGGCGGCTGATAGGTCCAGGAGGATGAGGGCTGCTGTTTCTCCGTTGTCTAGCAGGGTCCTGATGTCATCGGTGGCGGCGATGAGGGTGGTTTCGGTGCTGTGGTTGCTGCGGAAGCCGGACTGGGAAGGGTCCAGGATGTTGTTCTCCTCGAGGTAGCGGGTCAGTTGTTTGTTGACGATTTTCTCAGTGACCTTCGCGGGGAACGGGAGCAGAGAGATGGGTCGGAAGTTCTTGAGGTCCTTGGGGTCTGCCTTGGGTTTCTTGAGTAAGGCGGTGATCTCGGCGTGCTTCCAGCTTTCCGGGAAGGTTGCTGTCTCGAAGGAGATGTTGATTATTTTCCGGAGATGGGGCGCGATGGCTGTACTGGCTTTGTTGAAGATGTGGTGAGGGCACGGGTCTAGCGGTGAACCGGAGTGGATGGTGTTCATGATCTCGCTGGTGTCCTCGTCGTTGATGTTGGTCCAGGAGAGCAGGCGGTTGGTGGTTGTGGGGGCAGTGGTCTCGGTGGTTGCCGGGGCGGTCGTGGTGTTGAAGCTGTCGTGGATGTCGGCGATTTTGCGGTGGAAGGAGGTGGCCAGTGAGTCGCACAGGTCTTGCGACGGCTGGATGTCGTTGGTGTTGGAGCTGGGGTTGGAGAGTTCCTTCACGATGTTGAAGAGCTCTTTGCTGTTGTGTGCGTTGTTGTCTAGGCGGTCTTTGAGTGAGGCCCTTTTGGCGGATCTGATGAGGTGATGGTGATTGCGGATGGCGCTCTTGTGGGCGGCGTAGCTGTCCGCTGTCCGTTCGTGGAGCCAGATCTTCTCCAGTTTTCGGCATGTTCGTTTGGAGGCCTGGAGGTCTTCGGTGAACCAGGTGGCTTTCTTGCTGGTGTGGCTGTTGGGCGGATTCTTGAGCGGGGCGAGGGTGTTGGCGCAGTCGTCGATCCACTGTCTGAGGTTGCGGGCGGCGGTGTCGGGGTCGGAGGGTTCGGCGGGTGGGCTCAGGGCGAGGTTTGTGGTTGGCTGGTCTTCCGTGACTCTTGTCCAGCAGCGGCGAGGCATTTGTTCGGTGCGGTGGTGCGTGGTGGGCTTCCTGTAGGTGAAGTGGATGCAGTGGTGGTCAGTCCAGTGGGGTTCGGAGGTGTGGTTGAAGGAGACGTGTGGGCTTGCGGAAAAGATGGAGTCTAGCGTGTGGCCGGCGGCGTGGGTGGGTGTAGTCACGAGCTGTCTGAGTCCGAGGGTGGCGAGGTTGTCGATCAGGGTGGTGGAGTTGGTGTCCTTGTTGTTCTCGAGGTGGAAGTTCAGGTCCCCGAGGAGGATGTAGTCCGTGGAGGCAATGGCGTGTGTGCTGACGAAGTCAGCGATGGAATCGCTGAACTGTGGTCGGGGTCCGGGGGGTCTGTAGATGAGGGTTCCTCTGAGGGTGGTGTTGGGATCGGTGTGGATCTGGAAGTGCATGTGTTCGGCGGTGCTGAGGGTGTCGTCGGTGTTGGTTGAGACTCTGAGGGTGTTCCTGTGGACGATGGCGATGCCTCCTCCGACTCCGTTGGTGCGGTCCCTGCGGGTGATCTTGTATCCGTCCGGGATGGCAATGGCGATGTCGGGGGCTGAAGCGGGATTCAGCCAGGTCTCCGTCAGGAATGCGACGTCTGGGGAGGTTGAGTCGAGAAGGTCCCAGAGTTCGATGGCGTGTTTGCGGGCGGAGCGGGTGTTGAGGAGGATGCATCTGAGGTAGTTGGGTTCTTTCCTGGGCGGTGGTTTGGCGGGGCGGGTGCTGGCGAAGCTGCAGTTCGCTCATAAGACCCTGCGAAAACATAGAACTTTGATAAGATTGTTTTGGTCGTTGTTTATGCCATGAATGTCCGTGGGCATGAGAAGTGCAGTGTTAATAGGAAACATAGTCACAAGGCAAGAGCAAGGGGCAAATGTGTTCAGTGCACATTTTAACTCAACAGTTTGGAATTGACACTGAATTTCTACGCATGGAAACTGACTCCTCATAATCACAAGTTGAAATGATCATTACATCAAAATAGTACACTTTCAAAAATGCTTTAAGAAAATCAAAGATTAAAAGTGGTAGCAAAAATGAGCACTTCCTGTGGTAAGAGGCAGAGAGCAGGAGCAAGGCAGAGATAGAAAGTAGTAAGAAAACAGAAGATATGTCAGTACTCCCACCCAAAAGGGTAAAAACAAAAAGGGAGGATACTGGGAGAAGATCTGTCTCATTTCGACAAAAAAAATGGAGAAAACCATCCTGATGATCCGGAGTTGGTAAAACTCCATTTTGGTCAGTATAGAAAAAGAGAAACCCATTTCCTCAAACAGAGAAAGAAATTCAGCCTCCTCTCCCCAAATCTGAGGGTTGTGCATTGGCATCCATTAGAGGCATGAATAAAATTGTAAATCGGCTATCTCTCTTTAAAGCACCCCATCTAGGTAATCCAATCAACTGACAGTCTCATGAGGGCAAGAGATCTGTCCTCTAATTTTCTCCTATATCTTTAGATGTAGGGAAAGCACTCTATTACTGCTTAGTGCAGTGGTGCTATATAAAACATATAAATAAGAAGTTTGAGGAAATTCCACAAAAAAACACAGGGAAAGGGGACAAAAAAGGTAAGGATAAAAGGATTAGTGGTAAATGGAGAGGAAAGGAGTAACAGTACTAAGGTTTAGGTGTGCTAGGAAGACTATGGTAAGGTGAGGGGTGCATGTGGGTCTAGGTAGTGTAGAGTTAATAGTAAATAATCGAGAAGAACTATGCTCCGCCTCCCTTTTTACTTGCCCATACTCCCTGCATCTACCGAAGCAGAAGTGGACAACGATCCTTCTCCCACATCGCAGCAAAGACCTGGAACAGCCTCCCCCCGCACCTCCGGACCATCACCTCACTTCCGGAATTCCGAATGGCCTTCAAGACCTAACTATTCGAATAAGCCTCAGGGGCCTGCAAGTATCTGGATACCCTATCGGGTGATTAGCTGCGCTTTATATATCCTGATTGATTGATTGATAGACAGGGATAGAGGCAGTAGAATATAGGTAGGAGTAGAAGTACTAGGGTCAGGGTATGAGTGGGGGTGTCAGTGTATACTGATCAGTGTATAGATAAGGTAGAGGCAGCTGTTGATGTGCTGAAATATAGACAGAGGCATCAGAGTATAGCAAAGTTGTTGGGGTGGTGGTTTAGAAGTATGGTTAATTTGGGTACAGCGAGAAGTTCAAGTGTGTATTGGTATACGTACATGTGACATTAATAGGTAGATATGGATGTAGTAGGGTATCTCTAATGCTAGTGGTAGTAGGGAATAGGCAGGCATATAAATACTCAAATATAGATAGATTCATTATAGGATAGGTAGGAGTTGTGGAAATAGGGCACTGGAAGAGGGAGGAGCGGGGTAGAGGTAATAAGGTGTACATGGTTTTATAATACCAAACTACAGAGATGTGTAGAGGTATTGTGACATAAGTAGGGTAAAGTGACTAAGGTATTAGAAGGGGTACTGGTGAGTATTAGTAGCAGTAGAGGTAGTAGGGTATATGTAGAAGTACAAGGGTATAGACAGTGCTAGAGATACTTGTGTTTAGTAGATTATGGTTTAGGAAGGGGCACAAGTTGGTAAGGGTAGGGATAACAAACTAGGATAATGGAAAAACATAGCTGGCCATGTAGGGAAGATGGAGAATGATGAGGAGTGTTATGTGTTTGCCCCCAGAAGGGAGCTATGTGATTCTGAAAAAATGCAAGGAAAACTTTACATATGAAGGACAGTCATTAGAATAGATTTGGCATACTGGGAAAGGTTAGTGGAGAACTAATTTCGTTCCCAATTCTTGTTTGCACTGGAAATTGGGTTGATTGGGCTGCGAGCCCTGGGCAAGCAGCAACCACAATCCTTGTCAGGGTGAGTCACAAGCCAACCCCAAATTAAACTGTGCTCAACCCACTGGTAGCTCGACACAGTGCAGTCAGGCTTAACCTAGAAGCAATGTGTAAAGTATTTGTGCGACACTTCAGACAGTAATAAAATGAAAACACCACACAAAAAGGATCCCACACCAATCTGCGAGCAATCTCAAAGACCAACTAGTGTCTACACGTCCAAGGACATCACTGAAACCAGCCACTAACTCCATTCTGAACGCCTGGGGTCTCCCAAAAATCACAGGACACTACCCGTGCAATGACTGTAGTGTATGCCACTTCACTAAACATTCTAAGACACTCGACTTAGAACCAGGAAAAGTCTGGACACAGTCAAATCACACAAATTGTAACTCAACTAACGTCGTTTACCTCAACACATGCCCATGTGGCCTCCGCTACGTGGGGATGACGACGCGGAAGGTGAAAACCAGAGTGGTTGAACATCGCAGCACAATAAGATGCAAAAAGAACATCAGCAGGTTCACTGACCATTATTTACAACATGGCCACACCCCCAATGACATGACTTGGACAGTGATCGAGCAATTTGATCACAACCGATGCAACAATGACAAAATCCTACTGACTAAAGAACAACAATGGATTTATCGTCTGTCCACGCAACATCAGGGATTGAATGATTCCATCCCGTGGTGCTCTTTGAGAAGTTAACACACCCCACATCACTGAGTGAGGCTTACTCTTGGCCCTTGCACACATAGTGATTCCCTTTATTTGCGCCTCTGTTAAACTTCACCGTTTGGAGCCTTCGGCCCCCTCTGATAGGATCCCTTTGGCAATGAGTCCGTAAGCGCTCTTAGAACCTCGCGCTGTGGATCCCATCCATTTTGTAATCCCTAATGTTTTAATTTTTAAATCCCTGTTTTGCCTCTCCATCGTTCATTCTCCCGTGCCTCAGTGAGCACTAACAGCGCCCTCTATCCATGACAACGCCCACTGCGCGCGCGTAGTCTCTCTTCCCTGTTTTTCCTCCAGGGACGCTACTCACAGTGCCGGAGAAACTAGCTACACCTGAGCACGCCGAAAAGGATTCTTAAACCCCAGCACCGCAAGGACCTTTTCCTACGGAGATCCGCGACAGCACAACAGGTTTCGTAAGGGTCCTGACCCACAAAGTCGTGAGTAGATCGCTTAACTCAATTTTGACCGGGTAAGTTTCTCTTTTACAGGTTCCTAACGGCCCTCGGGCCACCCCCCTTCTCATTACAGGGTCAGAACCTCTGCTGGATATCTCTACAGGGGCATATGCTGCAAAACGTTAGCGTAAGGTTACCCTTTGAGCGTGTCCACTTCTCACACGCGTGTGTACTTACGCTTCCTAGCCCACTACACGTATCAGCGCATAATTCGATAATTCACCCAAAACCGCACCACCAATGCGGTTCCACTTTTGCCGCGATTTTCCGCCAGCCATGCACATCGCTACCGGCAAATATGTATTTATGTGACTCATGCTATTATGCTTATACTCTCCTCTGTATGTTTGTTTGTTATACATGTTGTACGTCCAGTAATGCTTGGAGAGGGAATCCCCCTCCCACACATAGGGCACCTTAGCGCGTGCAACACATTTTTAACCACACACTCACTATAAGTGTAGACCGCACTTACACATACCTTTCGGTCCTGAGGAAAGCCAGTTTTAAAGAAAGGCCTGGCTGAAACATGTAGACCACACACCGGATGTAGGAGTTCTTAACACTTGCTCCACCCACATCCATTGCCTTGCTTTTAATGCTAACAGAGGCCCAGATATTAAAAGTTAACCCCCTTGGGTACTGGGACCACTGTATAGTTTTTAAATTTTCACATTCACGTCACCCCACATCGCACACTCAGCAATATACCAGCTCCGCTGCAACACAGGCGTTGAAGCACACCCGGGACACATTTGGTGTCACTGGGTGGGCCCGATGATGAAGCATGCCACCAACTAGGTTGGTGGGTGAGGGCTTTACAAAAAAACTAAATAGTTTTCCCCATCCCCATACAGTCCTGAGTCCTGTATCAGTCACTAATAGGCTAGTCTTTTTTGATTACATATAATAAACCCGGGGATACGGACTAGCTATCTAGTCGACACTCTCTCCTTGATAATTGAATAAAGTATTTGTGTGACACTTCAGACAGTAATAAAATGAAAACACCACACAAAAAGGATCCCACACCAATCTAGAAAAATAGAGCTTTCTTTAATAAATGAAACAAGACTAAAAGACAAAAATCCAATCCGTAGAATCAGATATATTCAGTTTTAAAGATTTTAGTGAAAATAGCACCAAAAAGCACAAAGCGCCACCTGTGGATATCTGCTTGCGCCGGACCACGACAAGTCACAAGTTCAGACCGACTGTGATGGAGCGCGGGCCAGCTACAGTTACCCAGTTAGGCCTGCTGAACAGAGTACCATAAATCCTGGTTTGTGGAGCGTTGTGAGCATCCGCGTCGAAGATGCGTCAGTTCTGAGATGCGGCGAGGCTGCGATGCGAGGGCCTGCATCATCATCAAGGGTCACGTCTAGTGGCAGTCCTTCCAGCAGCACAGCAGTCTTTTTTCCTGGCAGAGTATCCACAGATCCAGAAGTACATTGAAGAGTTGGGGGTCTAAGGTCCAGTATTTATACCCAGTTGTGCCTTTGAAGTGGGGAGAAGCTTCTAAAGGCATGCTTTGAATTAAACAGGTGCCCTGCCTTCCTAGCCATGGTTCCAGACTAACTACAGGGGGGGTATGCAGCCCTTTGTGTGGAGACAGGACACAGCCAATTCAAGCGTAAATGGGGCTGGGCCTAGCTCCTCCCTTCCATCCTGCCAGTGATGGCCCATCCAATCACACCTAAGCTCTCCATTGTGTGTGGCTGTCTGGGAGGAATACACAAAACCCAACTGACAACTACGCCCAGTCATATGACTCAGAGACAGGCTGCAGGCATCAAATGGCTAAGGCAGGAAAATGCCAACTTCCTAATAGTGGCATTTCCAAACTTGTAATTTAAAATCCGACTTCACCAGAAGTTAGGATTTTTCATTACAATTCCAAAGACACCAATCAGGAACTTGTTACTTGATCCCATTTGGAAATTATACTTAGTAAATGCAATAAGGTAACTCCAGTGCTATCCTACGGGAGAGGTAGGCCTTGATGTAGTGAAAAACAAATGTAAGAGTTTTTTCACCACCAGGACATGTGTAACTTAAAAGTGCATGCCCTACTTTGTAAATACATTGCACCCTGCCCTTTGAGCTGTCCAAGGCCTACCTAGGGGTGACTTATATGTATTAACAAGGAAGGTTTGGGCCTGGCAAAAGGTTTACTTTGCCAGGTCGAAATGGCAATTTAAACTGCAAACATATAGGCTGCAATGGCTGGCCGGAGACATGTTTAAAGTGCTACTTAAGTGGGTGGCACAATCAGTGCTGCAGGCCCACTAGTAGCCTTTAATTTGCAGGCCCTGGGCACAGGTACTGCCACTTTACTAGGGACTTACAGGTAAATTAAATATGCCATTTGGGTATAAGCCAATCCAACCTGTTTTAAGGAGAGGGCACACACTTTAACACTGGTTAGCAGTGGTAAAGTGCACAGAGTCAAAAGGCCAACAAAAATGAAGTCTGCAAACAAAAAAAGTAGGAGTGAAGGCAAAAAGCTTGGGTAGACAGAAAGGACCAAGTCTAACAAGCTCCCAGTTTCTTTATTTTAAATTTGTTATTCACCTTTCTAAAATTACCATATTGGGAAAAGAAAAAAATCCAAAATGGCCACCATTTCCGGACGTGCCGCGCATGCAATGTGATATGTCGGTGGCATATCACAATGCATGTGCAGCATGTCCAGAAATGGCAGCCAATTCAGATTTTTTTTTTCCTTATGAGAAAAACTTTTCTAAAATGGAATACATGGTGGCCGAGATCAAAGGACGACTACTGGCTCACACGTTCAAGATAGGGGGACACAATTTATTGATAAACTCCATGTACGCACCGAACACGGGACAGGAAAAGTTCCTGAGATCAGCTCTCACGGAGGTCATGCACAGACAAGAACGCAAGACGATACTAGGGGGAGACCTGAACATAGTTATGGATGAGGCTCAGGACAGGTCCGGCACTCGACACTCACAGACGGGGGAGATATCACAGGAAGGCAGAGAGTGGCTGCGGTCCATGGGCTTGGTGGATTTGTGGAGGGAGGCTCATCCTCACACATCGCAATTTTCATTTTATTCGCATGCACACAAGTCATATGCACCCTTGGACCATTTACTGGGAACAGTAGAGATCAATCAGATGGTAAAGGAGGTGGACATAACCCCGGCAGCATTGTCCGATCACGATGCAGTGACGGTCTCTTTACAGGTGCCACCGCACAAGAGACCACAGGGGGTTGGCGACTAAGGGAGACGATGCTCCACAAAGACAAGGTGAAAACACAGCTCACTAAGTGCATCCAAGGGTACCTCGAGGTTAATGACTCCCCGGACACCCCTATAGCCTCATTATGGGGAACCCTGAAAGCGGTAGTGAGGGGGGAATTAATTGCGATCTCTGCGGCGGAGAATAAAGAACGTAAGGAAAAGAGGGCTGACCTTTCGGCACAGGTGCTAGAGCTGGTACGGGTGCATAGCTGTACAGGAGCGCCAACGGTGTCGCAGCAATTGAAGACGGCACGAGCACAACTGGCGTGGCTGGACCTCGACAGAGCAGAGTATGCAGCACTGTGGCTAAAACACTCCTACTACATTGGCGGGGACAGAACGGGGCGGATGCTAGCAAGTAAATTAAGGGCGCGGGACCAACAGATGAGAGTTCAGGCTATTGAGACTGACAGGGGGGAGAACCTAACGGAGTACGAGGACATAGCACGAGCATTTCGGGACTTTTACACAGACTTATACTCCAAAGACCATAAGTCGGATAGATCGCTGACCTCCTACTTACAGGGGATACAGACGACAACGCTACTTAAAGAACACGCAGAGTCGCTGGATGCCCCGATCCGAATCGAGGAGGTGATGGGGGAGATAGCTCGTCTTAAACCTCTTAAGTCACCGGGGGCAGATGGCTTTTCGGGGGGTTTTTATAAGTCCTTCTGCCATCTGCTAGCACCGATTCTAACACGTCTGTTTAATTCATTTGAGGGGCCGGGCTCGATCCCTGCCGATATGCTGGCAGCGTCTATAGTGGTACTCCCTAAGCCGGGGAAAGACAAAACGAAGTGCAGCTCTTACCGCCCAATGTCCTTATTGAATGTAGATCTCAAACTGTTCACGGGCATCCTCGCGGCGAGACTGAGCCCGATGATGCCCGGAATAATAGAACCAGACCAGGCGGGATTTATCCAGAATCGCCAAGGGGGGGACAACACGAAACGGATCCTCCACTTGATAGATAAGGCCCACCGCACGAATACGGATGCATTACTGTTGATGGTTGACGCTGAGAAAGCGTTCGACCAGGTGGACTGGGGTTTCTTGGAGCGTACGTTGGCTCATTTCGGGATAGGGGACCGCTTTAGAGTGTGGATAGCGAGCTGCTATAGCTCCCCCACCGCTACTATCAGGGTTAACGGGATCTCGTCATGCCCCTTTCCTATTCAAAGGGGCACCCGACAGGGGTGCCCCCTATCGCCCCTCTTGTTCGCTCTCTACATAGAACCATTGGCGCAGAGGGCACGAGACAATCCAGACATCGAGGGCATACCATTCGGTGGAGAGAGACATGCCATAAGTCTGTACGCGGATGACATACTGGCCTCTCTTGAGGCTCCTGAGCGGTCAGTCCCGGCGTTCCTGAGAGAGCTGGAGATATTTGGGAGTGTGTCCAGGTTCAAGGTCAATGTGGGGAAATCGCAAATTCTAAATCTAGCCGGGACACAGCAGGGCGCAAGGATGCAAGGATGGGGGGAGATCGGTTCTTAGGTATTCACATATCAAAGTCGATCGCTAATTTAGGAATTGAGCTGGCTCCGTCGGTACAACTAACGGTCACCACGAACTATGACAAACTCACTAGCCAGATCACAAAAGACCTACAGTCTTGGAGGAGCCACCAGCTGTCGCTAATGGGTCGAGTGGCAGCAATAAAGATGTCGACCCTGCCAAAGGCACTATACCCGTTTCAGACACTGCCGGCCAAACCACCAAAGGGGATACTTAAGGCCTTGCAGAAAGAGATATTTCATTTTGTGTGGGCAGGAGCGAGACCACGCATGCGTAGGGAATTAGGCTACCTGAGAGCAGAAGAGGGAGGGCTGGGGATCCCTAATCTTGAGGAGTACTATAGAGCTTCTCAACTGAGATACTTGGTTGAATGGAGCCGGGAGGAATCTGAGAAGCGGTGGCTGTTCCAGGACAGGGCTCTGGCGCAGATCTCTCTCTGGAAGGTTCCCTTCCTGAAAAAGGCCGATCGGCCGCAAGGCCTGAGGGGCTCCCCCATCACTAGAGCGAAGCTGGACGTGTGGGAGGGGGTGGCCACGGAAAAGAAGCTCACGACCTTTCCCTCTCCGATGACGCCACTGCTAGAAAACGGGGAATTCTCACTGGGAATGGACGCCACAGCTTTTCGAGGGTGGCAAGCCACATCCTGTAAGGCAGCAGGCCACCTGTTTGATTTAGACGGGATTATTCCTTTTACACAATTGAGACAGGATTACGCACTCCCAAAGACAGAACGGTATCGCTACATGCAGGTGAGACATTGGCTTTTGCACCCGGACATACACCCTAAGGTACACAGAAAGTTGACGAAGTTTGAGAAATGGTTGGTTACCAAGACTTCAGACAAAAAGTTGATCTCAGAACTATACGACATGCTCCGTAAGCTGGCCCCCTTAGAGCTTACCCCCAGTCAGAGACGGTGGACGCGAGAACTAGGTAGAGAGCTTTCGAAGAAGGAATGGGGGGACATATACTACAGAGCCAAACACACAGCAAGGAACACGGCCAGTAAGGAAACAGCGTATAAGATAGCTGCATACTGGTATCTGACACCGGTGAGATTGAACCAAGGAAATCCAGACCGCATTCCTACTTACTGGCGAGGATGCGGGGGGGAAGGCACTCTACTTCACTTGTTATGGGACTGTCCGGTTCTGGCTAAGTACTGACCGACGATTCTAGATGAAATTGACGGGCAGTTTGAAACGCAGATCCCGAGATTCCCAGCTTATGTAGTTTTAGGATTGCCTAATCCCCTCACCTTCCCCCTGAAGTCCCGCAAAGGAAAACAGATGGGCTTAGCATTAGGGGCAGCGCTCCAAAACATACTAACGCTGTGGGGTACGCCAACGGAACCTACTCATACGGGCTGGCTCCACAAACTATGGTACATATTGGGGATGGAACGCATTCAGGCATCTCTCACTGGCTCGGGGTCCGGCTTTGGGGAGGTGTGGAAACCCCTCCTGTCTTTACTGTCCAACGAATTCAACGAGATTACGTGTCCGAAGTACCTTCGCCTCCTTCGACTGACAGCAACGGCGGAGGCTTCTGCGACAGGGTGAAGGCACAGAGTCCAATCTCCTTATGACGGCATCACTGGGGAAAGAGGGAAACTGTATACCAGTGGGCGGGGTTGGGAAGGAGAGGGAGGGGGAGGGGGGAGTTTCATTGGTTCAGGTTGCGGAGGCAAGTTCTTACCCTCCCCAGGCTATACTGGGGCATTCTCTAGCAAACGGACTGTCGCGCAAATGCAGAGCGTAGCACACTGAATGCGGGGGACAGGCCAGAACTGCAAACTTCAGGGTTTTGTCATAACTTCTTTGTTTATGGCGTATTAAATGGCAGAGCTACAACTGTATGTACAATGAAACTGCTAATAAAAAAGAGATGAACCTAAAATGGAATACATGTGCATTGTGACTCACCAGCAGCCCTTTTGATATTTGTGAGTTACTGACCAACAAAGCCAATGGCAATTTTAGAATGGTAAATACACATTAAAAATAAAGTGCGCAGTAGTAGCAGAATGAAAAACGAGGGCCATGTAGCACTTTGCAGCTGCTGGGCCCTCAGAAATAAGAATCAAATTTTTTAAAAAATGGTTAGGAGGAAGATGGTAAAGGAAATACAATGGATGACTTAGTTCATAGATATTCATAATCTAATAGGGAAGACAGTTTAGTTTCAGAAAGTCTCAAAGCTTTCTTTGATTGAAACCCTTTCCATGAATTGATGGTACCTATGGTGCCTTTTATTTATCATTCCAATTTTTCAGTACACAGACTTGAGATCTAGCCCACTTCCTCACATTATATAAGGCTTCCAACCAGCAGAAATCGGAAATTTTCGAAATATTGTCATTGCAAAAAAGTTTATAAAAGTATCTCAAGAGACACATTCCTGCCAATTCATCCCAGGAAGTGAGGTTTAATTCTTGACGGATGGTCTGTATCATCAAGCACTTAAGAATTTCAAGTATATATTTCTAGCATGCACTTTCGATTTCTGCCTATACCTTATTACTATTCAATGCTATAACCTCGGATCCGTAAAGAGTAATTGGCGGTATTTTAATTTTCATAAACTTCATTAGAGGAGCAAGTGAAAACCCACTGAATGTATGATTACATTTTACTAAACTGTCTGAGGTTAAGAGAGCTCTGGCCTTTACAGCACTTAGATGATCTTTCCAATGTAGAGTTTTATTGAAGCGTATACCCAAATACCTGTAGGTTCCGACTTCCTCCACTTTAAGATTACAACCTGGAGTATTTTGTTGATATCATTTTACAAACGTTTTAATTTAAATTTTCTCAATATTAATAGCCATAATAGTATTTTTACAATATTCACTTAAGCAATCAAGTTTCTGTTACAGACCTACTGATGTGTAATCCAAAAGGATTAGGTCTTCTGCGTAAAGAAAACAGGGTGCATGAACTCCTCCAATTTTTGGTGAAAATGACTGGGAATAATGCAAAGCATCAGACTGATCTGCTAGGTAAATTCTAAATGGAAAAGGGGCCAGAACACATCCCTTTCGCAAACTCCTATTTATTTCTATTCTTTTGGACAGTTTACCATATTGATCTAAGTCTACCTGTGCCTCACTGGGGTGTAAATCCATAATTATTGGAAATAAACCTTGTGGAATCTTGTAAGTCTCTAATTTATTCCACAGACAACCCCTATTCACTAAACTGAAGGCTATTCGGACATCAACAAAGCAAACACAAAGGGCCTTATTACGACTTTGGCGGTCCTACAGTGGACGGTGCAATGCGCCATCCGCTGTATGACTGCCAAAGCCATGGTGAGGCCGCCCGCCACATTAGGAATTCAATGCTGGTCTGGCAGGCAGTCCTGCGGCGGTCTGACAGGGGCGGTCTGTGAGGCTCATAGAAGAGCTTAACATGCAGACTGCCGCTGGCAGAGCGCTGACTGCAACCTACATGTGCCCCCCGCATGCACCCCCAGCCCCAATTCCGGCATTTCCATTCCACCACCCTTTCCATGACGGGTTCACTGCCATGAAAAGGGCAGGGAAATGGCAACTCGGAATATGCTCGGTGGTGCCGGCTGTGGCACTGCCAGCATATTTCTGCCAGTGAAAGACCGTCGACCCAGCGGGATCCTTGATCCCGGCAGTGCCGGCAGTCTCGTGGCGTTCCGACCTCCACACTCCTAATACTGTGGACAGGCCCACAGTGTGGTGGTGGTTGGACCGCCACAACGGATTTCGCCGAACTCGTGATAAGGGCCAAAGTCTGGTTTACCTCTATTGATTTCTGCACTACTGTCCAAAGAGCAAAATAATGATCAGTGGTGGAGTATCCCTCCCATAACCTCCTTATTCTAAAACCAAGTGGCTATGGGGGTGATTATGATGGCGGACAGACAGCAGCACCCGCCGCAATGTAAAAACTGCACATTTCACATTTCCCTGCACTACGTGGCAGGCACCATGCGGTGCCTGCCACATGGTGCAGGGAAATGTAGGGGGGCACAATAACCAAACCCAAAACCAAAGTGCCCGGGGGAAAGGAGGGCCCACTACAGGCCCCCAAAGTCCATCCCTGCCATCCTTTCCATGGCGGGTTAACCACTATGGAAAGGCTGGCGGGGATGGACCATCGTAATCCCTAAGGCGGTGCACGATGGCTGTGAACCTGCCACCGACAGCCTGGCGGTGGAGGGTTCACCGCCATTGTAATCAGCCCCTATGTTCAGATACCCAGGCTTCGAGTTGAGACAATAAGATCTTGGCAAAAGCTTCAGAAATCGCGTCAGTTAAACTTATTAGTCTATATTTTTTTACCTCCATAGCACTTCCCTTTTTAAGTATCAGTTTGATCGCCGCCCAACGCCATGAGTCAGAGATAGCTTCAGTTTGGGAAATCCAAGTAAAGAAAGGGGCAAGAGGTGCCATCCACCAATTTATATTGTTCTTTAAAATTATGGTTGGGATGTTGTCGGGACAGGCTGCTCTGCTTAGTCTCAATTGTGTGATAACATCTTTTAAACTTTCAGCGGAAAAACAATGGTGCATATATGCGTCGTCCTCTGGAACATATGCATGTATCTTCACTTTTGGAAAGTGTTAGAAATGGGGGTCTCTAGTTGGCAATGGCTGGCCACTGTCCAAGTAGGGACCCTTCTTCCTAAGTCAGAGTAAGAGGGCTACACCCTTTGATAACCCCTGCTCAACCCTGTGGTAACGTAGCACGAGCAGCTAGGCTTATCTCAGAGGCAGTGTGTGAAGCATTTATGACCATACACAGTAACACAGTGAAGAACACTACAAAGGGACACCACACAAGTAGTTATAAAAAATAAGTATCTTTATATATAGACTTAACACAAGACCAATAACGATTAAAAAAAAAAGCCACAATACTGTAAAATAGGATTACTCTTGAAATGCTGCAAAAATAGTTCAAGGTGTGCCAAGAGGAGTTCAGTTCAAAGCAGTGGTCTCTGCGACCCTTTTACTTACAAAGTACCTGGATTTCGTAGCAAAAACCAACAAAGTGTCGCAAAAGAAGCTGTAGCGATGATTTTCTGCACGCGAGGCCGGCGATGCGATAAATCCTTGCCGCGAGGGAGGATGATGCGCCGATCTGCTGATGCGTGCGGAGACGATGCAACAAACTTCTGCACGCTAGGCCGTTGATGCGATGACTCCTTGCCGCGAGGGAGGAGACGATGCGACGATCCTGTTGCGTGTGCGATCAGGTTGCGATGCGAAGAAATGGCGCTCCGCGAGGGAGCGACGATCCTGATGCGATGCTATGAAAATGGCGGACGCCCGGCGTCCGCGCTGCGATGTCGTGAAGCAATGATCTCTCGGAGTTAGCGAGCACTTGGAAGCCCGCAAACGTGCGGTGCGATGATCTTTGGCGTTAGCGAGCACTTGGCGGCCCGCAAACGTGCGAGGCGTCGATCTTGGGTTGCGAGCACTCAGCGGCAGCAGCGCGATGATTTTTCGGGCGCTCTCGGCTGCGGCGGCTCGCAAACGTGCGTTAGCGACGATTTCAGCACTCTCTTCTCTGTAGTAGAACTAGAGGCCCTGGAACTCACAGGAGCCTCACCTGCAGATAGAAATCCTCGCTGGGAGGAATCAGGAAGCTGGTGGTGAAGTCTGATGAGCCTGAGACTTCAACAGGAGGCTAGCTCTCTCCTAGCCCTTGGGTGATTGCTTTAGCAAGATTAATACAAGTTCTCTCAAAGTCCTTTTCCCTCTTCTTCCAAGTCCAATGGTAACCACTGCAGGCCAATCTAAGAAACAGCACACAAGCACAAGGATAGTCACCTCCTGCAGATTCCTTCAGTTACACGGACAGAGGTTCGTCTTGATTTCCCGGAGCAATACCAATTGTAGGGGTTTCAGCACAGATATTTATACCCCAAAAGTCTTTGTTCTCAAAAGCTACAAGTCACTGAACCCAGCCAGAACCAGTTCTGCTCAGTCCTGGAGCACTTTGTTTACCAGGCTGCATCCTTCCTTTCAGAAAGAGGGGTCTGCCATCAGACGCACAGTAGGAGGTGGAGCCAGCATTCACCTTGCCAGGCACAGCCCTATTCAGGTCAAGGAGCCACCCCTCCCCATACTCTAAATGCAGATCTCTCTATTCAACCCAGGTCTGACTCAGCCTGCCCAGTCCCTCCAAAACCAGACAGCCAATACACATAACAGCAGAGCACACTGGAAGGCTTAGGCAAGAAAATACCTACTTTCTAAAAGTGGTATTTTCAAACACAGAATATAAAAATAAACTTCACTAAAAGATGTATTTTATTATTCTGAGCTCAGGCATACTAAATTCGTTTTTCTACCATGTTCCTGGGGCCAGTTAGGACTATAGAATGTAATAGTCAAACTGCCCATTCTGGCCTATGGGGAACAGGTAGCCTTACAGTAGTGAAAAACGAAATTGGGTGTAATTCACTACCAGGACATGCTACACACACCAAGGCATGTCCTACCTTACACATACAATGCACCCTACCATAGGGGTGACTTACATGATGCCAAGGGAAGGTTCAGGGGCTGGGAAGTGGGTGCACTTCACAGCCAAGATGGCAGTTCTGGACTGCACACAGACTCTGCAGTGGCAGGTCTGAGACACACTTTACAAGCTGCTTCTGTGGGTGGCGCAAACCAGCGCTGCAGGCCCACCAGCAGCATTTGGTTTACCAGCCCTGGGCACACACAGGCCACGCTACTTGGGACTAACAGGTAAACCAAATAAGCCAATCATGGATATACCAATTCACATGTCATATTTACACAGGGAGCATTCGCGCTGTGGCACTGAAGGGCAGTGGCACAGCGCCCAGAGCATCTAACACCAGCAAAAACAGAGGAGACAACAGCGAAAAATGGAAGGGAGACCCACGCCAATGGTGCCAGGTCTAACACGTGTCCCCTCCAGCTGAAATGTGGGGAGAACTACCCATCCCCTTGGAAGTTCTCATCACTAAGGCGGAAAAATCTGGACAGACCATCAGCATTGGCGTGTTCTGTACCAGGGCGGTGTTCCACCGTGAAGTCCATACCCTGTAGGGAAATGGACCACCTCAACAACTTGGGATTCTCACCCCTCATCTGCATCAACCATCTGAGGGGCCTGTGGTCTGTCTGAACCCGGAAGTGAGTCTCAAACAGGTATGGTCTCAGCTTCTTCAGTGCCCAAATGCCTCACGCTCAATTGCACTACACCTCTGTTCCCGTGGAAGTAACCTCCTACTGATGAAGGCTACAGGTTGGTCTAGTCCCTCCTCATTTATCTGTGACAGAACGGCCCCCACCCCATGCTCTGAAGCGTCTGTCTGGACAATAAATTCCTTAGCAAAATTGGGTGCCTGGAGTACGGGTGCGGTACACATGGCAGTCTTGAGGGCATCAAAAGCTTTCTGACAGGTGTCAGTCCAGTTCACAATCTTTGGCTGGTTCTTGGAAGTCAGCTCAGTCAAGGGTGCAACGATGTTGCCATACCCCTTGACAAACCTCCTGTAGTAACCCGTGAGTCCTAAGAAGGCCCTCACCTGGGTCTGGGTCCTTGGGGGCTCCCAAGCCAGGATGGTTTCAATCTTGGGCTGCAGGGGCGCCACTTGGCCACTCCCCACCTGGTGTCCCAAATACACCACAGAACCCTGCCCAATCTGGCACTTACTGGCCTTGATTGTGAGGCCTGCTCTGCGCAGCGCCATCAACACTTCCCAGAGGTGGCGCAAGTGGTCCTCCCAGGAGGAACTAAACACTGCAATGTCATCCAGGTAGGCGGCACTGAAATCCTCCAGCCCAACCAACACCTGGTTGACCAACCTCTGAAAGGTGGCAGGGGCATTCTTCATCCCAAAAGGCATCACACGGAACTGGTAGTGCCCATCTGGTGTGGAGAATGCTGACCTCTCCTTTGCCCCATCAGTTAAGGCGATCTGCCAGTACCCAGACGTCAAATCAAACGTGCTGAGGTACCGAGCAGCCCCTAACCGATCTATGAGCTCATCAGCTCTGGGGATGGGGTGCGCGTCGGTCTTCGTGACCGTATTGAGACCTCGGTAGTCCACACAGAACCTAAGTTCAGGGGTGGCACCAGGCGCTGCAGCTTTTGGTACCAAGACCACGGGGCTGGACCAAGGGCTGCTAGAGGACTCAATCACCCCTAGGGCAAACATTTTGGAGACCTCCTCCTTAATGTAAGTCCTGACCCTGTCAGTCACTCTGTAAGCCTTGTGCTTGACAGGAGGACTGTCCCCGGTGTCTACCTCATGGACGCACCAATCAGTGACACCAGGGAAAACAAATCAGAAAATTGCCCCAACAGTTGGTGACAATCTCTCTGCTGCTCAGGGGTCAGTGTGGTGGAGAGGACCACACCCTCCACTGACCCATCCTTCTCTCCTGCACACAGGAGGTCAGGAAGAGGCTCACTCTCCTCCTCCATCCCAGCATCTGTGGCAAGAAGCATGCCCACTTCAGACCTCTCAAAGTGGGGCTTCAGGCGGTTCACATGCAGGACCCGCAAGGGGTTCCTGGGAGATTGAAAGTCCACCAAGTAGGTGACTGGACTTTTGCGCTCCACCACCTCAAATGGACCGGTCCACTTATCTTGGAGCGCACAAGGCTCCACTGGGGCCAGTACCCAAACCTTCTGACCAGGTTGAAACTCGACCAGAGTGGCATTCTGGTCGTGCCAACGTTTCATTTCCTCCTGGCTGGCTTCCAGATTTGCCTCAGCAATTTTTCTGAAACGCCGAGTCTGGTTCCTGAAGGCCAACATGTAGCTAAATACATCTTGGGGAGGTTTCCTGGGAGATTGCTCCCAGCCTTCCTTGACCAGACTCAGAGGCCCTCTTACCGGATGGCCATAGAGAAGTTCAAAGGGGCTGAACCCTAAGGACTTCTGTGGCACCTCACGGTAGGCAAACAACAGGCATGGCAAGAGGACGTCCCACTTACGCCTCAGGGGCTCTTCTAGGCCCATGATCATGCCCTTCAAGGTCCGGTTGAACCTTTCAACTAGACCATTACCTTGGGGGTGGTAAGGAGTGGTGAACTTATAAGTTACCCCACACTCCTTCCACAGAGACTTCATGTACTGGGAGATGAAGTTGGTCCCCCTGTCAGACACCACCTCTCTGGGGAACCCCACATGGGAGAAAATCCCCATCAGTGCACGTCCCACCACGGGGGCCGTCACTGTCCTGAGCGGGATGGCTTCAGGGTACCGGGTGGCATGGTCCACCAAGACCAGGATGAACCTGTTGCCCATGGCTGTCTTGGGGTCCAGAGGCCCCACAATGTCAATGCCCACTCGCTCGAATGGGGTACTAACAACTGGAAAGGGCTGGAGTGGGGCCTTGATCTTCCCCCACTCTTCCCACTTGCCTGGCAAGTCTCACATGTTCTGCAATAAGTGTCTGAGCTCTTGCGCATCTGGGGCCAATAAAAGTGGGTGGCCAGCCTCTCAAAGGTCTTGGTCTGCCCCAGATGTCCTGCCAATGGAATGTCATGAGCCAACCCCAGTAGGAAGGCTCTGAAGCATTCGGGTACCACCAGCACACGGGCTGACCCCGGCTCAGCAGCCTTAGGCTCGCTATACAGGAGACTGTTCTCCCAATAAATCAGATGTGAACCAGACAGGTCACCTGCTGCCTGGGCTGCAGCCTGACTCCGCATACCCTCAAGAGAAGGGCAAACTCTTTGCTGCTCACAAAATTCCTCCCTGGTGGGTCCCCCTTCCTGCTGCCAATGGGTCAGCTCAGGCAGGTCCCCCAGTTCGGTGATCTGCTCCCCGGTAGGCTCCAGGGCATCCCCCTCAGGGTCTGCTCCCTCCTGGGCCGTTGTAACCAAGGGGGCCGACTCCCCGCGCCCCCTGCCCCTCCTCTCTAAGGCAGGGATCTGGGCCATACTCTCAGGCTCCAGGTCCTTCTCAACACCCTCCTTGGCTGCCATGGACCGATTGGTAGCACTCGCCCACTCAGGCAGACCCAACATCTCTAAGTGAGATCTCCTCTCCACCGTAGCCCACGGGGAGTTCTCTAAATCATTGCCCAACAGACAGTCTACAGGCATGGTGGGCCTCACAGCCACCTGAAGAGTTCCTGAGACCCCCCCCACTCAAAGGGAACCTGAGCCACCTCACATTGGCTCTCTGAGTTGTCTGCGGACACTACTGGGTAGAATGCATGGGGGACAATCTGCTCTTTGGACACCAACCGGGAGCTGACAGCAGTTACACTGGCTCCTGTGTCTCTTAGAGCCTCCACTCTATGGCCATTGATGGTCACCCACTGCCTGTACTTTTTAGTGTTAACAGGCAGTGCAGGCTTAGGGACCATTTCAAAGTCTCCTAATGAGACAAGGGTCAACTCTACGGGATCCCACTCACCTTTGGCACCCATCTCCTCCCCTCCCAGGGCTACACTAGCAAGCTGGCGGGGTGGTGCACGGGGTGGTGCACTAGTATCCCTCTGAGGACACTGGGGATCATAGTATCTGTGGCCCACTTGACCACACTTATAACAAGTAAGGGGCCCCCTCTGAACAGGCCTACCTGTCGGGGGCACTGGCTTCTTCTCTTGGAGAGGCTGGGACACCACTGCTTGGTTCCCTTGGGAATTACTTTGGGGCCCTCTTTGGAACTCCCTCGGTTTACCCCTGTCCCCCCACTTCTCTGCTGGGGACCCTGCCCACCTTTGGCGAAGTCTCCCACTGGACCCTTGCGAACCCGGGTGCTCACCCAGCGGTCCGCCTCCTCAGCAAGCTTCCTAGGGTTAGTCAGCTTGCAATCAATCAGGTGCTGGCGTAGCTCAGGAAAACAGTTACTAGATAAATGCTCCCATGCAATCAAATCATAAAGCTGCTCAAAAGTTTCTACTTTGCTACCTTTTACCCAGCGTTCCATTGCTCTGCAAAAAAAAGACACATATTCAACCCACGTGGTACCCTCTAGCTTCTTGCAGGTCCTAAACCTCTGCCTATACATCTCAGGGGTCAAACCATAGCGGGTCATCAAAGCTTCCTTCATGTGGCCATAAACCATTCGACTTTCTGGGGGCAGGTCCAACAAGGTATCCCTCCCCTCACTCACAAAGCGTCCCCACAACCCTGCTCCCCAATCCTTCTCAGGGACGCGGTGGGACACCATGGCTAATTCATAAGCTGCAAACCATTGCCCAATATCTTCACTTTTGTGGAAATCCTTAATAACCTCCTTGGGTATATACACTCTACTCTCAGTATGCACTACAGGTATGCTGCCACCAGAGGGGGAGATCTCTACACTCTTTGTTTTAATCTCCAACTCCCTCAATATTCTCTCATGCTCAAGTTTCATTTTCATAATCTCAAATTCTAACTTCTTGTTCTCTAGGTCCCTGTGACCATCCATTTTAAGCTTAGCCATTTCCATATTATGCCGCCTATCTCTCTCCCTGTCCTCCATCTCTTCTGGGGACAGACCCCTGGCGGACACACTAGTGCCCGGGCTGGAAATTGCTTTATCTCCCACTAAATCTACTACCTCACCCTGCTGCTCTCCTGCATTCTCTTCCCCCTCCACAGGCTCTCCCATATTCTTAGGGGCATCCCTGGCTTCTAGCCAGGCCTTCAGCTCCTTGTAATACTCCTCCCTTTTAGTGAGACCTGTGATAGGGACTGTGAAGCGTTTGCAAAAATATTTGAGCTGCTTGGCATTGTAGGTTTCTAATTTCTCTTCTTCCCAGGAGAGATCCTCCGAGGCATTGGATCTGGGCTTGCTCATTGTAGCAATAACTGGCAATATTAATCAAAAATAGAATAAAAAAAACTCAAAACGTATGTGGTTGCGTTATGGTCTGCACTCACTAGTAGTGAACACTATAATTACTGTATGCGATCATAAATGCAAGTCCAGATCCTCACAGCTGACCACCAATGTTAGAAATGGGGGTCTCTAGTTGGCAATGGCTGGCCACTGTCCAAGTAGGGACCCTTCTTCCTAAGTCAGAGTAAGAGGGCTACACCCTTTGATAACCCCTGCTCAACCCTGTGGTAACGTAGCACGAGCAGCTAGGCTTATCTCAGAGGCAGTGTGTGAAGCATTTATGACCATACACAGTGAAGAACACTACAAAGGGACACCACACAAGTCGTTATAAAAAAATAAGTATCTTTATATATAGACTTAACACAAGACCAATAACGATAAAAAAAAAAGCCACAATACTGTAAAATAGGATTACTCTTGAAATGCTGCAAAAATAGTTCAAGGTGTGCCAAGAGGAGTTCAGTTCAAAGCAGTGGTCTCTGCGACCCTTTTACTTACAAAGTACCTGGATTTCGTAGCAAAAACCAACAAGGTGTCGCAAAGAAGCTGTAGTGATGATTTTCTGCACGCGAGGCCGGCGATGCGATAAATCCTTGCCGCGAGGGAGGATGATGCGCCGATCTGCTGATGCGTGCGGAGACGATGCGACAAACTTCTGCACGCTAGGCCGTTGATGCGATGACTCCTTGCCGCGAGGGAGGAGACGATGCGACGATCCTGTTGCATGTGCGATCAGGTTGCGATGCGAAGAAATGGCGCTCCGCGAGGGAGCGACGATCCTGATGCGATGCGATGAAAATGGCGGACGCCCGGCGTCCGCGCTGCGATGTCGTGAAGCGATGATCTCTCGGAGTTAGCGAGCACTTGGAAGCCGGCAAACGTGCGGTGCGATGATCTTTGGAGTTAGCGAGCACTTGGCGGCCCGCAAACGTGCGAGGCGTCGATCTTGGGTTGCGAGCACTCAGCGGCAGCAGCGCGATGATTTTTCGGGCGCTCTCGGCTGCGGCGGCTCGCAAACGTGCGTTAGCGACGATTTCAGCACTCTCTTCTCTGTAGTAGAACTAGAGGCCCTGGAACTCACAGGAGCCTCACCTGCAGATAGAAATCCTCGCTGGGAGGAATCAGGAGGCTGGTGGTGAAGTCTGATGAGCCTGAGACTTCAACAGGAGGCTAGCTCTCTCCTAGCCCTTGGGTGATTGCTTTAGCAAGATTAATACAAGTTCTCTCAAAGTCCTTTTCCCTCTTCTTCCAAGTCCAATGGTAACCACTGCAGGCCAATCCAAGAAACCGCACACAAGCACAAGGATAGTCACCTCCTGCAGATTCCTTCAGTTACACGGACAGAGGTTCGTCTTGATTTCCAGGAGCAATACCAATTGTAGGGGTTTCAGCACAGATATTTATACCCCAAAAGTCTTTGTTCTCAAAAGCTACAAGTCACTGAACCCAGCCAGAACCAGTTCTGCTCAGTCCTGGAGCACTTTGTTTACCAGGCTGCATCCTTCCTTTCAGAAAGAGGGGGTCTGCCATCAGACGCACAGTAGGAGGTGGAGCCAGCATTCACCTTGCCAGGCACAGCCCTATTCAGGTCAAGGAGCCACCCCTCCCCATACTCTAAATGCAGATCTCTCTATTCAACCCAGGTCTGACTCAGCCTGCCCTGTCCCTCCAAAACCAGACAGCCAATACACATAACAGCAGAGCACACTGGAAGGCTTAGGCAAGAAAATACCTACTTTCTAAAAGTGGTATTTTCAAACACAGAATATAAAAATAAACTTCACTAAAAGATGTATTTTATTATTCTGAGCTCAGGCATACTAAATTCGTTTTTCTACCATGTTCCTGGGGCCAGTTAGGACTATAGAATGTAATAGTCAAACTGCCCATTCTGGCCTATGGGGAACAGGTAGCCTTACAGTAGTGAAAAACGAAATTGGGTGTAATTCACTACCAGGACATGCTACACACACCAAGGCATGTCCTACCTTACACATACAATGCACCCTACCATAGGGGTGACTTACATGATGCCAAGGGAAGGTTCAGGGGCTGGGAAGTGGGTGCACTTCACAGCCAAGATGGCAGTTCTGGACTGCACACAGACTCTGCAGTGGCAGGTCTGAGACACACTTTACAAGCTGCTTCTGTGGGTGGCGCAAACCAGCGCTGCAGGCCCACCAGCAGCATTTGGTTTACCAGCCCTGGGCACACACAGGCCACGCTACTTGGGACTAACAGGTAAACCAAATAAGCCAATCATGGATATACCAATTCACATGTCATATTTACACAGGGAGCATTTGCGCTGTGGCACTGATGCGCCCAGAGCATCTAACACCAGCAAAAACAGACGAGACAACAGCGAAAAATGGAAGGGAGACCCACGCCAATGGTGCCAGGTCTAACAGAAAGGCAATGTAGGCTATTCAGATGAGAAGCTCAATGCTCTTCTGGAATAGCACTAACCAAATATTAGGGGAACCTCAGGTTTTATTGAATCTAGCACACCATGAAAGGCTTGAATATTTAGTGAATGCCTTTTCAGAGCCCAAAGCTTTATATCAAATTTATGTGAAAATCATGCTTTAAAATGTACTATTCTACCCATGTTTTTAAAAAATTTCTCAGTGAAGAGGTCTGGCTCGCTCGCTTTGTTCCCTCATTACAGTTGAGGGCAACCATTACATTATACCCCACTCCTTTGAAAGGTTGCCAGCACTCAAATTCAGGTGTATCTACAGTAGACGTGTTGTATTGTTGTGATAATCATGCAGTTATTTTGGAACTTCAGCAGTGCCAATTCTTAAGGTCATGTGACCACTTTCTGAGGAGATTCATGTTCATAGGTCATATTATGACACTGCCTGTGATGTCATTAAGATCAATGGGTGTGTGATGTCACTTCCCTACCCCAGGCCTTTTGGTGACTCAACATCCATGATTGTTCCCACTAACAAAAAAATGAAATGAAGTTTTTCCAACTTTTTTGGCATGTCTCATCGTACCTGCTCATGAACTTTGTAACAAGGGCTTTTCAATCAACATTCTATTATTAAAGTGTGCGTGATATCTTACATCCACCTCAGATTTAAAGCAACTTCCATTCAGTGTGGAGCACGTCACTGCTTTACCCAGCCTGAGTAGAGGCATTTTAGATTATAAAAGACAGATCTTGAAAGCATAAACTGGAAGCAGATTTTCACCTGCCCCTTGTGTGACTCTGAATTCAGTGGCGCAAATTACTTGAAACGGCGAACTGTACCGATTCAGCATATTCTTTAAGACAAAAATGGTCAGTGGGTCGTGCATCTGCTCAAAATGCTGCAGTTCAAATAATCAAACTCTTACAGAGCTCATTCAGAATTTCATCCTTCTGTGACTGATAAAAATAAATGCTTTTAAATCGGGCATTAAGAACACAATCGTGCCTGGAGACTTTAATGATTGGGGTATGTTCTATATCAGATGAATTATTCGTTTATTTAAATATCAGCCGTTGAACCAGGTTGGCCATTTTATCAAGATACGGTATCTGTACACTGTTCTCAAGTTGCACATGCACACAAATATTTGGAGTGATTTTAGAAATACATTTGAGCATTATGAAAACACTGCCCAATTGAATAACCTTTATACCCGGTGTACCTAGCCATGGTTCCAGGAGATGTTGACATAATGACACTGACTGTAAGTTTGAATCTGCTCTGCTAATTAAACCTAGATGTATATAACACAGTGGGGCCGATTCCGATCTCGGTCGGAGGCGCACCCAATACTATTCGGTCGGGAAAAAAGCCATGCGAAAGCCAGTTTCCCGACCGATCCGTACAGTACACCGAACGAGCAAGTACGATGCGCACAACAGCAAAAATCCCGGCCGAGCCGTACTCACCCAAACCAGGTCCTGTTCTCCGACCGAGGCGAATCCGGAAACGCCGAATCGAGTCGCACGGAAGGGAAAATGCAGCCCCGTCCGGCCGGACAAGTACGATGCGCTTTCCGTACGCGCCGAACCCGTCGCTACGCACGGCACGTCAAAGCATCCGGGAGAGGCGCACATAAGCTCCGAATCGCGCCACAACACGATCCACGGCTACGAGACGAACACAGCACAGACGAGGACGACGCGAAGCGACGAGGACGAAGCCAAGCGACGAGGACGACGCGAAGCAACGAGAAGGACGAACGACACGAACCAACCATGAATCCCTTCGTCCCGATCATACCAATATTCTACATCTACTACCGGAACAGGCACGGACGCGTACGGCGCAGAAGGTAAGTCAGACACCAACCACAAAACACATACAACACGTACACGACACATCACACACATACACTGGGAATCTGAATATACTTACACCAGCAACAGCAGCACCATAGGGGCGGGATGCCCATCACCAATGCCACATATGCACACAGGGGCCTGAATGCGCGCCACAACCCCAACCCAGGGGGGCTGGATGCCTACCACTACTACCACCCTGACCCAGGGGGGCAGGATGCCTACCACTACTACCACCCTTAGCCAGGGGGCAGGATGCCCACCACTACTACCACCCTTAGCCAGGGGGGCTGGATGCCTACCACCACCCTTAGCCAGGGGGGCTGGATGCCTACCACTACTACCACCCCCACCCAGGGGGCAGGATGCCTACCACTACTACCACCCTCACCCAGGGGGGCAGGATGCCCACCACTACTACCACCCTTAGCCAGGGGGGCTGGATGCCTACCACTACTACCACCCTCAACCAGGGGGGCAGGATGCCTACCACTACTACCACCCTCACCCAGGGGGGCAGGATGCCCACCACTACTACCACCCTTAGCCAGGGGGGCAGGATGCCCACCACTACTACCACCCTTAGCCAGGGGGCAGGATGCCTACCACTACTACCACCCTCACCCAGGGGGGCAGGATGCCCACCACTACTACCACCCTTAGCCAGGGGGCAGGATGCCCACCACTACTACCACCCTTAGCCAGGGGGGCTGGATGCCCACCACTACTACCACCCTTAGCCAGGGGGCTGGATGCCTACCACTACTACCACCCTCACCCAGGGGGCAGGATGCCCACCACTACTACCACCCTTAGCCAGGGGGCAGGATGCCCACCACTACTACCACCCTTAGCCAGGGGGGCTGGATGCCCACCACTACTACCACCCTTAGCCAGGGGGCTGGATGCCTACCACTACTACCACCCTCAACCAGGGGGGCAGGATGCCTACCACTACTACCACCCTTAGCCAGGGGGCAGGATGCCCACCACTACTACCACCCTTAGCCAGGGGGGCTGGATGCCTACCACCACCCTTAGCCAGGGGGGCTGGATGCCTACCACTACTACCACCCTCAACCAGGGGGGCAGGATGCCTACCACTACTACCACCCTCACCCAGGGGGGCAGGATGCCCACCACTACTACCACCCTTAGCCAGGGGGTGCCAGATGCCCACCACTACCACCCTTAGCCAGGGGGCAGGATGCCCACCACTACTACCACCCTTAGCCAGGGGGGCTGGATGCCTACCACCACCCTTAGCCAGGGGGGCTGGATGCCTACCACTACTACCACCCTCAACCAGGGGGGCAGGATGCCTACCACTACTACCACCCTTAGCCAGGGGGCAGGATGCCCACCACTACTACCACCCTTAGCCAGGGGGGCTGGATGCCTACCACCACCCTTAGCCAGGGGGGCTGGATGCCTACCACTACTACCACCCTCAACCAGGGGGGCAGGATGCCTACCACTACTACCACCCTCACCCAGGGGGGCAGGATGCCCACCACTACTACCACCCTTAGCCAGGGGGTGCCAGATGCCCACCACTACCACCCTTAGCCAGGGGGCAGGATGCCCACCACTACTACCACCCTTAGCCAGGGGGGCTGGATGCCTACCACCACCCTTAGCCAGGGGGGCTGGATGCCTACCACTACTACCACCCTCAACCAGGGGGGCTGGATGCCTACCACTACTACCACCCTCACCCAGGGGGGCAGGATGCCCACCACTACTACCACCCTTAGCCAGGGGGCAGGATGCCTACCACTACTACCACCCTCACCCAGGGGGGCAGGATGCCCACCACTACTACCACCCTTAGCCAGGGGGCTGGATGCCTACCACTACTACCACCCTCAACCAGGGGGGCAGGATGCCTACCACTACTACCACCCTTAGCCAGGGGGCAGGATGCCCACCACTACTACCACCCTTAGCCAGGGGGGCTGGATGCCTACCACCACCCTTAGCCAGGGGGCAGGATGCCCACCACTACTACCACCCTTAGCCAGGGGGGCTGGATGCCTACCACCACCCTTAGCCAGGGGGGCTGGATGCCTACCACTACTACCACCCTCAACCAGGGGGGCAGGATGCCTACCACTACTACCACCCTCACCCAGGGGGGCAGGATGCCCACCACTACTACCACCCTTAGCCAGGGGGTGCCAGATGCCCACCACTACTACCACCCTTAGCCAGGGGGCAGGATGCCCACCACTACTACCACCCTTAGCCAGGGGGGCTGGATGCCTACCACCACCCTTAGCCAGGGGGGCTGGATGCCTACCACTACTACCACCCCCACTCATAGGATGGACAATGCATGACACAACAAGCACACCACAACCTAGGGAATGCAAGATTAAGACATCCCCCCACCACCATGACAAGCGTGTGAGCAGGCTGTGTCAAATGCCTACAACACCGAACATGACATTGAACATACAATGTGACCCCCTAGCACATGTGCCACACATATATGTGTGTGGCACCCACAATGCAAGCAGCCCATGACCATTGTGGCAATGGGGCCTAAACCCCCATCATCACAGTGACCAAAAGGCAAGTGTGGGGTCCATAGCTGAAGCACATTTTGACCATTGTGGCAATGGGGCCTAAACCCCCATCATCACAGTGACCAAAAGGTAAGTGTGGGGTCCATAGCTGAAGCACAGTTTGACCATTGTGGCAATGGGGTCTAAACCCCCATCATCACAGTGACCAAAAGGCAAGTGTGGGGTCCATAGCTGAAGCACATTTTGAACATTGTGGCAATGGGGTCTACACCCTCATCATCACAGTGACCAAAAGGTAATTGTTGACAAAGAAAGAGCTGCAACTGCCAAACTGCATGGATCATTCCTGGTCACAGAACCAAAAACTCATCTGTGGCAAAGTAGTGTATGTGTCCCATTGCAACATAAATTGGGGGAGCCAAATACTGCAGTGCAAATGAAACATTCCTTTGGCCATGTGCAGACAAACAACACCCATGGTGGCAGAGACCGTCAACAGTCATCAATGACACAATGACAGAAGTGACCATCAGAATGCAGAACCACATATTTGCACCAATGGGCACACAAATGCAGATACCCTGTGGAGACAGCAGATGTGAGGTGAACAGATACCATACCATGGCAGCAATGGGACACACAAACCATGATCACTGTGCTGACCGATGACCTAGGAGTCCCAGGGACAGCAGGGGAAACACACCAAACAACATACAGCCAATGGCACACCCAAGATATGCCAATGCAGTGGTGCAGATGCACAAACACAAACAGGCAGACCAACACTGTCATCATACACAGCAGGTGAGGGGTGGGGGTGCCAGTGTCCCCAGGCAACAACACAACACATGAGGAGAGCTGAATACCAATCATACAGATGTGCATACACTGCCACACTAAGGTAACTCATGGATCCAAATCCCCTATGTGGGCAAGCAGGCATTGACAGGTGAGAGGGAGCACAAAACACACATGTCACACAGGCACGTAGGAACAACAACTGACACAGCAAGTCACAGACACACCACAGCACCACCCCCAGGGCCCCCACAATGTGGTGACCCTGGGCTGAAGAAAAATACCACTGTGATGACAAAGCTAAATGTCGTTCACACTGTGAACCACAGTCAGGTGTCCTGAGCAACTAACTACCATCACACCTACACAAGCACAAATCAATCAGCATGGCCAGTAAGCCAAGGCCAACATGGAGGCAGGGGACTAGCCGGGCAACAACTCTCATCTGCACACACTCAACACCACACCCCTCGACCTCCAACAATGTGCAGCAGTGAAGTACACATGCACTGGTGACATTGCACATGCACCCATTACTATTCCAGGGTGGTGGGTGGGAACCAAGGTGTAGAAACACATCACACATGGACACTCAACAAGACTCCTGAATGTCTGACACACTGCACACTACGCTGTACATGGACATGACGGCAATACCACACCGACCAATGGGATCCCAGCCACAGTCACACACCAATGAAGAAACCAAGGTCACCCACAAAGAACACACATAGACAACAACCAACATTGCAGCCCGGACCCTAAGGAGTGCCAGCAGTCACACACACAACGTGTCACAATCACTGAAAGATAACACAAACTGGAAATCACATGACAGGGGCAAACAACAAGTGCCAAAGGGAAACCTGACTGCAGACCCATCTGCGTCAGCACACAAACTCTGCCCTGACAGCAAACACACCTATGGGTGACACCCTGATGACCAGTAATGTGCCATGCACCCACATCACAGAGAACACAGGGAGAAGACTTTGGGGGAACATAGCTCAAGTCAGCAAGCATCACAAACAGGTACAACACTAGGGATCACAGCATGCGCAGATGAATGGAAGTGAACACACAGACATGCACATACAACACACACCTTGGGCGCAGGCAATGTCACACGTGTACACACTGCCATGAGGGGACTCCACTCCTGTGTGAGGAAAGCTGTGCCATATGTTGCCTCAGTAGGGCCCCATCATGTCAGCTGAGCACTTGGTCACACAATCAACAATTAGCACCAAATGAGGGCTCCCGTCACATCAGCCTGGTCATGGAAGTGCCAACGAAATCATCAGCACAGATCCAACACACTTGTATAGCAATGTTGCACTGACAACACAGATGAGTCCTTCCCCATTGATGCCCAAACCTGCATGTCCAGTGGAGATGGCCACACGGTCAGGGAAGTAGACGAATTGAACAATGGCAGGCACAACAGATGTGCAGGGGTGGAAGCCACAGATGTGAAATAGCTAATGTAAGTTGGAAACCCATTGCCAAATACTGAACACATGACACCCTCAGATGCTGCTATTGATGACATGGATACACCACATGATAGGACACATTCCCCCTGGACCACATGGGTTCCTGCACAGTAACACTTCATAATCATGAGACCAGATATCACCATCACTGCAGCAAGGGCATGGTTAGCTGCACCAACAACATGTACATCTGAAGCATGAGCACTAGAGAAAAGAAAGTTGCTTTATTCAGCATATGTGTTGAGGCCAAACGAAGTCCTGAAAAAGAGCAAAGGCCAATGGCCAGTCCATTGTCAAAGTTCAAACAGGGTGACACTGGCAGATGTCACCCTACGCATGCCTGCACAATACCAGGGACAATCCACTAGGAGGGGCAACCGGGGGGCAGGCCAGGCACCGCAGGGACAGGATCAGGGCTCACCAGGGGGAGTCAGGGAAGGGGTGGTGGGTGCTGGAGAGCCACTGACAACTGCAGTGGAGGTGTCTGACATGGTGTGTGCCGGCACAACTGGGGGGCATGACACAGATGTCGTGGGTGCCGGCACAACTGCAGTGGACCCTGCAGATGGGGTGGACAGGTCCGCCACTGCAGTGCCCAAGTCAGACAGGGCGGTAGTGGACTCCACTGCAGTGCCTACCTCCAGGGGAGGAGAATGGGGAACAGGCAAGGTGGGTTGGACAGAGGGGGGACACCCTCACCACATCAGTGGCACAGACAAGCGCAGCGGGGGTGTGGTGCTGGGAGAGCAAGTGGCAGGGGGAGAAGGCCGGAGCATCTTGGGGATGGTATATCTGTGGGTGGGGGAACCTGGGGCAGGGTGTGGTGGGGGCACCTGTGCAGTGGGGGCCTGAGGGATGGAGGACGGAGACCTTGTGCCTGAGCTGCAGGGCGGTGGCGGGGTCTTGCTCTTAGCACTCCAGGGGGACTTGCGGGTGGGGGCCTCAGTCCGTCTGCGCCTGGGGGAGGGTGTCCGGGGGCGAGGGGCACTCTGCTCCGTGTGGGTGGGCTTCCTCTTCCCCCGGGATGCTGGAGCAGCTTCATCGGTGGGGAAGAGGCCGAGGTCACAGAGGAAGAGCTGCTGTGACTTTGGGGTTGCAGGTGAGGCAAGGGAGGGTGCTTTGGAGGGAGAGGGAACTGAGGACTGCGCAGTGCATGTGGATGCGTGTGTGTGTTCCAGGGCCCCATCCCCTGTGAGTCTGGCTTCAGTCCCCTGAATGTGCTTGCGTGTGCGTTTTGTCATTGGCGTGTGTGTCAGTGTGCTGGATGTGTGTGTGCTGGTGTGTGCCAGTGTGTGTGTGCCTGGGATGGGTAAGGTGCTGGGGAGTGTGGATGGAGCAGAGGCAGGAGGGGTGAGGGACCGTTTGAGGAGGGACACTGCTGCCGTCAGGGAGGAGTCCATGGACCTATTGCCCCTCTGTAGGTCAGACATGCCCGATGAGATGCCCTCCATGAACGACACCAGCTGAGTCAACAGCGCGGTGTGCGCATGGAGGACACTCAGCATGGCTGTCTGCCCTACATGGAGCTGGCGAAGGAGGTACACAGACTCCTCACTCAGGGCAGCAGGGGACACAGGGGCAGGGGGTGCGGTGCCTGGCCCAAAGGAGACACGCTCCCGGACATGGGAGCCTCCACGGACCTGGGGAATGGGAGCCAATGGGAGGGCGGTGGTGGTGCTGGTGGTGGCGGGGACAGCAACACTAGCTGGGGTGTGGTGGCTGCTGACACCCGCCTCCACAAGGGAGTCATCCTCCGAGTTGCTCTGGTCCTCAGCTGAGGTGGATGCTGCTGAGGACTCCTCGGTGTGGCTCCCCTCGCCCTCCGTGCCACTGGGTCCCTCCGACCACTCCTCGGCTGCTGACCCAGTCTGGCTCTCCGGCTCCTCCTGGTCCGTGGAGCTGTCCCCTTCCGTGGCCGTGGATGTATCTGCAAACAATGGGGAAACAGACAGACATCAGTCACCTGCACATAACGCACACACCACTGTGAGCACAGCACATCCCAGAGCAAGCCCTGGCATCATTAGTTGTACATTGCTAAAAGTGCACTAATTGAACAGGAGAAGTCAATTGTCAGTCTGATGCCAAGCATGGCACTCACATCCCACATGGCCTTGCACCCATCTGTCTGGTGTCTGTTGGATTGCAACACCCCAGTGTTGACACATGCACCAAGTACACAGTAGTTGGACAGTGCAGAGGACACGGTGTGGACACATCACAGCTCTTGCCACTGAGTCAGTACAGGTTTACGGATGTAAGGGATGCCCAGAGTCAAATAGGAAATGCATGTGATGCATACCAGCGACAGACACCATGATGCACCCATGTCCTGATAGCCAGCGCCACAATGGTGTGCATGTAGCACATGTCACTCCCCTGCAGGATCACCAATCAGTAGACACATGCCATGGCGGAGGCATGACTGCAAAGTCATACATCACTGTCTCAGTGATGTATGACTTTGCAGCCAGACAACAACACTCTGCACTGTGTCACAATAGTAGGTCATGGGGAATGCAAGTCCTGGAGCTGCACAAGTGCACATGTACATCCCCCCACAACACATCCTCTTAACCCTCATCTGTCCAGGTCATACCTATTGGACATATGGGAGACCTGTGACACTACCCTACATGTCAGAATACAGGCATTGTGTAAGCAATGGACCCACCCATGATGCCCACCACAGAGTCAGGGAAACAGATGCTGTCTCCCACCTTGAGTCAAGCAAACTGCAAGGACACAGTCCTAAGTGACAGAATTCCCTGCATGTAAGGGCCACACCTGGGTATCAGATGAGGAGTGGGCAGTGCACAATAGAGGGACATGGCTCCTGGACAACATGACTGCTGTACTGTGGCAGTTCAACCTGGCCCGAGGAGGGCACATAACATGTTAGACAGAGTACACAGTGCAGTCTTTGACTCACCCCCTCCTTGCTGCTCTCTGGCCTTCAGCTGCCCATCCAGGTCTGGAAAGACCACCGCCAGGATCCTGAGCATGTGGGGGTCAGGGTCCGTGTTCCGCCCCTCCTGCGAGGAGGCGACAGCTTCAGCTGGACCCGTGCAATCCTCCGGGTCCAGCCCCGAAGGTCCTGCCACCTCTTTTGGCAGTTGCGGATCCGGCGCTTGTAGACCCCCACGGACCGGACAGCCCGGACGATGTCCTTCCAGATCTCATGCTTCCGATGGGCAGAAGCCTGTCAGGATGACAAAGTGATAAGGACATTACTACACATGCAACATATCCGTGCATGACACAGTTGCATATACATGTCGCAATCACAGGGGCACATGGTGTACCCAGGCAGTGCACGGCTGCCCATGGACAGTTTTCCAGAAGTCACTACATGGTATCATAGCATGGGGAGTAAAACCCTGTTCAGAAGCACTGTCACTGCACCATACCTGTCCAGTGCAAGTCACTACACACTATGGGGGGTGACAACTACTCAGTGAGCCTGCTAGCCAGTGGTGTGCTGACTCTCAGCCTTGCTAGTCAGACAAAATGCACATTCAGAAAGGCAGTGCACAGAACACTCACCTGCTCCCCTGGTGTCCCATACAGCTTGCTGTACTGTGGAAGTAGGCTGTCCAGCAGGGCCTGGTTCTCTTCAAGGCTGAAGGCTGGGGCTCTCTCCACAGTACGTGCCATTGCAGGGTCCAGAGGGGCAGAGACAGCAGCAGTGCAGTGGCAGATGTCGTCCTGGAGCATGTAGTGCAGGCAAGTGGGCTCTCAGGGGAACATGCAGCAATATATATGTGCTGGAGAGGCAGATACTGTCCCTTGTGTCCAAAGTTATAGGTCCAAGTCGTTAGCATCTTCTGAATCTGGCCAATCCATGGAATAGCAGCACCAAAACACGCCCACAGCATCCTTCAAATCTTCAACTTCATGACATACATTATTTTGCAACATTGTTGTGGGTGACCAACTGATTTTCCAGCAACCGACTCGTTCGAATATTCAAAAACGCGTCCGTTGCCAGGCAAGCCCATTGTCAATGGGTGCGCACCGATCGGTCCATTGCTGTTCAACGCGCACAGGGGTACAACGCGTACCCGCACACATTGAAAGCAATGGGCCGGCCGGAGGCACCGATCGGTCCATTGCTGTTCAACGCGCACAGGGGTACAACGCGTACCCGCACACATTGAATGCAATGGGCCGGCCGGAGGCACCGATCGGTCCATTGCAGTACAACGCGCACAGGGGTACAACGCGTACCCGCACACATTGAATGCAATGGGCCGGCCGGAGGCACCGATCGGTCCATTGCAGTACAACGCGCACAGGGGTACAACGCGTACCCGCACACATTGAATGCAATGGGCCGGCCGGAGGCACCGATCGGTCCATTGCTGTTCAACGCGCACAGGGGTACAACGCGTACCCGCACACATTGAATGCAATGGGCCGGCCGGAGGCACCGATCGGTCCATTGCAGTACAACGCGCACAGGGGTACAACGCGTACCCGCACACATTGAATGCAATGGGCCGGCCGGAGGCACCGATCGGTCCATTGCTGTTCAACGCGCACAGGGGTACAACGCGTACCCGCACACATTGAATGCAATGGGCCGGCCGGAGGCACCGATCGGTCCATTGCAGTACAACGCATCACTGTACATGTGACTGGCATATGTCAGCATGCCTGTCTCAGATGGACATATGCCAGCCACAGATAGCTCCCAGGGAGTGAGGGGCACACCTACATCACGACAGCCTGTCCAAACCTTATCATAAGGCATGTAAGGCTGCATTTCCTATTGTGTGTATGTTGGTGTACATGTTGTCCTGTGGGTGTCACCTGTGGGCAGCCACCCCCAGGCTGTGCACGTGTTCATGGGGACAGGATCATGGGTGTTACGTGTACGTGACCACTGTGATGTGCAACTGTTCATATCTGTGCATGTGCCATGGTCACATTTCACAGTGGTGTTTGTGTATGTCATGTCACATACCCCGTGAGTCCCATGTGGGACGGTATGTTTGAGCCAGGGTGTCCCAGTGGCACAATAGTGATGGCCCTCCACAGTCTTTGTGCATGTAGTGTTTACAATGTCTCTGATTTCATGTGCACAATGGGAGACAGTCTCCACATCCACGTTGTGTGTGCATGGACTCTGATGTTGTGCGTGTGTGTCACAGACGTCCATGGCTCTCCTGCCATGGCAAGTGTGGCCACTACCTGTGGGGGTCATGTTTGTTTTGTTGTGGTGTACACATGATACTCCAGGTGATGCCAGTGTCCATGTGGCATTACAGGGTCCCTGGGAATGTGCCTGTCGTTGAGCTGTGGTGCCTGGGGCACATCTGTCCTCACATGTCACTGGGGGGTGACTGTGACACAGCATCATGATATCCAATGGGCCAAACAGGGACAAATTGATGCCACCTGTAGGACCGTGTTGACAGATGTTGGCCATGTATGTACCATAAATGTCGTTCCGGTACTGCACACTTCATGTAGTTGTGCCTCATGATGATGTATGTTGGGATCTTGAGTGTGTTCAATGCCGCATATGTGGGGTGACTGACGATCTTGCTTACTTCTCCTCTGCACTGCAGGGCTCCTGCTGTCCATCGGCCATTCCCAGACCTGGCAACGATGGTGGAACGGGACAGCATCCGACGGTACCGCTTCACCAGGCAGCTGATTGAGGATTTGGCAGTGCAGTTGTCCCCACATTTGCAGCCTGGCCGGCCGTATCCTACAGCGCTGACCCCCAAGGTGAAGGTGATGGCAGCCCTACACTTCTTTGCCACCGGTACCTTCCAACATACTGTGGCGTCTGCTGGTGGGATGTCACAGACCATGTTCAGCCGTGTGCTCCGCGATGTTTTGGCGGCAATGTTGCTCTTCCTGAACCGGTACATCTATTTCCCTAGACTGCGACGACTCACTGACGTGAAGAGTGACTTTTATGCCCTGGGGAGGATGCCGCATGTCATTGGCTCCATTGATGGGACACATGTGGCTTTGGTACCACCACAGGCCCAGGAGCAGGCCTACAGGAACCGCAAGCACTACCACTCGGTCAATGCACTGGTGGTGTGTCTTGCAGACATGACCATCACACACGTGTGTGCCCGTTTCCCTGGTTCAGCACACGATGCCTTTGTGATGAGGAGTAGTCGCATCCCCAGGTTGATGGCACAGATGCAGAACCAGCGTGCCTGGCTTGTCGGTGTGTACTGACTTTGTGCCATTGTGTGTGATCTGATCTGTAGTATTCCGCCCACTTTTCCAAGTCAGCTGATGTGCACTTGTCTGTCCGTAGGTGACTCGGGATACCCCAACATGCCGTGGTTGCTGACACCCCTCAGGAACCCTGTGACACCTGCCCAGATGCGCTACAATGAGGCACATGGTCGGACCAGGAGAGTGATTGAGCGGACCTTTGGTCTCCTGAAGAGCCGCTTCCGCTGCCTGGACAAGACCGGAGGGTCCCTCCCATATGCCCCTGCGAAAGTGTGCAAGATTATCATCGTCTGCTGCATGCTCCACAACCTGGCAGTGCGGAAGGAGTTGCCTCTCATCCAGGATGACGATGACCAACATCCGCCACCTGTGGAGGATCCTGGCCTGGACCACGATGCCAGTGACGATGATGATGATGATGATGGTGATGGTGATGTCCGCACACAGCTCATCACCAACTTCTTTAGCTGAATGTGAGTATCCTGAGGTGTCATGTGAATGATGTGAGTTGGCATGATGTGTGGGTGGTGCTCTGGTGCTGTTGGAGTGTGTCCATGGGCTACTTGACAGGATGTGTGTTGCGATGTGTGGTGACAGGTGGGCTGTACTTCCCAACAGTGTTGACATGCTAACTTGGTTCTGGGTGGGTATCTTGTAACATGTATTGTGCATGAGTTTTGCTGTTCTGTCCTGTACTGCATTGCTTTTGACTGTGTGTCATTTCTGTCCTTCACAGGGTACTTTCAGATTCGTTTGGTCAACTGTGTCCACCGACGACGTGATTGCACATCCAGGCTGGTAGCTGTTGTGTCCCTACAGGTGATGTGCGCCACACCCATGGACTTCCTTCAGTCTACAGTTGTTGACTGTGTGCCCGCTGCCAGGTGGGATTACCTTGCATCTGTAGTGGTTACAGCATGTTGCAACTGTGTAATAAACCTGTGCTTCACTTTGTGATGTGCGTTGTCTGTGGTCACACATTTGACTGCCATTTGCTTACTGCACCTGTGGGCTACTTGACTACAACTGGGAATGGGTGTGGTGTCTGTGCATTGCACCGTCTTCCCTGGCAACATCAGTGTAGGCAATGAGTCAGATGGCCTAGGTGTGTATGTGTTGTGTAGCCCTGGTGGTGTGTCTCCCTCATATGTGTCACGTTGCCTGTACTCACATGCCTGTGTTGTCCTTGCTGTTGCAGTTCGCATACACTGTGTAATTTTGCAGTTCATCATCCCCATAACAGCACCCACGTTGGAATCACGACAGAGGCAAGTATGGTGTATTAGTGTGTTTATTGTGATAATAGTGCATAGGATGGATTGTGCTGTACATGAATCTTGCAATCCCAAGTTCCTAGATGAATAGAAAGTCCAGGTAGACAGGATCCCCAGTATCGGGGCCACTGTTGTCTGACACATTGTTCCAACTTATACTCCCCATGCAATGTGTGGGAGTAGTGTTGCCATCAACAGGGTGAACAGTCTGTGCACAAAGGCGAAAATCCAGAACAGGTTCAGGCTTCCTGGGAGTTGCGCTTGGCCATCAGCCTCTCACTTTCCCCTCCTCGGACGACCCCTCTTCTTGGGGGGGGCCCTCAAGTGCAGGCTGCTGCGGTGCAGGGGACTCTCCGCCAGAGTCCTCCTCCCTCCCTGTGGCAGTTGCAGTTTGTTCGGTACCAGATGTTGTTGGCACACAGGGAGGTGTGGACTGGTTGCTGTTCATCTGGCGGAGGCATTGTAAAATGTCCCTGTGCACCGCCGTCATCTCATGTAGTACATCCCACTTGGACTCCACGCGGGTCATGTGGGAGTCCACACGTGACATGTGGGAGTCCACACGTGACATGTGTGACTCCACTTGGGACATGTGGGAGTCCAAGCGGGCATGATGGGCAGCCTGCTGCTGTTTAATGTCTCTGAGGAGCCCCACTACCTGGCTGAGCTCTCCGGTGCTGGACTGGTACGCATCAGCTATGCGTACCAGTTGTGGGTCTTCATGCACACCAGCAACGTCTGCAAGCAGCGACCTCTGTCTCCCACCCCTCCCACCACCCCTGCTGACATGTGCAGTGTGTGCAGTTGCACGCACAGATAACCCTGGTCCACCTTGGGGGTTGGTGGTGGTGGTGGTGTCCATGGCCCCAGGTTGGTCCAGGGTCACTGCGCTGGTGTTGTTCCTTATTCTGTCCATGTCGGCAGGGATGGTATTCGTGGTGACAGTCGTTGGAGGGGTGGGTGCAGGGGGTGCAGCTGGTGGACCTGCTGGTGCTGCAGCTGGTGGTCCTGCTGGTGCAGCATGTTGACTTGCACCGGATGTGCCAGGTTGTTCTTCATCGTCCGAGGAGGACAGAGGCTGTACGACGCCAGTGAGCTCGGCATCCTCTTGAGCCTGGGACTGGGACTCCTCAGCGTCTGCTGCTGTGTCCCTATCATCACCTGTTTTTGGGAGACACAAACAATGTATGTCATGTTTCTGCAGGCATCAGTGGTTGACACACCTGACAGTTGTGACTGTGCCTCGGGGTGCGGGCCTGTACATTGTATTGTCCTAAGTCGTCACAGTCAGGGGTTGATATTGGTGTGGCACATTGTCCTGCATTATTTGGGCATTTCTATGTATTCTCTGGGGTGTGAACATGGTCTGCATTGATTGTGTTTGGTTGACAGCCAGACCTCCTTCCCACCCACCCACCCACCCAGTCAGTTATCCCACCATGGAACGTGCTTGCATTGCAGGGAGTGTAAGTTGTCTCTCAGGATGTCAGTCAGTGGTGTCCTGCTGTTTGTTGGTGCACAGTTGGCAGCAGGGCCTTGTGCTCCCCACAGCAGTAGCCAGTGTCAGCCATCTTGTGAGTCCTTCTCCACTCCCTGTGATGTGAGCATGGTTCAGGGTGGTGTTGATGGGACAGTTGTGGGGGTGAGCTATGTCTGTGACTACGTATCCCATCATGCTATTGCCTCCACCCCCTTCCCAGCATGCCCATGCTTCCTTCCTTTTGACTCTGCTTCCCTGTGGGGTGGGCTGGCTGTGCTGACAGGATGGCTGGGAGTGTTGTCCTGGCAGTTGTTTGGCTAAGAGTCCCAAGAGTGTCCCTGTGCTTCACACAACATAACCCAGGGTGGTGGTGCTTTGTGGGATCTTGTGTTAGGATGGAGGGCATTGCATTCTACCAGGTGGGTACTGTGGAGTTTGTGTTGGGGGGGTGTGAGGGGAGGTGCTGGTGACTATAGTCAGTGCTGCAAGTCCCCCTTCCCACCCAGCCAGCCAGATAGCCCACCATGGAACGTGCTTGCATTGCAGGGAGTGGAAGTTGTCTCTCAGGATGTCAGTCAGTGGTGTCCTGCTGTTTGTTGGTGCACAGTTGGCAGCAGGGCCTTGTGCTCCCCACAGCAGTAGCCAGTGTCAGCCATCTTGTGAGTCCTTCTCCACTCCCTGTGATGTGAGCATGGTTCAGGGTGGTGTTGATGGGACAGTTGTGGGGGGGGGCAATATGTGTGACTGCGACTCCCATGATGCTATTGGCTACACTGACTTGGCCAGCATACACAGAATTCCTTCCTTTGAGTGGTCTTCACTGTGTGTTGGTGTTGTTGTGGTGGCTACATGTGTGGATGTGTGTGTTAGTTCTATTTGTGCCACTGCCTAGCTGTAGTTGTGGTTGTGTTTGTACATGTGTTGGCACAGTTGGATGTGACTTTTTTGATGGCATGTGTTGTGTTTATCTGACTGACATACACATTTTGGGATGATTCTGTTCTAGTTGCTGTGTAATTGCTATGTGTGCATGGTTTGACTCTCCCCTTGACAGTGATGTGTGTGTTTTGTGGCAGTTTATTGTGTACATTTGTTGTGTACTCACCAGGCTCTGGGATGTTCTCTAGTCCATATACGCTCACTGGCGGAAGGATGGCCCGCACCTTCTCCTCCCAGGGCCTGAGGTATATTGGCTTGGCAGGAGGGCCACTGCCGGTATGTTGGCTGTTGATGTAGTCTATCTTCAGCAGGTCCCGTACCCTCCTGCGCACGTCATACCACCTGTTCTGGATGTCCGTCTTTGTGCGCCGACATGGTGATTGGGCGTTCACCCTGTTGATGATCCTCTCCCACATCTTGGTTTTCTGCGACATGGGGGTCTGTTGGACCAGAGTGCCAAACAGCTGTGGCTCCACCCTGAGGATCTCGTCTACCAGGACTTCCAATTCACAATCTAGGAACTTGGGATTCTTCTTGGGGGGCATGGTGATGGGTGGTGATGGTGAGTGATGTGTGTGTTGGTGTGCAGGTGAGGGTGTGTGAGTGTGTGTTTTGCTGGGTGTATGTGAGGTAGGTATTTGTTGGTGTGCTGATGGTGTGTGGCTTGTGTGAGGGATGAGCTGTGGGTGTGTGGTTGCTTTCTCTTGGGTGCTGGCAGTGAAATGGCATTTGCAAAGGCTCATGGTAGTGATTTGTGTCCTTTATATAGGTGGAGTTGTGGGTGTGTCTTTGTTCTCTGTCCCCCCCCAGTGTTTATTGGCTTGGTAATTGCTTGTTTGGCCTTTTTTGGTTGATTTTTCCTTTGTGCTGTTTGTGTATGTTGGAAACGTTCTTGTGACCGAGTCGGACCCTGCATTGGTCTCGTACGGTGTTTTCCGTTTCGTCCACGCTGTGTTTGTGCAGTTTTGTATGCTGCGTACGCGTCGGTCGCGGTGTATTGTGTTGCTTCGGCTCGGTTTTGTATGCGTGTCGGTCGTACGGCTTGTCCTCCGTCCGACTCGGTCGTGTTTTCGCGCCTTGCATCGTACTTTGCGGGTTGGAGTTGGCGGGTACGATTCGGTCGGATTTGTTCCGGGTGCGTGTCGGTCGGTTGGATTCGCGTGTTTTTCCGGCCGGATTGCTATTTTCCGAGCGGCTCGGTCGGTCGGCTTGGTTTCCTGACGTGTCGGTCGGATTTATCGCGGCTTGCATCGTACTTGGCGTGTCGGGCGCCACTGGTACGTGTCGGTCGGTATTTTTCCGGATCCGAGTCGGTCGGTGCTTTTCCGGCCCGAATCGGAATCGACCCCAGTATGTCCGTTGCTATAATTCAGTGTGCTGCTAACCATGCCATTATTTACCTACTTGGGCATTGTCCTGTTTTTAAAAAGAAGGTGTGAGCTATTGGGTTAAATAAGTTTCTACCAGGGACCTGAATTATAACTCCCTACATCACAAACATGATGCAATCAAGTGCAGATAGCAAATGTTTCTTTGTGACTCCCCTTCCTGCTTCTGGAAAAAATGTAAGAAAATGGGTCATTAAATGGGGTGGGTGTGAGTTCACCACAGGTAATAAGTCCATAATGACAGGTTAGAAACTCAGTTTCATTAATATAAACCTCGGCTCAACCCCTGGTAGGTATGGCAGTGAATGACAGAAATATTGATTCCAAAATATCATGTAACAAAATAAAATGTGACAAAAATACTAGCACTACAAAAATATTGTGGACCAGAATATCTAAGTTAAGAATATCGTTGTTTTATTTATATAATATAATTTTTTTAAATATCATTGTATAGAATGCGGTTTACTTTAATATATTGAAGTAAATATTGTTAATTAATTAGATATATAATTAATTTAATATATATATTTTAATACTTGGGTTAATTGTTGGTGCTAGTATTATTGTAATTGTTTTAAAATGTTTTAAATATGTGTTTAATTTTTATGTACATTTTAAGAAATGTGATTGTTAATTTATAATGTAGCGGTTTTTAGCAGAATAGGATGGGAAGTTATTTAGATGATAAATTATTGTTTTTTAATTTTAATATATGTTAATTAAATATTTAATTGGTAATTATGTAACTTAGTTAATGAATCGTTATTTAAATTATTCAATGCATTTTGTGATTTTTAATGTGATTATTTTTTATGTATATAATTTAATTAATAAGTTATAATTTAGTAGTGTGTTATAGTATGTTCTATATCAGATGAATTATTCATTTATATAAATATCAGCCGTAGAACCAGGTTGGCCATTTTATCAAGATACAGTATCTGTACACTGTTCTCAAGTTGCACATGCACACAAATAGGTGGAGTGATTTTAGAAATACATTTGAGCATTATGAAAACACTGCCCAATTGAATACCCTTTATACCCGGTGTACCTAGCCATGGTTCCAGGAGATGTTGACATAATGACACTGACTGTAAGTTTGAATCTGCTCTGCTAATTAAACCTAGATGTATATAACACAGTATGTCCGTTGCTATAATTCAGTGTGCTGCTAACCATGCCATTATTTACCTACTTGGGCATTGTCCTGTTTTTAAAAAGAAGGTGTGAGCTATTGGGTTAAATATGTTTCTACCAGGGACCTGAATTATAACTCCCTACATCACAAACATGATGCAATTATGTGCAGATAGCAAATGTTTCTTTGTAACTCCCCTTCCTGCTTCTGGAAAAAATGTAAGAAAATAGGTCATTAAATGGGGTGGGTGTGAGTTCACCACAGGTAATACGTCCATAATGACAGGTTAGAAACTCAGTTTCATTAATATAAACCTCGGCTCAACCCCTGGTAGGTATGGCAGTGAATGACAGAAATATTGATTCCAAAATATCATGTAACAAAATAAAATGTGACAAAAATACTAGCACTACAAAAATATTGTGGACCAGAATATCTAAGTTAAGAATATTGTTGTTTTATTTACATAATATAATTTTTTTAAATATCATTGTATAGAATGTGGTTTACTTTAATATAGTTGAAGTAAATATTGTTAATTAATTAGATATATAATTAATTTAATATATATATTTTAATACTTGTGTTAATTTTTGGTACTAGTATTAATGTAATTGTTTTAAAATGTTTTAAATATATTTGTTTAATTTTTATGTACATTTTAAGAAATGTGATTGTTAATTTATAATGTAGCGGTTTGTAGCAGAATAGGATGGGAAGTTACTTAGATTATAAATTATTGTTTTTTAATTTTAATGTATTATGTTAATTAAATATTTAATTAGTAATTATGTAACTTAGTTAATGAATCGTTATTTAAATTATTCAATGCATTTTGTGATTTTAAATGTAATTATTTTTTATGTATATAATGTAAATAATAATTCATAATTTAGTAGTGTGTTATAGGGTTTGTAGAAAAATAGGGTGAAAAGTTATTTAAATTATATATTTTTTAAGTTCAGTTTTTCCAAAAAATACAACATTTATTTGATAATTATTTATGTAAATTGAATACTTGATATTTTAATGATTTAATTGTAATATGTGATTTTTCTGTACAATTTGTTTTGGATACTTTAGTCACTAATTTATATTTTAGTAGCAGGTTGTTGGGTTTGCAGTGGAATAGGGTGAGAAGTTATTTAAATGATATTTTTTACAATTATTTTTAAAGTCAAATATTTATTTGGTAATTATGTAATTTGTTTAATTGATAATCTGTTATGTGATTTATTTGATGTAATTTAATTGTTAATTTGTTAAGTGTATTGCAATTTTTAAGCTTGTGAAATCTATTTTATATTTATTAATGGTTTTATTTTTTATTTGTTTTATTTAATTGCTATTTTAATATAAATATTTTTGTTAATAATGTGTTTAATTTCTGAGGATATTTGTGGGTTTTTTGGATGATATGGAGGAAAGTGCATTTATTTAAAATGTATTTATTTATTTACATCTTAAATTAGTTTTTGTGATAAAAGTTTTGTTTATGTACATTACATTGTACTTATTTATACATTATATATTTTGGTTTTTGAATAAGCTTTAATAATGTTGTTTTGTTACTTATTTAAATATTGTTTTTAAAATAATTAAGAGTTCAAATGGTGTATTTAACCCTTTCTTAGTCCAACACTTTCCTTGAATTTGATTATGTTGGAGCGGGAATAGTATATTTAACTCTTCCAAAGTCCAGCACTTTCCCTACTATTGTATAGAATGGGGATAGTACATCTAGCCTCTTCAAAGTCGAATGCTTTTCCTACTTTTGTTAAAATTGAAGTTACAGTACTTACTGCTATGTATATTCATTTTTCAATATTCCTATCTTTGTTTGATGATATTCTGTTCCACAATATTTTTGACACTCATTTTTGTAGTTTGCATACATTGTAACCTCAATATTTTTGTAATTATATTTTTGACACAATATTCTTGCTATATAAACAACAAAAGAGTAATTCCGAATTACTGTAATTGAAAAAAGCAGAAGGAGTGGCAATTACTTTTAAAAAGAACCCTCAATCACCAACCTGGTTGGTGACATGCTTCATCATGGGGTTCCCACCCGAGCGGCCGAATGCCTCTCGGGTGTGCTACAACGCCTGTTTACAGCGGAGCTGGTATTTTCTTGGAAGTGCAGAGTGCGATGTCAGTGACACGGTGGATATTAAAATTACCTTTACTAGTCCTAAAGATATTTAATGCTGGAGAAGTAAGGCAAGGTTAAAAATGGAACGGAAGCATGTCCCCTCTGGTTTAATAAACCAGTGACATCCCTACATAAATTAAGTGAAGAGTGGCTGTCTACATGTTTCAGCCTCAATATGCAAAGTAGCGAGGCTTTCTTCAGGACCAGTAATGCCACGGTGGTATGCACACGCTAAGGTACACCCTCTCCTGTGGCAATTGTTACCGCAAACTTACGGTTGTACTCTCAGCGTTGTCTGAAAGAAAACATATGTGATTTCTGGAAGAGAAAGCAGATTAAGACAACAACCAGATCAGTCTTAGATACACATAAAAAAACTGCATAAATGCAATGTAACACTTACAACCTTGTGCTGATATACATGATGTTCACAGTGTCTAACTAGGCTCACATACCTATGGTGCCTAATGTGAAGTGCATACAACCCCTACAGCGCGTGTATCTCCTTCTGGAGGAGATACATAGATGATATCCTTGTTATATGGCATGGGCCAGAAGAAACTCTGGCTGAATTCTTCAAATGGATCAACAGATGTGATAGAAATCTTAAGTTCACAAACTCCTTTGATAAATAAGAAATGGTTTTTCTGGATGTAACCATCACCAAAGAGCAAGGAAAACTGGAGACAAGGACATACCACAAACCGACTGCTAAAAACAACCTACTTGAATTTAGCAGTTTCCATCCCACAGCGTTACGGGAAAATCTGCCCTATGGGCAGTACCTCCGCTTAAGGAGAAATTGCAGCAAATTGGAGGATTACCGCACTCAGGCGGCCGATTTATCTAACAAACTGAAAGCTCGTGGCTAGTAAAGGTAATTTTAATATCCACCGTGTCACTGACATCGCACTCTGCACTTCCAAGAAAATACCTGCTCCGCTGTAAACAGGCGTTGTAGCACACCCGAGAGGCATTCGGCTGCTCAGGTGGGAACCCTATGATGAAGCATGTCACCAACCAGGTTGGTGAGTGAGGGTTCTTTTTAAAAGTAATTGCTACTCCTTCTGCTTTTTTCAATTACAGTAATTCAGAATTACTCTTTTGTTGTTTATATAGATTTACCGCAAGGGAACCAGGAGTGGTTTCGTTTGAAAACCCTTTCTCTCTTGTTGTTTAAACACAATATTCTTGCTGTCAATATTCTGTCACACAACCAGTTATGACAGAGTGTGTAAAAAATTTAGTAGTACAAAATAATTAAACGTCAAATCACAACACAATGAAAATTCCTCAACCATTTTCTAAAAATCAAGAACATTTTATTAAGAAAAACAACACAAAAATGGTTAAAATCAAACCACGAAAAACAGGAGATATGACTTTTTAAAATTTTCAGGTTAAAAAGAACCAAGAAACAGCATGGCGCATATGGGTGGAGTAGACCATGGCCTAGGCACAAGTTGAGGCTGACCACGATGCATCTGAGGCTGACTGAGCTTAATATGAGGGCCCAGTCAAAGAACTTTCTGACCTAAGGCCTGATTTAGAGTTTGGAAGATGTGCTACTCCATCACAAACCTGATGGATATCCACTCCACCTTATTACAAGTGGCATACAATATAATGCACTTGTAATAAGGTGGATGGAATATCAGTCACATTTGTGACAGAGTAGCCCTTCCACTATACTATAAATCATGCCCTTCCCTTAGTCTTTTTTTCTGAAAGTCGAAATCCTTCAGCAGGGCAAGGTTGAAGGCTATATCTGTTGAAGTCCTCTGACAGTCAGGTACCAGTTGGTCGAGGTTCCTCTGAGTATGTTTCTTTTGAGAGGAGGATAAGCTCCAAGCAGGAAAATTAAAATTTTGCAGCCCTCCTGCCGAACAGATACTTTAAGTATCTTTGCCTAATCTAGATTTCTTCATTGGAACTTGGGGCCTGATTTAGAGTGCGGTCACTCTGTCAGGGCGACGGATTACTTTGCCCTGACGGAGTAAATGCTCTCCAAATTTAGAGATGTCTGCTGTCCCAGTGGACATCTCTTACATTGGCAGGAACCTCAGTCACAGCAGCTCCTTTTGATGCACTGAAAGTGTGCCGTACAGCTCCCTCAACATGTCTAAGTCATATGGCACACTTTCAATTTCTTTTTTTATTTTTAAAAAGAAAATTCCAAAGCAAGATTTTTTTTTTTTTTTTAAATAACAAAGCAATGATTCCCTCACCATGGAAGTTTGCTCTGATGGCTTGGGGGTCATTGAAATGTTTTTACTCTCCCTTACCACCTCGTTTTGGATGGCAGTAAGTGAAAGTAAAAATTTGTTATTTGTTTTCCCACTCTAAATTACTCCATCGGGCCAGCGGAGGAATAGTCTCTGCTGCTGACATACTGAAAGTTTGCCCATCTCTAAATAAGGAGGGTGGACCTTCACTCTGCCACAGTCTAAATCAGGCCTTACTACTCTCTTTTTTGGAGTTCAAAAATATCTAGTGGAACAAGCTTGGAAGCTGTATCTGGGCAGGTGGCATTGAAACCAGATACTTTCACTGTGAGGGTTCACTGAAGCCTTTTTTGGGCCGTAAAATGCTCCAAGTGGGACCAACCTGATTTTGTTGCCTGTTATGTCCCACTTTCAGCGGACAGCATTGACTGTTTAGTCCCGGTCGTCCAGAGGTTGAACATTTCCCAAGTCCCAACCTTTTCTTCTTTTTGGAGCAGTTTCTCTTGTTCACTTGTAAGGTTCTCATGAGCTATAGCACTTAGAGTCCAGGACCTACTCCAGCAGAGGCCACCAAAACAGTCCAGTCAGGGCCCACTTGCCACTGGTCAACTGTTCACTCCAGGAAAAGGCCTTTTGCAGCTTTTGGTGCCCCTGTAGCCACACACGACGTAAACAAACTGACCATAGAGTAACCATATTAGCACTGGGCACAAAAGGGAAAAGGTCCAGCCTTTCAAGTCTTCACACAGATCACAGACAGCTGGCTTCTTCCTCTTGTGATCTTCCACAGGGCCAGACATGTTCTGAGGAGGTGAGGTGCCATGTTTGTACAATTCACTAGCAAGTGGGTGGGAATAACTTCTGGACACAGTTCATCAGGGCTAGTGAAATCCAACTTGGTAAACCTGTATGCCCCTGGTGGAGGCTGGTGGCCCACAAGAGGTGGATCTAGGGACATGAGCTGTTCTCTACTCTTCAGGCACATCAAACTGATTCTAGAACCAGCACCCCCTATCACGGTGATGTGTGATGGAGTCAGAATTGCTTCAGTGTGCCCTGGGATCAAAAGGTCCCTCTGTCCCAGGTTTCACTTAACTATGGTGGGCAGGTGTCACCCTTGTCCATGTCAAGATAATAAAGTTCCTGAGCCCTCCCCAACTGCCCTTCCGGAGAGAGACTCAGGCCTTCCTGCCAAAAGGCCCAAGCCATTGTCTCTGCCGTGGGAGCAGTTTTCAACTGTCATCAAAGGGAAAGCACTGACAGAGAGGGAAGCTGCAAGCAGGCTATAATGAAAAGATGTGGTTTCAAAATCACCTCCCATGCAGACAATTCACAGATTTATTTTTATCCTGTGTTGAACCAAATTAAGAATTGAAAAGCCAGACCATCAAATGTGTGTGGAAGATTAAACAATGAATGGACAATAACTGACTATGATTGAACCCTTCTCAGACTGAGGTGATCGCATTTGGTGAAGCTAATCTTTGTTCAGCATCTCTTTGGTCTGAAAAGCTTGGTAATCTCCTTGTAGCAGCAAAGAGGAGTAAAAGCCTTTGTTTTTTCATTGGTACAGATCTGAGCTTAAACCATCAAATAAATAATATAATCTCAGCCTGTTTCTTGCAAGTAAAGGTACAGAGTAAGGTACTGCGGAAGATCTTTCCTTTTATTCCCAATTTAGAGAAGTGCAATAATTAACAACACAGGGCCCTATTACGATGTCGTTCGGATGAGCGTCCAACCGACACCGTAGCGGGAATGAAACCGCCCGACTATTAGTCGGCGGTTCCACCTGCAGAATTAGGATGTGACCGCCCTATAAGTTGTCGGAAACATCCATTTTTCTATTGCAGCTTGTGCAGTGGCCGGAAAAGGGCACCAGCACAAGCTGCAATAGAAAAAAGAATGTTTTCAAACATCCATGCACCCTGTGGCAGCCACCATCCGGTGCTATGGTGCCCCCATGCCCCATAGCAGAGGGCCTTGGGAACGGAGCCCTTCTAGGGGCCCCCAAAGTCACTTTCCGGCTGCCTATTCATGGCAGGCAGACCTCCATGAAAGGGTGGAAAGCGACATTGTAATCCCAACGGCAGAGCCGAGGCTGGGTCCACTGTCATTTTGGGATTACAATTCCGCCTGCTGCCCTGACGGGCTCTGTGAGTCCGTCGGAAGCGGAACAGAATTCCCCCATGGTTACCTCTGACCGCCAGTATCATAATATGGCGGTCGGACAGAAACCTATGATGTCGGGCGGAACGCCTCCGACGAGCTTTCAGATGGCTTTCCTCCTGACATCATAATAAGGGCCAAAGTGATTAAATCCTGATTGAAGTATGCTAATTCCTGTACCTGCAGTTATCAGTGAAAGTTATCCACAATCTCCCAAATAGTACAAATGGCTACAGTTAGAACTATATTTTCCTTACCCAAACAGGGCTCTGAAATTAGAAGATCCCTTCATTCGTTATCATTGGAGAGATTAATAAAGGGAAAAACTTTGTGTCTTTGCCTCATCCAGTACCTGGGAAAGGTCAGCCTGATATCTCAGTTCGGCTATTGAAACAACAAGACATTAGAAAGTGAATTTGTGGCATTTCTTTCTTTCATGTTACATGTCCATAGGGTGAAATATGCCAGAATTGGGTACAGCATTTTTGATGATGGCACTGCGACTGTGAAATGTATTTCTAATGTTCTTTGAACTCACAGCAGCTAGTTGTTGTTTGAACTGCTAAGTAGCCTACTGCAGTTTCAGGCAGGAAAAGTATAACTTTATAAAAGTTACTTTTTCCTGTAGATTTATGGCAAATTCACCTTCACCTTTAAACTGCATTTTATGGGAGCTAGTCACTGCATTAACATGCAAAGCCTATCTTCTTTCTACTTTACGGGCTACAAGGACCTACTTAGGGGTGACTTGCTTAATATTTAAAAATAGGGTTCCTTCCAGATAAGGCCATTTTGACAGTTCTACCTGCAGGTTTAAAAGCTGCAGTCAGGCTACACATGTAGGCCTAAAGCCACCTGTTCCTTGCCAGCCTAGTAAATAGTACAATATGTGCTTGAGTCCAGAGGTATCTTTTAAACTTCCATACAACTGGTGTATTTGGTGCAACATATACTAAGGTCTTACTGGAAAGTTAAGTGTGCCAATTAGGAGTTAACCAATTCTGTCATGTTTTAAAGGTCAGAACACATACACTGGGTCTAGAAAGCAGGATCTTAATGTGCAGAGTTAAAAAATTAGCATCCTCACTTCACAAAAAATGGGGGCGACCATAAAAGGGAGTTTCTCACACTTAGAAACAGGTTGAATAAAGATATTGTGTGCAAAACATGAAACATGGACATTTACATTTGTGTAACATAAGGCAAGAGTGTCGCATCGTAACAGTGTAGTGCCTTTAATTCTGGCTTCACTGTGCTGTTTAATTAGCTCTCATGCTAAAGCAGTATGGCAGACCCTCTAGGCTCCTGCAAAGTCTGGCATGTGCCAGGCTACAGAAAGTGCTGTCTACATAGATACACAGTAATAAAGAGCACAGCGGCACTAGCAGTAGACGGTTCTACCAGATTGACAAGGGATACACTGGTCATGCTCTCAACAAAATGCTGCAGGGGCACATTCTAGCTAAGCATACTCTGGTGATCGTTATCTGATTTGAGCAGATGTATCTGCTGCTCTCATTTATCATGCTCTAGTGGTTGTGTATCAATGCTTGTGTTAGATTCTTCATAGGCAGCAGACTCTGAAATCTGGTGCTCCTCATAAACTTCTTACACGGATGCTGTGTGAATCTCCATGACAACATACTCAAGTGTGAGAAGTAGCAAGGATGGTCTTGGAAACACAATGGTCCTTAGTTGTTGAGTGCATCTGCTTCCAGATGAAGTTGTGTGGAGGAGAGTCAGTCTGACCACCACCTCCTAAGCAGTCCGACTGCCCGATTACAAGGTTGGCGTCCGGACCGCCAAAAGCCCGACACAAGACCGCTTCTACCGCCAGGGTCCAGGATCCCGACGGGGCGGCAGTGGGGAAAGCGGTGATCAATGGTGGCTGTGCTGATGCTGGCACCGCCGTGCTGGACACGACTTGCCTTTCCGCCAACCTGTTCATGGCGGGGACCCCATCATGAAAAGGTCGACGGAGAGGCAGGGAAGGGACCTCAAACAGGACCTCAGTGCGAATTCGCCCATGGGGGTTGTGCCACCTTCTGCTTGCTCTATCGTGCGTGCCATGCACAACATGGTGCATGGTACACAGTGCACTTATGTGCAAGCGGCGCTGCCACTGTGCTGGCATATACTTCACGCTCTTTCTATAAGCCAAAGCATGCCGCTGCCGTGGCACAGCCAACACAACACCATCAGCCCGGTGGTATTATCGTAATACGGCTGCCGGGATGCAGCCAACTTGGCGGTGCTCTTCCAACCACTGCAGCACTGCCACTCCGCTGGCATATACTTCAGGCTCTTTCTATAAGACAAAGCATGCCGCTGCCGTGGCACAGCCAACACAACACCATCAGCCCGGTGGTATTATCGTAATACGGCAGCCGGGTTGCAGCCAACTTGGGGGTGTTCTTCCAACCACTGCAGCGGTGGTCTGGCGGTCAGACCACCAAACTCAGAATCAGGCCCTGAATGTCACGAATAAACAGAACAGAAATCCCCACAACAACTAATAGTACCAATATACCTCAAAAGTAAAAAACAATTGGCAAAGCCAATATGTCTAGCACCTACTACCAGCGTTTTGGCTTTTCAATAATTGTTTTGTTTTGTCGTGAGTATTGTAAAACATTATTGTTGGGAGAGTTGCTGGCCCCTTGCCCATAGTAAAAACAAACTGGCTAAAAGGAAAATATTGTTTGTTTATTTGTTGGTATAGGAGGGAACTACTTTGTGTATGGATGTGCTCGCTGTGAAAGAGCAGAATGTAGTCACTCAAAATTAAATTAGCCAATGACTGAAGTGGACTGACCCATTGCCCCATGCTCTGTGCTGTTATGGATTGAAGAAATATATCAAAGATGGAACAAACCAATAGATGAAAAGGGCTGGCTGAAGTCCCTATAAGTAAGTATATTATATATATAATTTTAGTGAAATCAAAAGGTCTTGGCTATCACCAGATCTAAAAAGGGAAAGGGTGGAAATTGAAATATATCTACTATCATTTCCACATGATTGTTATCACTCTGGAGATAAGCGGTGCAACACTGGAGCATTATAAGGTAACGCAGAAGAAAGCAAGGAAACCAGGTTCACCTTTTTTCATTCCGAACTAGTTTGAAGTTATGGCATTTGTTTAAAGTGTTCAAAAAAACATGAAAGATAATGATAATATAAATATTATATAACAGATATTCAGTTTAAGAATCCCGTCATCAAGGAGATGACCAAAAGAATGTAGGGCCTGATTAGGACTTTGGCGGTGTGGCTGCGGGCCACCACGCCAGCGCCTGCTGCCACACCACCAAAGCTGTACTGACACCGCCGGCCAGATTAGGAGTTTTCTCCTGTCTGGCGGGTGGTGCTTTGACTGTGGACAGAGGTGTTGAGATGAAGAGAGTGCACCTTACTCATCCTTGTCCATTTTGGAGAAATTTAGGTTTGAATTCTGACTGAAATTCTTCAAGTTCCTTCATTTACGGATTGTTCATTCCAGTTGGATAGGGTACCTTCGGGGCAGTGAATCAGGCTGTGTTTGGGCCATGCCTTCAATGGAGTTATGTTTTACAGGTTTATGAAAGTTTTACCTGTCCCAAAAATGAGAACATTCTTGCAAAGTGATCTACTGACAGTGACCCAGAACTCTCAGAAGAAAAATGGGTTTGAGTAAATAAAACCAATTAGGTTGGAACTGAGACACCTTCAACTTTGTTGCTTGTTTCAGATGAATTATATTCCTAAGAGATTGCATAAATTCTATGACAGTTCTGATAGAAGCATGAGATGTGAGACTACCGCAGCTGCTCTGGCTAATGTGCTCTGGTCTTGGAGGATTTCTATTCTCTAGAAAGGATTTTTTCAAAGAGCAAAATGAGCAAAATTCATGATATAGAAATCTCCCCCCAGATTGCTGTTGCCTGCTAAGGCACAGCCTTGCAGGTGTATGTCACACTAACACTATAGCGAACTTTGTTTTCTTTGGCACTATTACTGCACAGCTTATTACTGCTAAAAATTGGTTTCTTGATGCTCCATTTGGGTGCACGGTTTGAAAAGTTAAAATGAATTCAGTGTATGTGAAATGTTATATTATAAAAGAAGGGGTCAATTAAAAAGATTTTATGGGGCCCATTTGAGGACAAAATATCTGCTATGCATTAATTCAATTTACTATGGATTGATTGTTTTTACTGAGGGAGAATAAGTTGTTCAGGAAAGTTGTAAGTATGAAGACTTAGGGGCCGATTCCGATCTCGGTCGGAGGCGCACCTAACATCATTCGGTCGGGAAAAAAGCCATGCGAATGCCTGTTTCCCGACCGAACTGCACATTATACCAAACGAGCAAGTACGATGCGCATAACAGCATAGATTCCGACCCAGTCGTACTCACCCAATCCAGGTCCTGTTCCCCGACCGAGCCGGATCCGTAAATGCAGAATCGAGTCGCACGGAATCCAAAATGCAGCCCCGTCCGGCCGGACAAGTACGATGCGCTTCCCGTACGCGCCGAACCGTCGCTACGCACGGCACGTCAAAGCATCCGGGAGAGGCGCACATAAGCTCCGATTCGCGCCACAACACGATCCACGGCTACGAGACGAACACGCCAGCGACGAGGACGAGGCGAAGCAAAGAGAAAGACGAACGAGACGAACCAACCATGAATCCCTTCGTGCCGATCCTACCAATATTCTACCTCTATTACCGGAACAGGCACGGACGCGTACGGCGCAGAAGGTAAGTCAGACACCAACAACAAAAATAAACTACACGTACCCGACACATCACACACAGAGGGATGCAGAAATACCACACCAGCAACAGCAGCACCATAGGGGCGGGATGGCCCTCACCAATGCCACACATACACATAGGGGCCTGAATGCCTACCACTACTACCACCCCTACCCAGGGTGGGCTGGATGCCTGTCACTACTACCACCTCTACCCATGGGGGGCTGGATGCCTACCACCACTACCACCCTTACCCAGGGGTGCCAGATGCCTACCACTACTACCACCTCTACCCATGGGGGGCTGGATGCCTGTCACTACTACCACCCTTACCCAGGGGTGCCAGATGCCTACCACTACTACCACCTCTACCCAGGGGGTGCCAGATGCCTACCACTACTACCACCCTTACCCAGGGGGTGCCAGATGCCTACCACTACTACCACCCTTACCCAGGGGTGCCAGATGCCTACCACTACTACCACCCTTACCCAGGTGGTGCCAGATGCCTACCACTACTAGCACCTCCACCCATGGGGGGCTGGATGCCTACCACTACTACCACCTCTACCCATGGGGGGCTGGATGCCTGTCACTACTACCACCCTTACCCAGGGGGTGCCAGATGCCTACCACTACTACCACCCTTACCCAGGGGGTGCCAGATGCCTACCACTACTACCACCCTTACCCAGGTGGTGCCAGATGTCTACCACTACTACCACCTCTACCCATGGGGGGCTGCATGCCTACCACCAACACCACCCCCACACATAGGATGGACAATGCATGACACAACCAGCACACTACAACCTAGGGAATGCAAGAAAAAGACATCCCCCCAACACCATGACAAGCGTGTGTAGACTGTGTCAAATGCCTACAACACTGAACATGATTTTGAACATACAATGTGACCCCCTATCACATGTGCCACACATATATGTGTGTGGCCCCCACAATGCAAGCAGGCAATTGTGGCAATGGGGATCAAAACCCCATCATCACAGTGAGCTAAATGTAAGTGTGGGGGCCCATAGCTGAAGCACATTCAGAACATTGTGGCAATGGGGTCTAAACCCCCATCATCACAGTGACCAAAAGGTAAGTGTGTGGTCCATAGCTGAAGCAAATTTAGAACATTGTGGCAATGGGGTCCAAACCCCCATCATCACAGTGACCAAAATGCAAGTGTTGACAAAGAAAAAGCTGCAACTGCCAAACTGCATGGATGATTCCTGGTCACAGAACATAAAACACATCAGTGGCAAAGTAGTGCATGTGTCCCATTGCAACATAGATTGGGGGAGGCAAATAAGACATACCTTTGGCCATGTGCAGACAAACAACACCCATGGGGGCTGACACTGTCAACATTCATCAATGACACAATGACAGAAGTGACCATCAGAATGCAGACCCACATATTTGCACCAATGGGCACTCAAATGCAGATACCCTGTGGAGACTGTAGATGTGAGGTGAACAGATACCATACCATGGCAGCAATGGGACACACAAACCATGATCATTGTGCTGACCGATGACCTAGAAGTCCCAGGGACAGCAGGGGAAACCCACCAAACAACATACAGCCAATGGCACAACAAAGATATGCCAATGCAGTGGTGCAGATGCACAAACACGCAGACCCACACTGCACAACAAACACAACAGGTGAGGGGGGGTGCCAGTGTCCCCAGGCAACCACACAACACATGAGGAGGCCTGAATACCAATCACACAGATGTGCATACAGTGCCACACAAAGGTAACTCATGGATCCAAATCCCCTATGTGGGCAATCAGGCATTGTCAGATGAGAGGGAGCACAAATCACACATGTCACACAAGCATGTAGGAACAGCAACTGACACAGCAAGACACAGACATACCACAGCACTACCCCCAGGGCCCCCACAATGTGGTGACCCTGGGCTGCATTACAATCCCACTGTGATGACAAAGCTAAATGTCGTTCACACTGTGAACCACATTCTTGTGTCCTGAGCAAAAAACTACCATCACACCTACACAAGCACAAATCAATCAGCACAGCCAGTAAGCCAAGGCCAACATGGAGGCAGGGGTCTAGCCGGGCAACAACTCTCATCTGCACACACTCAACACCACACACCTCGACCTCCAACAATGTGCAGCAGTGAAGCACACATGCACTGGTGACATTGCACATGCACCCATGACAATCCCAGGGTGGTGGGTGGGAACCAAGGTGCAGAAACACATCACACATGGCCACTCAACAAGACTCCTGAATGTCTGACACACTGCACACTACGCTGTACATGGACATGATGGCAATACCACACCAACCAATGGGATCCCAGCCACAGTCACACACCAATGAAGAAGCCAAGGTCACCCACAAAGAACACACATGGACAACTACCAACATTGCTCCTGAGCAGTGCCAGCAGTCACACACACAACGTGTCACAATCACTGAAAGATAACACAAACTGGAAATCACATGACAGGTGTAAACAACAAGTGCCAAGGGGAATCCTGACTGTGACCCATCTTCGTCTGCACACAAACTCAGCCCTGACAGCAAACACACCTATGGGTGACACCCTGATGACCAGTAATGTGCCATGCACCCACATCACAGAAAATCCAGGGAGAAGACTTGGGGGAACATAGGTCAACTCAGCAAGCATCACAAACAGGTACAACACCAGGGATCCCAGCATGCACAGCAAAACGGAAGTGAACACACAGACATGCTCATACAACACACACCGTGGGCGCAGGCAATGTCACAGGAGTACACACTGCCATGAGGGGACTCCACTCCTGTGTGAGGAAAGCTGTGCCATATGTTGCCTCAGTAGGGCTCCATCATGTCAGCTGAGCACTTGGTCACACAGTCAACAATTAGCACCAAATGAAGGCTCCCGTCACATCAGCCTGGTCATGGGAGTGCCAACGAAATCATCAGCACAGATCCAACACACATATATAGCAATGTTGCACTGACAACACAGATGAGTCCTTCCCCATTGATGCCCAAACCTGCATGTCCAGTGGAGATGGCCACACGGTCAGGGAAGTAGACTAATTGAACAATGGCAGGCACAACAGATGTGCAGGGGTGGAAGCCACAGATGTGAAATTGCTAATGTAAGTAGGAAATCCCATTGTCAAATATTGAACACATGACACCCTCAGATGCTGCTAAGGATGACATGGATACACCACAGGATAGGACACATTCCCCTGGACCACATGTGTTCCTGCACAGTAACACTTCATTATCATGAGGCCAAATATCACCATCACTGCAGCAAGGGCATGGTTAGCATCATCAACAACATGTACATCAGAAGCAAAAGCACTAGAGAACAGAAAGGTGCTTTATTCAGCATATGTGGGTCTAACAGTTGATGTCCAGCAAAAAATTAACAAAGGCCAATGGCCAGTCCAACATGAAAGTCAAAACAGGGTGACCGTGGCAGATGTCACCCTACGCATGCCTGCACTGATGAAACCCAGGGACAATCCCCTCGGAGGGGCATACGGGGGGGCAGGCCAGGCACCGCAGGGACAGGATCATGGCTCACCAGAAGGAGGCAGGGAAGGGGTGGTGGGTGCTGGAGAGCCACTGACAACTGCAGTGGAGGTGTCTGACATGGTGTGTGCCGGCACAAGTGGGGGGCATGACTCTGATGGTGTGGGTGCCGGCAAGACTGCAGGGGACAGTGCAGATGGAGTGGACAGGTTCCCCACTGCAGTGCCCAAGTCAGACAGGGTGGTAGTGGACTCCACTGCAGTGCCTACCTCCAGGGGAGGAGAATGGGGATCAGGTAAGGTGGGCAGGACAGAGGGGAGGACACCGTCTCCACACCAGTAGCACAGACAAGCGCAGCGGGGGTGTGGGGCCGGAAGAGCAAGTGGCAGGGGGAGAAGGCCTGATCTTTTTGGGGATGGTGTATCTGTGGGTGGGGGAACCTGGGGCAGGGTGTGGTGGGGGCACCTGTGGAGTGGGGGCCTGAGGGATGGAGGAAGGAGACTTGGTGCCTGAGCTGCAGGGCGGCGGCGGGGTCTTGCTCTTCTGGGTCCGGGGGGACTTGCGGATGGGGGCATCAGTCGGTCTGCGCCTGGGGGAGGGTGTCCGGTGGCGAGGGGCACTGCGCTCCGTGTGGGTGGGCTTCCTCTTCCCCCTGAATGCTGGTTCAGCTGGATCGGAGGGGAAGAGGCCGAGGTCACTGAGGAAGAGCCGCTGGGTCTTTGGGGTTGCAGGTGAGGCAACGGAGGGGGCTTTGGAGGGAGAGGCAACTGTGGACTGCGCAGTGCTCGTGGATGCGTGTGTGTGTGACTGGGCCCCATCCCCTGTGAGTGTGGTTTCAGTCCCCTGACTGTGCGTGCGTGTGCGTCTTGATTTTGGCGTGTCTGTGTGCTGCTTGTGTCTGTGCTGGTGTGTGCCTGTGCCGGTGTGTGTGTGCTTGGGACAGGTAAGGTGCTGGGGAGTGTGGATGGGGCAGAGGCAGGAGGGGTGAGGGACTGTTGGAGGAGGGACACTGCTGCCGTCAGGGAGGAGTCCATGGACATATTGCCCCTCTGTAGGGCAGACATGCCCGATGAGATGCCCTCCATGAACGACACCAGCTGAGTCAACAGAGTGGTGTGTGCATGGAGGACACTCAGCATCGCTGTCTGCCCTACATGGAGCTGGCGAAGGAGGTACACAGACTCCTCACTCAGGGCAGCAGGGGACACAGGGGCAGGGGGTGCGGTGCCTGGCCCAAAGGAGACATGCTCCCGAACATGGGAGCCTCCACTGACCTCGGGAATGGGAGCCGATGGGAGGGCGGTGGTGGTGGTGGTGGCGGGGACAGCAACACTAGCTGGGGTGTGGTGGCTGCTGACACCCGCCTCCATAAGGGAGTCATCCTCCGAGCTGCTGTGGTCCTCAGCTGAGGTGGATGGTGCTGAGGACTCCTCGGTGTGGCTCCCCTCGCCCTCCGTGCCACTGGGTCCCTCCGACCACTCCTCGGCTGCTGACCCAGTCTGGCTCTGCGGCTCCTCCTGGTCCGTGGAGCTGTCCCCTCCTGTGGCCGTGGATGTATCTCCAAACAATAGGGAAACAGACAGACATCAGTCACCTCCACCGAACGCACACACCACAGTAAGTACAGCACAATACAGAGCAAGGCCTGGCATCCTTAGTTGAACATTGCTAAAATTGCCCAAACAGAATAGGAGAAGCCAATTGTCAGTCTGATCGTCAACCATGGCACTCACATCCCACCTGGCCTTGCACCCATCTGTCTGGTGTCCGTTGGCTGGCAATACCCCAGTGTGGACACATGCACCACCTACACAGTAGTTGGACGGTGCAGAGAACACTGTGAAGCATGTGAACATGCACACATCACAACTCTTGCCACTGAGTCAGTACAGGTGCCCGGATGAAAGTGATGCCCGGAGTCAGATATATGAAATGCATGTGATGCATACCAGCGACAGACACCATGATGCACCCATGTGCTGATAGCCATTGCCACTATGGTGTGCATGTAGCACATGTCACTCCCCTGCAGGATCACTCATAGGAAGTCACATGCCATGGCACAGGCATGCCTGCTAAGTCATACATCACTGTCTCCAGTCACATGGGCAGGGCAGCCACACAACAACAGTCTGCACTGTGTCACAATAGTAGGTCATGGGGAATGCAAGTCCTGGAGCTGAACAAGTGCACATGTACATCCCCCACACACCACATCATCTGAACCCTTATCTGTCCAGGTCATACTGATTGGACATATGGGTGACCTGTAACACAAGCCTCTGAACCTGAGCACCTCACAATCTGCTGTGAATGGGAAACAGCTGCATGGACTTCACATTCGCATACCCCAGTCTGCACAGTCAGGTGTTCAAACACCTATGTGTCACACAAGTATCGTCTCCTATGGTCACATCTCCGGTGGCATGCTGAGCCCCAACCGATAAACACCCCAGCAGTCCTGACCTCGAAGCCACAGCACACTGACACAGAGGCTGACACCTGAGGGGACATATCACTGAGCACAACGTGTCAGCTGATACACGGGAGTGGTAGTACAGAGTGCATTGCATGGCCTGGAGTAGGCATGACTGTCCTGCCCCACATGAATGAGGGATGAACCCTGGACAGTAGGCAGCTGGCTAAGTATGTGTGACACACGTAATATACACACTCCTGGGGCCCAAACATTGTTCCCACCCGCAGCTTGGGTGTGTGCCAGTTACCCCAGGCACATGTGGTGGATCAGCTCAGCAATTGGACCACATATCAAAGTAACACGCAGATTACATGTCAGAACACAGGCATTGTGTAAGCAATGGACCCACCCATGATGCCCACCACAGTTAGGGGAACAGATGCTGTCCCCCACCTTGAGTCAAGCAAACTGCAAGGACACAGTACCCAAGTGACACAATTCCCTGACTGCAAGGGCCACACCTGGGTATCAGATGAGGAGTGGGCAGTGCACAATCGAGGGACATGGGTCCTGGACCACATGATTGATGTGCTGTGGAAGTTTAACCAGGCCAGAGGAGGGCACATAGCATGGCAGACAAAGTACACAATGCAGTCATGGACTCACCCCCTCCGTGCTGCTCCCTGGCCTTCAGCTGCCCATCCAGATCAGGGAAGACCACCGCCAGGATCCTGAGCATGTGGGGGTCAGGGTCCGGTGTCCACCCCTCCTGCGAGGAGGCGACAGCTTCAGCTGGACCCGTGCGATCCTCCGGGTCCAGCCCCGAAGTTCCTGCCACCTCTTCTGGCAGTTGCGGATCCGGCGCTTGTAGTCCCCCACGGATCTCACTGCCCGGACGATGGTCAGCCATATCTTCTGCTTCTGGTGGGCATCAACCTGTGAGGATGACAAAGTGAGAATGCTATTACTACACATGCAACATATCCGTGCATTACACAGTTGTGTATACATGTCTCAATCACAGGGGCACATGATGTACACAGGCAGTGCAACGATGGCCATGGACAGTATGCCAGCAGTTACTACATGGTATCATTGCCTGGGAAGTAAAACCTTGTTTAAATGCACTGTCACTGCACTATACCTGTCCAGTGCATGTAACTACACACTATGGGGGGTGACAACTACTCAGTGAGCCTGCTAACCAGTGGCGTGCAGACTGTTAGCCATGCTAGTCAGACAACATGCACATTTAGGAAGGCAGTGGACAGAACACTCACCTGCTCCCCTGCTTTCCCATACAGCTTGCTGTACTGTGGAAGGAGGCTGTCCAGCAGGGCCTGGTTCTCCTCAGTGCTGAAGGCTGGGGCTCTCTCCACAGTACGTGCCATTGCAGGGTCCAGAGGGTGCAGATACAGCAGCAGTGGTGGGGGCAGATGTTGTCCTGGAGCATGTAGTGCAGGCAAGTGAGCTCTCAGGGGAACAGCCAGCATTATATGTGTGCTGCAGAGGCAGTTACTGTCCCATGTGTCCAAAGTGATAGGTCCAAGTCGTTAGCATCTTCTGAATCTGGCCAATCCATGGAATTGCACCACTTACACACGCCCACAGCATCCTTCAAAAGTTCAACTTCATGACACCCATGTATTTGCAACATTGTTGTGGGTGACCAACTGAATTTCCAGCATCAGACTCGTTCAAGATTTGAAATCGCGTCCGTTGCCAGGGCCAGGCCATAGCCAATGGGTGCGCACCGATCGGTCCATTGCTGTTCAACGCATACCTAGGATACAACGCGTACCCGCACACATTGAATGCAATGGGCCGGCCGGGCACACCGATCGGTCCATTGCTGTTCAACGCGTACCCAGGATACAACGCGTACCCGCACACATTGAATGCAATGGGCCGGCCGGGCACACCGATCGGTCCATTGCTGTTCAACGCGTACCCAGGATACAACGCGTACCCGCACACATTGAATGCAATGGGCCGGCCGGGCACACCGATTGGTCCATTGCTGTTCAACACGTACCCAGGATACAACGCGTACCCGCACACATTGAATGCAATGGGCCGGCCGGGCACACCGATCGGTCCATTGCTGTTCAGCGCGTAACCAGGATACAACGCGTACCCGCACACATTGAATGCAATGGGCCGGCCGGGCACACCGATCGGTCCATTGCTGTTCAACGCGTACCCAGGATACAACGCGTACCCGCACACATTGAATGCAATGGGCCGGCCGGGCACACCGATCGGTCCATTGCTGTTCAACGCGTACCCAGGATACAACGCGTACCCGCACACATTGAATGCAATGGGCCGGCCGGGCACACCGATCGGTCCATTGCTGTTCAACGCGTACCCAGGATACAACGCGTACCCGCACACATTGAATGCAATGGGCCGGCCGGGCACACTGATCGGTCCATTGCTGTTCAACGCGTACCCAGGATACAACGCGTACCTGCACACATTGAATGCAATGGGCCGGCCGGGCACACCGATCGGTCCAATGCTGTTCAACGCGTACCTAGGATACAACGCGTACCCGCACACATTGAATGCAATGGCCAATGTGTGCGCACCGATCAGTCCATTGCTGTCCAACGCGTATTGCGAATACAACGCGTACCAGCACACATTGAATGCAATGGCCAATGTGTGCGCACCGATCGGTCCATTGCTGTCCAACGCGTATTGCGAATACAACGCGTACCAGCACACATTGAATGCAATGGCCAATGTGTGCGCACCGATCGGTCCATTGCTGTCCAACGCGTCCCTGTACATGTCACTGGCATATGTCACCATGCCTGTCACAGGTGAACATATGCCAGCCACATATACTTCCCAGGGAGTGAGGGGCACACCTACAACACCACAGCCTGTCCAAACTGTATCCTAAGGCATGTAAGGCTGCATTACCTATTCCGTGTATGGGGGTGAACATGTTGTTCTGTGGGTGTCACTTGGGGCAGCCACCCCCAGGCTGTGCATGTGTTCATGGGGACAGTATCCTTGGTGTTTCGTGTACATGGCCACTGTGATGTGCAACTGTTCATATCTGAGCATGTGGCATGGTCACATTCCACGGTGGTGTATGTGTATGTCATGTCACATGCCCCCTGAGTCCCATGTGGGACGGTATGTTTAACCCAGGGTGACCCATTGGCACAATAGTGATGGTCCTCCACAGTCTGTGTGCATGTTGTGTTCACAATGTCTCGGATTTCATGTGCACAATGGGAGACAGTCTCCACATCCACGTTGTTTGTGCATGGACTTTGATGTTGTGCGTGTGTGTGTCACAGACGTCCATGTCTGTCCTGCCGAGGCAACAGGGACCACTACCTGTGGGGGTCATGGTTGTTTTGCTGTGGTGTATACATGATACGCCATGTCATGCCAGTGTCCATGTGGCAATACAGGGTCCCTGGGAATCTACCTGTCGTTGGGCTGTGATGCCTGGGGCACATCTGTCCTCACATGTCACTGTGGGGTGTGTTTGTAACGTGGCAGCAGGAGATGGGAAATGTGACACGTCCTCATGATACCCAATGGCACAACCTGGGACTTATTGATGCCACTTGTTGTACTGTGATGTTGGATGTTGGCCATGTATGTGCCATACATGTCCTTACGGAACTGCACACATCATGTACTTGTGCCTCATAATGATGTATCGTGTGATATTGAGTGTGTACAATGCCACATATGTGGGGTGAGTGACAATCTTTCTTTCTTCACCTATGCACTGCAGGGCACCAGCTGTCCATAGACCATTCCCTGACCTGGCAACTATGGTGGAACGTGACAGCATCCGACGGTACCGCTTCACCAGGCAGCTGATTGATGATTTGGCAGTGCGCCTGGCACCACACCTGCAACCTGGCCAGCCGTACCCTACAGCGCTGACTCCCAAGGTGAAGGTGATGGCAGCCCTATACTTCTTTGCTACCTTTCAACACACTCTGGCGACTGCTGGTGGGATGTCACAGACCATGTTCAGCCGTGTGCTCCGCGATGTATTGGAGGCTATGTTGATATACCTGAACCAGTACATCTATTTCCCTAGACTCCAGCAACTCACTGACGTGAAGAGTGACTTCTATGCCCTGGGGAGGATGCCGCATGTCATTGGCTCCATTGATGGGACACATGTGGCTTTAGTACCACCACAGGCCCAGGAGCAGGCATACAGGAACCGCAAGCACTACCACTCGGTCAATGCACTGGTGGTCTGTCTTGCAGATATGACCATCTCACACGTGTGTGCCCGTTTCCCCGGTTCTGCACACGATGCCTACGTGATGAGGAGTAGTTGCATCCCGAGGATGATGTCACAGATGCGGAACCAGCGTGCCTGGCTTGTTGGTGTGTACTGACTTTGTACCATTGTGTGTGTTCTGCAATGTAGTGTTCCACCCTCTTTTCCAACTCAGCTAATGTGCAATTGTCTGTATGTAGGTGACTCCGGATATCCCAACATGCTGTGGTTGCTGACGCCCCTCAGGAACCCTGTGACACCAGCCCAGATGCGCTACAATGAGGCACATGGTCGGACGAGGAGAGTGATTGAGCGGACATTTGGTCTCCTGAAGAGCCGCTTCCGCTGCCTGGACAAGACAGGAGGGTCCCTCCCATATGCCCCGGCAAAGGTGTGCAAGATTGTCATCGTCTGCTGCATGCTACACAACCTGGCAGTGCGGAAGGAGTTGCCTCTCATCCTGGATGACGATGACCAACGTCCGCCACCTGTGGAGGATCCTAGCCTGGACCACGATGCCAGTGATGATGATGATGATGATGATGATGATGATGATGATGATGGTGATGTCCGCACACAGCTCATCACCAACTTCTTCAGCTGAATGTAAGTATCCAGAGATGTCATGTAACTGATGTGAGTTTGCATGATAAGTGTTGGTGGTGCTCTGGTGCTGTTTGAGTGTGTCCATGTGTTACATGACTGTATGCGTGTAGCGATGTGTCCTTACAGGTAGTCTGTACTCCCCAACTGTGTTGACATGCTAACTTGGTTCTGGGTGGGTATCTTGTGACATGTATTGGGCATGAGTATTGCAGTTCTGTCCTGTTCTTCAGTGCTTTTGACTTTGTGTCATTTCTGTCCTTCACAGGGTACTTTCAGAGTCGTTTGGTCAACTGTGATCCCCGACACCATGATTCGACTTCCAGGGTGGTAGCTGTCGTGTCCCTACAGGTGATGTGCACCACACCCATGGACTTCCTTCCTTCTACACTTGTTGACTGTGTGCCCGCTGCCAGGTGGGATTACCTTGCATCTGTGGTGGTTACAACATGTTGCAAATGTGTAATAAACATGTGCTTCACTTTGTGATGTGCGTTGTCTGTGGTCACACATCTGACTGACATTTGCTTACTGCACCAGTGGGCTAGTTAACACAGACTGTGAATAGGTGTTGGGTCTGTGCAATGCAACGTGTTTCCTGGCAACATCAGTGTAGGCGATGAGTCAGATGGCCATGGTGTGTATGTGTTGTGTAGCCCTGGTGGTGTGCCTCCCTCATATGTGTGACGTTGCCATGACTCACATGCCGGTGTTGTACTTGCTGTAGCAGTTAGGATGCACAGTGTCATTTCCCAGATCATCATCGCCACTTCAGAGACAACGTAGGAATCACAACAGAGGCAAGTATGGTGTATTAGTGAGTTTATTGACATACATGTGTGAGTATAGTGCACAGGATGGTGGGTGCTGTACATTGTGATTGTAATCCAAAGTTCCTAGATGATTTGGAAGTCCTGGTAGCAGAAATGTCCAGAGTAAAGTCGACAGTCATCTGAGACATTGGTCCAACTTGAGCTCCCCATGTCATGTGGGAGAGTTGTGTTGCAGTCAACAGGGTGAACAGTTTGCGCACAAAGGTGATTATCCAGAACAGGTTTAGGCTTCCTGGGGGTTGCACATGGCCATCGGCCTCTCACTTGCCCCTCCTCGGACGGCCCCTCTTCTTTGGGGGGGGGACCCTCAAGTGTAGGCTGCTGCGGTGCAGGGGACTCTCCGCCAGAGTCATCCTCCCTCCCTGTGGCAGTTGCAGTTGTTTCAGCACCAGATGTTGTGGGCACACAGGGAGGTGTTGACTGGTTGTTGCTCATCTGGCGGAGGCATTGTAATATGTCCCTATGAACCGCCGTCATCTCTTGCAGTGTGTCCCACTTGGACTCCACGCGGGACATGTGTGAGTCCAAGCGGGCATGATGGGCAGCCTGCTGCTGTTTAATGTCCCTGAGGAGCCCCACTACCTGGCTGAGCTCTCCGGTGCTGGACTGGTACGCATCCGCTATGCGTGCCAGTTGTCATCATGCAGTGCCAGGGGTCATCATGCAGTCTAGACCCCTCTGCAAGCAGCGACCTATGTCTCCCACCCCTCCCACCACCCCTGGCGACACGTGCAGTACCTGTGGTGGCACGCACAGGTGACCCTGGGCCCCCTTGGGGGTTGTTGGTGGTGTTAGTGTCCATGGCCCCACGTTGGTCCAGGGTCCCTGTGCTGGTGGTGGTGGTGCTCCTTGGTCTTTCCATGTCGGCAGGGGTGGTATGTGTGTTGACAGTCGTTGGAGGGGTGGGTGCAGGGGGTGCAGCTGGTGGTCCTGCTGGTGCTGCATGATGACTTGCTCCGGAGGTGCCAGGTTGGTCTTCTTCATCCGAGGAGGGCAGAGGCTGTTCCACACCAGTGAGCTCCGTATCCTCTTGAGCCTGGGACGGGGACTCCTCAGCGTCTGCTGCTGTGTCCCCATCATCACCTGTTTTTGGGAGACACACACAATGTATGTTATGTTTCTGCAGGCATCAATGGTTGACACACCTGACAGTTGTGACTGTGCCTCTGGATGCGGGCCTGTACATTGCATTGTCCTAAGTTGTCACAGTCAGGGGTTGATATTAATGTAGCACATTGTCCTGCATTATTTGGGCATTTCTATGTGAATGTTCGGGTGTGTACATGGTCTGCATTGGTTGTATATGGTTGACATCCGGCCCTCCTTCCCACCCAGCCAGATATCCCACCATGGAACTTGCTTCCATTGCAGGGAGTGCAAGTTGTCTTTCAGGATGTCAGTCAGTGGTGTCCTGCTGTTGGTTGGTGCACAGTTGCCAGCAGGGCCTTGTGCTGCCCACAGCAGTAGCCAGTGTCAGCCATCTTGTCAGTTGTTTTCCACTCCCTGTGATGTGGGCATGGTTCATGGTGGTGGTGTTGATGTGCGCATTGTGAGGGTGAGCAATATCTGTGACTACCACTCCCATCATGCTATTGCCTCCACCCCCCTTCCCAGCATGCCCATACTTCCTTCCTTTTGAGTGTACTTCACTGTGTGTGGGTATGACAGCAATGGCAAGATGGCTGACAGTGGTGTCCTGCTGTTGGTTGTTGGCCAGTTCCCAGCATGGCCTTGTGCTCCCCACAACAGAGCACCAGTGTCAGACATCTTTGAAGTGGCTTTTGACTCCCTGTGAGGTGTGCATGCTTGGGTGTGTTCTTGCTGGGCCATGTGGGGGGATGTTGAGCTGTGACTTCCACTCCCATCATGCTATTGCCTCCACCCCCTTCCCAGCATGCCCATACTTCCTTCCTTTTGAGTGTACTTCACTGTGTGTGGGTGTGACAGCAATGGCAAGATGGCTGACAGTGGTGTCCTGCTGTTGGTTGTTGGCCAGTTCCCAGCATGGCCTTGTGCTCCCCACAACAGAGCACCAGTGTCAGACATCTTTGAAGTGGCTTTTGACTCCCTGTGAGGTGTGCATGCTTGGGTGTGTTCTTGCTGTGCCATGTGGGGGGATGTTGAGCTGTGACTTCCACTCCCATCATGCTATTGCCTCCACCCCCTTCCCAGCATGCCCATACTTCCTTCCTTTTGAGTGTACTTCACTGTGTGTGGGTGTGACAGCAATGGCAAGATGGCTGACAGTGGTGTCCTGCTGTTGGTTGTTGGCCAGTTCCCAGCATGGCCTTGTGCTCCCCACAACAGAGCACCAGTGTCAGACATCTTTGAAGTGGCTTTTGACTCCCTGTGAGGTGTGCATGCTTGGGTGTGTTCTTGCTGGGCCATGTGGGTGGGGGATGGTGGGCTGTGACTACCACTCCCATCATGCTTTTGCCTCCACCCCCCTTCCCAGCATGCCCATGCTTCCTTCCGACTCTGCTTCCCTGTGGGGTTGTGTGCCTGTGCTGACAAGATGGCTGACAGTGTTATCCTGGGGTTTGTTTTGCTACAAGTCCCATGTGTGTCCCTGTGCTTCACACTGCATGCCCCAGGGTTGTGGTTCTTTGTGGGATATTTGATTGGTGTGTGTGGCAATGCTTTCTCCCAGGTGAGTTGTGTGTAGTTTGTGTTAGGGGGGTGTGTGGGTGGAGCTGCTGGTGACTATGGTCAGTGCTGTGAGTCCTCCTTCCCACCCAGCCAGATATCCCACCATGGAACGTGCTTCCATTGCAGGGAGTGCAAGTTGTCTTTCAGGATGTCAGTCAGTGGTGTCCTGCTGTTGGTTGGTGCACAGTTGCCAGCAGGGCCTTGTGCTCCCCACAGCAGTAGCCAGTGTCAGCCATCTTGTCAGTTGTTTTCCACTCCCTGTGATGTGGGCATGGTTCATGGTGGTGTTGATGTGCGCATTGTGAGGGTGGGCAATTTCTGTGACTACGACTCCCATGATGCTATTGGCTACACTGACTTGCCCAGCATACACAGTATTCCTTCCTTTCAGTGAGCTTCCCTGTGAGGTGGTGTTGTGGTGGTGGCTACATGTCTGACTGTGTTTGTTGGTTGTATTTGTGCCACTGCCTAGCTCTATTTGTTGTTAGGTTTGTACATGTCATGACACAGTTACATTTCACTATGAGCTGGCATGTATTGTGTTTATCTGGCTGACATACACATTTTGGGATGATCTGTTTTGGTTGGTGTGTATTTGCTAAGGGTCCATGGTTTGACTCTCCCCTTGACAGTGATGTGTGTGGATTGTGGCACAATATTGTGTACATTTGTTGTGTACTCACCAGGCTCTGGGATGTTTTCTAGTCCATAGACGCTCACTGGTGGTAGGATGGCCCGCACCTTCTCCTCCCAGGGCCTGAGGTATACTGGTTTGGCAGGAGGGCCACTGCCGGTGTGTTGGCTCAAGATGTAGTCCTTCTTCAACAGCTCCTTGACCCTCCTGCGCACGTCATACCACCTGTTCTGGATGTCTACCTTTGTGCGCAAACATGGTGATTGTGCGTTCACCCTGTCGACAATCCTCTCCCACATCTTGGTTTTCTGCGCCATGGGTGTCTGTTGGACCAATGTACCAAACAGCTGTGGCTCTACCCTGAGGATCTCATCTACCAGGACTTCCAATTCACTATCTAGGAACTTGTGATTCTTCTTTGGGGGCATGGTGATGGGTGGTGATGGTGAGTGATGTGTGTGTTGGTGTGCAGGTGAAGGTGTGTGAGTGTGTGTTTTGCTGGGTGTATGTGAGGGTGCTATTTGTTGAGGTGCTGATGGTGTGTGGCTTGTGTGATGGATGAGCTGTGGGTGTGTGGTTGCTGTCTGTTGAGTGCTGGCAGGTAATTTGAATTTGCAAAGGATCATGGTAGGGATTTGTGTCCTTTATATGGGTGGAGTTGTGGGCGTGTCTTTGTTCCCTGTTTCCCCCCCCAGTATTTATTTGATTTGTGATTGCTTGTTTGGCCTTTTTTTGTGTTTTTTTTCTCCTTGGTTCTTTTTGTGCATGTAGGAGACGTTCTTGTGACCGAGTCGGACCCTCCAGTTGTCTCGTGCGAGCCTCTCAGATTTGTTCACGCTGTGTTTGTGCTGTTTTCTGTGTTGCGTACGCGTCGGTCGCGGGGTTTTGGGTTGCTTCGGCTCGCAGTTTTGAATGCGTGTCGGTCGTGCGGCTTGGGCTCCGTGCGACTCGGTCGTGTTTTCCACGTGTTGCATCGTACTTGGCGTGTCGGAGTTTGCGGGTACGTTTCGTTCGGGATTCTTCCTGGTGCGTGTCGGTCGGTTCGATTCGCGTGCTTTTCCGGCCGGATGGCTGTTTTCCGCGCGGCTCGGTCGTTCGGCTTGTGTTCCGTACGAGTCGGTCGGGTTTTGCACGCTTCTCATCGTACTTTGCGGGTCGGGCTGCACCGGTACGTGTCGGTCGGTATTTATTCCGGCTCCGAGTCGGTCGGTACATTTTCCGGCCCGAATCGGAATCGGCCCCTTATTGTCTGAGTGGTCGACCCCTGTACGGTATGTCAACAATGAGTCAATGTGATCACCACTGAAACCCACTGCTTAAGCCCTCCGTGTTTTAAATGATTCATATGCATGCAAAGTAAAATGAAATGTGGTGATTATGGCTGTGTATGCATTTTTTCTATCTTTCCAATAAAAAACAAAAAACAACTTAAGGTGATTTGGACCAGAGCATGCCAATTTCCTCAGCTAGGTCCTTTTCGTGCCTACCGTTTCTGTTGGAATAAATGAGTATGCAGGTATATTCTGATTACAAAATAGGAGTAGATCACAGGTTACCTTACCACCTTTTTGGCCTTCATAATGAATGCCAGACTATCACATATGCAGTGTTTGAAACAGTTCATAAGCATCTTAGCACAAAATTTAGCCTTGCTGCCCAGAAAAAACCTAGCCCAGACCCGAACAGAGTTTCCCTATTGTGCTCACATATGGGAAGTGTAGCTGCTTCTGATTCACTAATTTCCTAGCAAGTCATGCTAAAGATCAGTAGCTATGAAAACGTCAGTTTCTATGCAAGATAATGAATAGTCAAAGGACAGTAGGCTGTTGTGGCAAATAGTGTCCAGAAACTATTTTGATAAAGATCAGGGAAGTGGTGTGGACACTGTAATCCCTCCAGAGAGATGGGTGTGGCATTTCTCACAGCTATATCAGGAATCTCCCATACTGGAGGGCAGGTGCCATTTAGCCCCCACACAATGACATTGCCCACTCCACCGATTCTTGCCCAATCCCTTTGCAATTTAGACATGGGGTGCCTGATGTAATAGAAACCATTAAGAGGTGCCCTGCACTTAAGGAGCACTTAAGGGATCCCAGGTGATCTCTTTGGGGCCAATCTATTTCTGTGGGCTTCCCTTTTGACCAATGTTCTCAAAGCTGCAGTTCATATGGGCCCCCCCAAAGGCATGGTCACATGAATTATAGTACCAATCTTTAAAAAAGGATCCAAAGATGACCCCAAAAGTGCTACCAGCCCATTTCGTTAATATACTCGACGGCTAAGATAATGGGCAGGGTCCCGATGAACCACTTGCAAACATGGGCGAATGACAACAACGTCCTCTCTGATCTTCAGTTTGGGTTCCGTGCTGACCTGGTAACTGTAGAGCAATGCCTCGACCTGAACATGCGAATAAACAAGTATTCATTGGCCAAGGGGGGCAAACTCTACATGGCTTACCTGAGCTCGGCCTATGACTCAGTCAGTAGGTCGAAACTCTGGACAATAATGGGTGAGACGGTGGTCAAGCCCACCATTATAGACTTTCTGAAGGACCTCTACGCAAAAGTTACTGCAAGAGTGAGATACGGCCCAGCAAGGGAAATTATAGAAAGTTTTAGATTGGAACGTGGTGTGCGCCAAGGTTGCGTGCTGGCCCCATTTCTCTTTTCTTTATATGTCAATGACCTAGAGAAGCGTTTGTTGAATACTAACACTGATTGTCCAATGGTAGGCAGGAGTAGTATACCGGCCCTGGCCTACGTCGATAATATTGTCCTGATGTTAAGAACCACAAATGGGCTGCAGTAACTATTAGACCAATTTTGTACTTTTATGTCTAGCTTAGATTTACTAGTTAACCAGTCCAAAACTCATGTTATGGTTCTTGGGCACCATGCTAGATCCTGCAGGACTTTCTTTGTCAACAGGACGAAGATTAGTAAAGTTCCATCGTATCCCTATCTGGGTGTATTGTTTGACGACAGACTGAGGTGGTGAGCTCTGTAAGACAACAGGGCAGCTGCCTTAGCCAGGAGCACAGAAGCAGTTTTGGGCTTTGCAACTAGACTAAGCAACAAACCCATTAATGAGCTGTTGGAAATCTATATGGGTAAATGCTGCTCCGGCGCAGTTTGTGGTGCCGGAGTTTGGGGTATCTGTGATCAGCCCGGGGCTGGAGAAAGTGGAAAATGGGTTCATAAAAATATTGCTTGCTGTACCCAAATCCACTAACAAGTATATTTGTCATTGGGAAATTGGGCTTGGGCACATAAATTATGTTGTGAAACTGCAGCCCCTTCTTTTATGGTTAAGGATATGAGCGAAGGAGACCACATTAAATTGTGCAGTCCTGACTGATTTCCTGGCTCTGGAAAAGAGCTCTAAGATACCCTAGCTGCCATATGTATCCAAGACCTGCAACTGACTTGCCCTAGATGAGCTGTCCCTGAACCCTACCACCTTTAGGCCCAGCTTCCGGAAACATTTGGTAAAAGCCTTCCTAGATAAATGTGCAGAAGAAAGGATGGCAAAAACACAGGTCTGCCCACGTTTATAGCTCATGCCCAAATTAGAACTTGTCTTGGCATTGGGCCGTACCCTTTATGGGTGAAAGATATACAGCATAGGTACCTGTTGGTCATACTACCGATACACAGCATTTTTTCTGCCATTCTCGCAGCTTGTCACTGCGATGGATTATCTGTACAGAGCACTATGCACTTTATCCTCTTTTGCAAATACTATTCTGCATTGAGGTCTGTATACATTTTACCACTCTTGAAGCAGGCCAGGATAAGACTTTGTAGGGCTGCTCTGGAGTTCCTCCAAAGGCTATCCAAAGTAAAGCTATGCTATTCAATCGCAACTTACATGCAGCGGGCTAAATGTATGTGCTCTGCTTTAAGACTAGTACAAAATTGCCCCCTATAGTAATCGCCTCTGGATACTTGAATGCCTGAAATGCTGCTGGTATTAGCACTTCGTGCATTTTATTATGTATTAGTTAACCCAAATAGTTTTAAACAGGGCTTAATTACATATTGTAACAGAATTGCTTTGCAAATGGCTATGTCCTGAAATTAGTATTCAATATTGTTTTACTATGTGAAATAGATATTTTTTTTATATTGAGCCGTTTGTTTTTTTATACTTTTTAATATTTTTATGATGTATCTGTTGTCTATGTGCACTTTTATGATTTTTAAACAAAATCGAATAAAGGGTTTTCTGAGTATATAAATATTGAAGAACCCTAAGGAGCTGATCTTTCAGATGCGCATGATTCCTATGAGACTGTGGGTTGTTCCATTCTCTCCCCCTCTGTAAGAAGGACTCATTACATCTCTGGGCAAATTATTCTCTCTGACATTCACCCACCCTACCTTACAGCAGTTCTTTGTGCACATAAGGACTCGAGTTACCATGGTAACTCATCTGTACCTACTCATCTTACCTCACAACCAGATACCTGACTTATAAAGGGAGCTGGCTTCACCAGCTAGGGCCTTGATGCTCTAAGCCTCTTTTGAAGGTCTCTTAGTGATAAACAATGTAAAGCCCCCTCCTGTTGCATTTGGCAGAGTTCCCAATGTAAAATCTCTTCTGATTTTATTTGAGAGATTTCACAATGTAAAACCCCTTCCTACTGTATGTATCTCAGGGATACATTCTGCTAAGACCCATCCTACTGTAGTTGACACAGTGTCTGCATTAACTATGTCTGTATCAGTTATGAGCTAGGGGACTGTTCCATAGGCTGGGTGGAGCAACTATTACCAATTAAAATTCTTTGAATGAATACTTTTGCACACATCCTGGAGAAGGAACAGAAACATGTGAATAGTGAAAAGTAAAGTTTATGTTTGTTCATGTGATTCATAATGCCTTTTGTTCTTTAAATTGTTTTAGAGGCACTACAAGCCATAAATTAAATAAAAAGTGAGACAGCCAAAGGCTGGAATGCGGTAATGTATTGCCAGCAGGCAGTAGGGACACACTGACTGGCTAGAGAACACAGTATAGTGCTAAACGTTTGCTCAGTGTCCATTGAGCATGACCATATGCTTTGACTAGTGGGCTCAGGATAGGATGGCATACGGCAAATCCTGTGTAAAGGTGCCTATTCTATGCTTTTGAACCCTAATCCAAAGAGACTATGCTGCCTCACCTTTGGTTCGCTATACAACCAGCAGTTCCTCTTTGCTAGAAATCAGGGTACAGCAGGTATTATGATCTAAGATTTTTACTTATAAAATGCCTCATGGAGCAAAGACTGCTTTGGTTGTCAGACAGAATTTCCAATATCAGTTTTTAGTGGTAGCTACAGCATCTAAGCCTGATCTTGAGAAAAACAATCAAACCTCCAGAGATTCATTAGAGTATAAGCTGCTGCATTTCCAAATTGCTGTAGCCACTGAACTAATTATTCAGGGCTTCCACTAAATGCTCTATTTGCTTTGTCATAACTTGACATGACCAGTGTTAATTCTGTTTGGTTCTCGTGGTTTGGATTTAGAAGTGCAATGATTTTCCTTAAGCTCTTCAAATGCTAGATTCCAGTTTTGACTATATTTTGAATCTAGGACTCAAGGGACAGCTTGCCATTTGTGAGAATGCCCAAGATTTCACCATCTCCAAACTCAGCATAATAAGGGCACAACCTCTATTCATAGATGTAAGTAGCAAACAAAGAAAATGAAGTTCATTCACACCGTGTGTTCATGTTCCAAGTAGAGTGCCATTTGCACATAACAACCATGTACAATGGGGGAGGTTTGCAGCTGATAGAGTGGGAAGCTTTCCTGGGGGTCCTCAACACTAGCCTATGGAAAAGGAATCCTGCATTTAGAAAAGTACCTATTTCAACACAATATTTAGGCCAACATACCTGTGTGCCAAATGGTAAACTCTAAGCAATGAAAAAGGTAGTGCAGTAGAGAAATAGGGCTGGAACTTACTTTGGAGTATTGCTGTCCCACCAACCAAGATGGCAGCAGGAGGTGCTGAAGACCACCTCTGCTACAATTCGTAACTGGCACTCCTGGCCTTCGCACAGAAATTTCACCAGGAAGGACTGTGCAGATTTCCTCAAGTGGTGGCTCAGGTGAGAGACGTGCTAGAATAGATTTATTAAGAGATTTAGGGCCTTATTTAGAGTTTGGCAGACAGTGCACTGTCTGCCAAACCCTCGTTCACCCACCTCAATGACAGTTGGCTCTGCCAGCAGAATACTTCCTTCAAAAGACCAATGGATAATGCTCTGTCTGAGGAAAGACTTTACACTGTCCGCCCTATTTAGTCTTTTTTCCGCCCTATTTAGTCTTTTTTCGTGCAAACAAAAAAATAATAATAATAATGACCCCCCACACCCTAGGAGAAACCTCCCAGGGTGTGGCGGCCATTGGTCTTTTTTTTTTTAAACTCTTTTTATTAAACAAAGCTCATTGTAAGTCACATAATCACAATATCGAGGTTACACAATCAAATATTATCATTTATTTTTTATCAATGAAGCAACATTTGCAAGTCTCTTCTCAAACCCATAGTAATCATCAGGAAGTCTCTAGTCTAATCTGAAACCCGACCCCCTCCTCCCCCCTGGATTGCCTTAGTACCCATGATACTTCTGCCAATCCCCCCAGATTTTATCCCATTTGTGTGGACATCCTCTGGCTTTGTATATCACCTTCTCTGCATTGGAGCACCAATCCAAGTCAGTTTCCCATTCTCTCAAGTCCGGCGCAGATCGTGCACCCTACTTTCTTGCTATGTTTCGTTTTGCTACCATCGCAGCCACTCTTAGCCAAATAGTTGTGTATTTCGGCCATTTTTCCTCCCCTGTTACACATAGTAGCAGCCAGCACGGATCTGTTGGGATTCTTATCCCCGTAACCTCTGACATGACACTCGTCACCTCCTTCCAGTATTCATTAATATATTTACAATCCCCAAAAATATGAAAAAATGAACCTATTTCGCCACATTCCCTAGCACAAAAGTCAGACAACCCGTGTCCCAATCTATATAGTAGTGTCCTGGAAGCGTAAGACCTGTGTTATATACGAAATTGTACTAAGCGGAACCTGGCTCTAACTGCCACTTCCCGGGGACTTTGCACCGCCTCTTCCCAGTCATCGTCCTCTAGCAACCGTAAATGTCCCTCCCATGCCATCCGGAGGGGATCTATCGGGTTGGGAGAGTTATAGAGCAGTTTTTTGTATGTCAACGAGATTGCCTTTGTCTCCATCGGATCCATCATTAGCCTGTCTTATTTTTTATTTATTTTTATTTTATTTTTTATTTTACAGAGTTTTATATAGCGCGAACTTGACCTGAATCGGGTATCAGAGCACTTTACATAGCACCAGTTGCATTACATGAGGACACATTCATTTTTGTTAGGCACGGGGAGATTAAGTGATTTGCCCAGAATCACAGGATGTTCAGCGTCATTGCCGGGACTCGAACCCAGTTCCCCAGATTCGAGGTCGACCGCCCTAGCCGTTAGGCCAACTCCTCTCCCCAAGATGGATAGTCTGGAAGGGTCTCTCCCTCTCTTAGGTGTTGGCGTAAAGCATGACTTAATTGCGAATACGCCAGGTCGTATTCACTTTTAAGTTCCTGGAAAGTGAGTAGTTTCTGACCTCTCCATATATTGTCTAATTTCTCAATCCCAAGCACTTCCCATTTCTTAAAGGTCTCGCTCAGTGCCCCCAACTCTGCCAACTGATCGCTATCCCACAATGGCGTTCTACCTGTTAATTTACCTTTCCAGCCCGTGTGCTTTGTCGCTTCTTTCCAGACCCGTATCACTGACCGCGTGTGCGGGGGACGCTGCTTTTCTATGGTTCTACCATGTATTGCTGCTAGGTATCCCCTTTCTCCCAGTGATCCACTCTGAATGCCGGGTCTCTACGATCTGAAAATGTCCAATCATTGACCACTATCAATTGCGAGGCCCAATAGTATTTAGTAATATCTGGGACAGCCAATCCTCTCTCGTAGACTCCCCTCTGAAGCTTACCCAAGGCTATCCTAGCACTACCGACATCCCAAAGGAGTTTACGCAATTCGCTGTTGATATCCTCGAATACCTTCTTGGGTAGCCATTAGTCTTTTTAGTCTTTTGTTTTTCTGCTTTGGAATTTGTTTTTAAAAAACAAAAAACTATTGAAAAGTTTGACAACTGGCTTTCATGATGGATGGTACCGTCCATCAAACGTCTCCTACATTGACAAGAATCTCCATGGTGGTAGTTCCTTTCAATGTAGAGAGTAATCTGCAGGGCTGGTGGACAGCTCAAATTTGGCAGGTGGAGGTGCTCTGGATGACAAATGTATTGTCGTCTGCCATCGCAACACAGTACACTCTGTCTGCCAAACTCCAAATCAGGCCCTACGTTTTTGGGTTATAAAAGCACATGACAACACTGAATTACATGATTTGTATTAATTTGGTACTAATAGTGAAATGGTAGCAGAAGTAACTTCAGGAGGGTATCTAGTCACATAACATTTGCTCATGACCTTTAAATAACACAGTTTTGAAGTGAAATGTGAGGGGAATAAATAGCCCTGCCAAGCACTATAACTTCTACCTATATCATACGCGCTGGGACACCCAAATACTCCTATTTCAGGAAACTCCCCTAACAAGGGAGGATGGAGTTAACAAAGATGAAGAGGCCAATTTTTTCATACAAGGATTTCGGCCTACGCCATGGGTGCTGTTATCTGAGTGAGACCTGGGGTTGATTTTATAGAACTCAGGATGCAGATAGATAAGGTGGGAAAGTATTCATTGGTAGAGGGGAGGTTTGATGGAATGAATTGCTACTGGCAAGTGTGTATGCAGCTAATGTAGATCAGATAAGACTTTTGGAACAAAGACTCAGAGAACTAGAGAAGGCTCAGCCTCCAAAGAATAAGGGGGAATGAAGTTGTGGAATAGATGCACATGCCCAGCTGTTAAAGATATTGTCTAGTCTACAGCTATTACATGGCTAAAATCCGTGATGATGGGGACAAGACCGGATGACTATTGGCCAGGTTGATTAAACCAAAAGTGTGGGGAGTCCCAATTACAGAATGACATGGGTCAAGAGAAATACAGGCGGGTATTAACCAGGTGTTCCTCAATTAGCACTCCAAGTTATATGCAGAAGTGGGGTAGAGAGCATACAGGCTATTACAGAATATTTAGACAGGACAAGGAAATGTCCTCTGATGTCACATCAGAGATGATTTGCAAAAAAGTGGATTCTACCAAGATTACTGTACCAGTTTACAAACCTATCAGCGGTGTGTTCTAATAAAATATTTAAGGATTTGAATGCTGTGCTGATTTTGTTAATTTAGTGTGATGACAGACATAGCGTGGAACTACACGACCTACACCTCATTAACTCAGAGGCGGCTATAGGATTTCCTGATTCTGAACTCCACTCTCTGGAAGCACAGCTGTAATAAATGGTCAAATAGCTGGCAGAACCCCAATAGCTGATGTGGGATACATGCTTACGAAATATAAGTCATGTGCTCTTGAGGCCAAGCAGCCACAGAGATGATCTACCTCGACTAATACCAGTTACCCAATACTGCTGGGGTCAATGTCTAAGAACGAGAACAGTAAGATAGAGTACGCTTGTGATGACCCAATTCATGCTCTGATTGGTACTCGGGACAGATGATTAGAGAATTGGGACATGCTGGAGATCATCACAGTGGACAACCTTTACAACAGAGGACCTCTTCAAGCATGTGCAGGCATAATACATGATTGCAGGATATCAAAGGAATAGTTCTTGATGTATGGTTGATTAGTCGCGACCCTAGGCTTCATAAGGGGAGACAGAGTTTCAACAGAACCATCACCACAAAATATATTAAAGGTACTGCTATCTATGGGTGATGGGAGGAAATCAGCAACTTTACTGCATAGGATAGTCATTGAAAAAATTAAAACTGACCTATCCAACATTGAGAAATGTACGGCTGATATGGAAGTGGATGGCTAAGGGGGACCGGCAGATGATTCTGAATCGCATGCTTACAATTTCCAGGAACATGAGGTTTGAGCTCCTTTTAGTAAACTTCCTGCATATGACGTGTCTCACTCCTAAACACCTATACAAAATATACCTGAACTCACCAGCATCTTGCCCGAGATGCAGAATAATAGCAGCAGACTTTTATCATAAGGTCTGGGTGTGCTTGTTATTGTTGAATTTGTTGGAAATTATCACAGCGGCCCTAGAAGAGGCGATTGGTAGAATTGGGGGTCATGAACAAGAAGGGTGCTGACTGGGTTTAATGCCATGATCTAAAAATAAGAAACTTGGTAATAAGTTCTTGGATCTGGTGTCAGATATTGCTACGGGATGTATAGCAATGGCCTGGAAGTCAACCAAGATGCCAGCGGTTAAGCTATGAGTTAAGGAGGTCACACATTGACCTGAGCCCAAAAAATTAGAACTCTGAATAGAAAAATGTAGCGGGAAAGGTATTATGGAGATTACTAGGGTATGGGAAGAACTGGTATAGTCATTTGTGAACATAACTCATGATGACAAACCGCCCTGAACCCGGCAACACAAGGGTTTAAAACACTGCCCTAAATTAAACTGATGGAAAAGAAACAATTGATGGACGGAATGCTGGACAATGCAAACATTCACCCCCAGTCACAGGGATCTGAGTTAAATCCATCATTCTTTTGCTCACCACACCACCCCAGTTTGGACCCAGCCATATGCAAATCAGTCTTGACCCTGTTCCTTGTGGGAACAGTACAGCCCGAACTGCCAAGCCAGGTCCTCCCTGGACTGGAAACAAGCATCCTGGGACTGGTTTCAGGGCATCACCCTTCATCAGCCAGGCTAGCTTGAATCCAGTGGTGTAGTGAGCGAGGGACCCACGTCTGGGCATACTCTTCCCACTTAGGGCGACATATGCAAAAGAAACAATTGATGGACGGAATGCTGGACAATGCAAACATTCACCCCCAGTCACAGGGATCTGGGTTAAATCCATCATTCTTTTGCTCACCACACCACCCCAGTTTGGACCCAGCCATATGCAAATCAGTCTCGACCCTGTTCCTTGTGGGAACAGCCCAGTCCGAACTGCCAAGCCAGGTCCTCCCTGGACCGGAAAGAAGCATCCTGGGACCGGTTTCAGGGCATCACCTTTCATCAGCCAGGCTAGCTTGAATCCAGTGGTGTAGTGAGCACGGGACACACGTCTGGGCATACCCTTCCCACTTAGGGCGACATATGCGTGGTGCCTGCCACGTAGTGCAGGGAAATGCACAACATGCATTTTTACCATTGCAGCGGGTGCTGCAGCCTGCAATGGTAAGCATGCATAATGCGACCGCCACAGTGGCGGTCACATTATAATTTCATGTGTGGGACCGCCACCATATAGGCGGCTGGTCCCAATCCCCGGGACGATGGCAGACGAACTTAAGTCCGTCCGCCATCGTAATCAGGCCCTAGATGTTTTCCTCAAGATCACATTGAGAGATATGGCTACCTCCGCTTAACTCGAAAGTGGCAGGTATACAGACATTAAAGGGAGTTGTAAAGCTGCAATCTACTCTCAGCAAATAGTCGCCCTCATTGGAAAAGAGACCTTTAGAGTTCAAGTTTCAAGTAATAGATATTCTGCCTAAAATCTTTGCCACCACACAAAATACAAAAGACATCCACTCCATTTTGACTAATGAGTAAACTATCTTTGAAGAAGATAAAAGCAGTTATAAAGAGCTGGTACCACTGTCAGCATCTAGATGTCTACAGACAGATTGTGTACAAGACCAAAGCTATATTCCCATTATCAGTAAAGAGAATAGATTTGATAATAAATGTCCCAATTTTCAGCTTCTTTTTGTCCCAGGTTATCTAATTTGTGAAGGGGCATGTGATGTTACCAATATGACAATGATAATTTCATTTGTGATGTCATGTGTGAGGTCATGAGCAGTACATGGGATTAAGGAAGGGTAATGAAACGATAAACTCCTTCAACATAATTTTTTCATAGAATTTTCCAGATTTTGTTATATTTATTAGTAACTGCTAGAATAGATCACCTTATCTCATATAAGCCTAATGTTTGCAGTGAGTTTTGTTTTGGGTCTTGCAATCAAATACTTTAGCAGCTGACTAGAAATTGCCTTATCCTCAACACCCACTGGACATGGCCTATTATAGAGTCTCGTAAGACCTGACACAGAACGTGGCTATTAAGTTGACCTTATGCCAAGCCCCCTTGTCTTTAGAACCCAGCTTGTTTAGTCTGTGGGCAAAACCTGAAGGAACTACCAAGAGATAATATCATATGCTGATGATACTCAGCTTATGTTTAAAATTGGCCCTAACCTTGAGACAGAGAAAACTCGCTTTGCTACAGGAATGCTTGCAATATCTAGCTGGATGACGGATAATTGCCTCCAACTGAACCCCGGAAAGACTGAGATTATGTTAATGGGGAAAGCCTCATCCATTTGGGCGGATGACTGGAGGCCCACCAAATTGGGAGAGGTCCCCTTTCCCAGAATAATTGTGAAAAATCTTGGGATAAAATTGGACCAATCACTAACAATGAAGGATCATATAAATGCCACCATTAGCTCTTGTTATCATGCCCTGCGCCTTTTGCGTAGGATCTTTCCTTATCTACCTATGAATTCTCGTAAAACTCTTGTTCAAGCTATGGTGATTGGCAAAATGGATTATGGAAATGCCCTACTGGCAGAGGCGGATGAGTCCTTGCTGGCCAAATTGCAAGTGATCCAGAACACGGCTGCAAGGTTAATTTTGAATCGCCCTTCAGGCTCCTCGTCCGGTCCTCTGCTGAGAGAACTACATTGGTTACCAGTAAAGAAGCGATCCGTTTTTAAAATCTGTTGCCTCACGTATAATGCTCTTAGAGGCAAAGGGCCCAGGTACTTGCAGAGGAAACTATTAAAATATGTTCCCAGCCGAACTCTTAGATCTAGTTCACTCGGCCTCTTACAGGTGCCCCGAATACGCCTTAAGCGTACGGGGGGGAAAGCTTTCTCCTACCTTGCTCCTAAATACTGGAACAAGTTGCCTCAGGCTCTTCGTGAGTCCCCTTTTTATAGCACCTTCAGAAAAAAACTTAAAGCCTTTTTGTTTTAGGACTCCAGGCAGTCCCTCTGGTATGTCTCAACACAAGCGCCGAGATGCCCCCGGGTGAGTTGTGCGCTATAAAAGTGGTTTTAACATAACATAACATAACATAACAAGAGAGAATGTACTTCAGCTACCCATTGTGCCATTTCTCCCATTATCTACAAGCCATAGATTTAGCCAAACCATTATGTCTGCATTTATGCCAACTGCATATTGTGAAAAATAGAACGTGACAGAGTACACCAAGTTAGAATACACAATTCCTTGCAACAATTTTCTGCTTTCAAACATAGTAGAAACATTAAAACAAATAACTGCGGATAGCCATGATGTGTTAAATACTGAAAACTTCATTTTGGGGATGGGGTGCGCGTCATTTTCTAAGAGTATGCCAAATAGATCTCACACAATACCTAAAGTCCTATCATTTGTCCTATTCGGACAATCTTATTTACTTGTATTTTCTTTAAATAACAAAGAGTTCATGTAGAGGACTAAATACATTCTACCCATCTCCTGCTAGTTTCAGAACATGCACTGTTAAAATATATAGTATACA